>JARBWK010000008.1:37831463-38100691 GCA_030556195.1 Anolis apletophallus | reverse complement strand
TTGGTTGACCTTTATCCCTTTTTAAATTGCTTGACATGTATATGTGTGTAACTGTTACAACAAAAGATAAATACATGGCGTTTCTTGTAACATGGTTACACTATGTTGACTGTTTCCGTGATTGAAACTACAATGCCTGTCCTAGTTTCAATTTACTTATTGGGATAAAATTGTATATGACAACAGCTGTTTGCTGATCTATTCATAATTCCATATCTGGAATTAATCCCCACTGGGAGCAGGATAGGAACAAGGAAAGGTTTGGCACCCTCCATTATTTCTTGTGTTTCAAAACTGGTTTTACCACACAAGACAAGTTGGGCAACATTTCCTTTGTTTTTTCCTCTATTAACTCCACTTGGGCTATGTCATTATCACACTTTCAAATATTTGAACTTAATTGATATCCATGCCCAATATAATTGTATTCTTACCATGAACAAGTTGCTGATCAGAATGAGCAAATGTTGGCCAATTGAGAGAAACAACACATAGTAGCATGTAAATGCCATTTGAAAAACAAAATGTTGAAGCAGTGATCAAAACACAAGCCTGAGTCTTTTGAATGAATGCACCCTTTGTACTCTACTTTCTAAGAAAGTGTTCTGTTTTTCCATTGTCATAAGATCTATTTGTATATAATACTCTTTTATATATAATTCTTGGACTGTTTAGTTTCCTTGTTATTTTTGAAGACGGGATCATGGTGGACTCATCATTGTATAAAGAGCTAACAGTGGTGATAAGAGAAACCTTCAGTATCAGAAAACTGTAATAAATGTTTACTAGGAGCCTTCCTCCACTTGTAATCTAATAATTTTACCATGTGCTTCATTGTTTGTAGATTGCTTTAATTTAAAAAAAATTTAGATTCCTTGAACCAATCCACCATTTCAGTACTCAAATTAAGAAGTAATTATTAGTGATTTCTCACAGAAATAATAAAAACTCATATTTCTGAAATGATATGAACACATCTCATGACCAAAACTGGTCACTTACTGTATATTCTCGAGTATAAGCCAACCCGAATATAAGTGAGGCATCGGTAAGCTAAATGTTTTTGAACATTTACCATATTTCAAAGAAAAACAGTAAACTAGCTCTGTAAGTGGAAAAGCGAAATACAATCGACCCAACCCCTCCTAGCATTTCGGAAAAAAGTAAAACCGTGGCTATGGGATCAGGCTATGCACAATAGCAGAATGCAGCTTTGGACTTTGGACTGAAATAGGATTGGCTAACTGACAGATGAGAAGGTTAGGTTGCTTACCTGTAACCGTGTTTCTTCGAGTGTAAGGTCTGTGAAATTCACACAAATGGGTTTACTCCCGCGCATGCGTCAGAATCTCGGACATACTAGCTAAAATTAAAGATTTACATATGCCCCTCCCCCCCCCCCCCCTCATCCCCTGATCTAGCTACCTAGGCAGTTCCTTGCCGCCAGACAGCAGCAGAAACCTAGGCATGTCATCAGAGGGGAGGACGGGTGGGTTCTGTGTGAATTTCACAGACCTTACACTCGAAGAAACACGGTTACAGGTAAGCAACCTAACCTTCTTCGTGTGGTCTGTGAAATGCACACAAATGGGTGACTTAACAAGCTTATGTACCTTGGACGTGGGTCATGCCACACAGGAAAACAGGACGGCTCTGCCAAAGGATGCATCCTTCGCGAGGACGTCGAGCTTGTAATGGGCTGCAAACGTCGAGGGGTTCACCCAGGTAGCAGCCTTGCAAATTTGGTCAACAGGAACACCCCGCAAAAACGCTTGGGATGTCGAAACTGCCCTTGTGGAATGGGCTTTAACACCAACAGGTAATTCCTTATGGGCTAACTGATAGGCCAAACGGATTGCCAGGACTATCCAAGAAGCCAAACGTTGAGAAGTGAGGGGAAGTCCTAGGGAATCTTCCCTATACTTAAGAAACAACTTAGGGGACTTCCTATAGGAGGCTGTCCTATGTAAATAGAAAGACAAGGCCCTCTTAACGTCAAGGGAATGGAGGGCAATCTCCAGGGGAGATGAAGGATTGGGGAAAAAGGCTGGGAGGACAATGTCCTGGGACATATGGAAATGGGAAACAACTTTAGGAAGAAAAGTGACATCCGTCCGGAGGACCACTTTGTCTTCATGAAAACGAATGAACGGGGGGTCAGCACGGAGTGCTGTAATCTCACTAGCCCTCCTGGCCGAGGTAATGGCCACGAGGAAGGCCGTTTTCCAGGACAGATGGGAAATATGGCAAGTTGCCATAGGTTCAAAAGGAGGTTTAGAAAGTTGGGAGAGGATGAGCTCCAAACTCCAAGATGGAGGCGGAGGAGAAACAGGAGGGAAAGACTTCATATATCCTTGTAGAAACATGCCCACCATGGGATCCTGAAAGAGGGACGGGAGGCCGAATTTCTTCCTGTACCAGGAAAGGGATGCTAAATAGCATTTGATGGAGGAAAAGGAGAATCCTTTAGTGGAAAGGTGAATAAGGAAATCTAAGACAACTGATGTGGGGGCCGACTGTGGCAAATGGCCCAGTGGCTGGACAAACGCACGAAACTTGTCCCATTTGTAAGTGTAAGCCTTCCTGGTGGAGACCTTCTGGGCTGCCTGGATAATTAAGCGGACAGGGTCGGAGAGGTGGGACAGGGCCTGATCCTCCACGCTGTAAGATGGAGGGATGGAAGGTCCGGATGCAGGATGAGACCCTGTTGAAGGGAGAGGAGGTCGGGATCTAACGGAAGACGGAGGAAGTCTCCCTGAGAGGCCTGGAGAAGGGGTGTGAACCACAGCTGACGGGGCCACCAAGGGGCTATCAGGACGCAATCCGAGTTGTCTGATAGTAGCTTTGCGACCACTCTGGGTAGGAGTGGAAGCGGAGGAAATGCGTAGAGAAGACCTGGGGACCAATGGTAGAGAAATGCATCTCCTAGACAATCTGGGGATGCGTGAGGGCGGAGTCTCGCGCAATACCTGAGGCAATGGGTGTTGAGGTGTGAGGCAAATAGATCTATTTGGGGAGTGCCCCAGCGCCTGATCAATGAGAGAAAGTGGCGGGGGCTGAGCTGCCACTCGTGAGTGGTGGACGACGTCCTGCTCAGTGAGTTGGCTAATGTGTTTTGAAGGCCTGGAAGGTGAATAGCCTGGAGGAATGTGTTGTGAAGAATGCACCATTCCCATATCCGGAGAGATATGGAGAGGAGAGTGGGGGAGCGGGTGCCCCCTTGTTTGTTGATGCAATACTTTACCGAGGTGTTGTCCGTGAGGACTTGGATCACCTGGTTGGAGACTACGGTCACAAACGACCGAAGGGCCTTTTCTACCGCTCTGAGTTCCAGGGCATTGATGTGGAGTCTCCTTTCGGAGAGGGACCAGTGACCGCTGATGGTCAGGTCTTGGAGGTGAGCGCCCCACCCCGTGGAGGACGCGTCTGTCGTCAGAGACAGGGACGGCTGAGGAAGAGAGAAGGGAAGGCCCGAGCACACATTGAACCTGTCTGTCCACCATGACAGGGACTGCAGGACGTGGGCGGGGGGGGTGGAGGATCATGTTCTGGCTGTCCAGCCCTGGCTGGAACACAGAGAGGAACCATGCTTGGAGGGGATGGAGGCGGAGGCGGGCGAACGCAGTAACGTTCGTGGTGGAAGCCATATGGCCAAGGATAGACTGAACGGCCCAGGCAGAGCACCGGTGGGTGGTTTGAATGACCTGGATAGAGTGGCATAAATTGAGGAAACGATCCTCTGGGAGGTAGGCCCTCTGGGATACTGAGTCTATTACTGCACCTATGAACTGCACCGTCCGGGCAGGTGAGAGGTGAGATTTCTCTTGGTTGACAACAAGTCCCAGGCTCTGCAAAAGAGATAAGGCATAACTGATATCAGATGACAATTGGTCACATGACCCAGAACAAAAAAGCCAGTCGTCCAGGTAAGGGAACACGGTGACGCCCTGCTGGCGAAGGTGGGAGGCGACGACCGCCATACATTTAGTAAAAGTCCTTGGGGCCGTGGAGAGGCAGAAGGGGAGGACATTAAAAGAATATGGGGCACCGTCCACCATAAAGGTGAGGTACTTCCTGTGGAACTGCCTAATCGAGATGTGGAAGAAGGCGTCTTTAAGGTCAACAGTAGCCATCCAAGCTCCCTTCGGGATGAAAGGGAGGATGGAGGGGAGAGTGACCATCCTAAATTTGCGCGGTTTGATGAATTGGTTAACTTCTCGGAGGTCCAAAATGGGCCGGAGGCCACCATCCCTCTTATCTACAAGGAAATATCTGGGGAAAAAAGCAAAATTGAAGTTGGTGGGATGGGGTAGGGGAAATGGCTCCCTTAACAAGGAGAGCGTCAATCTCTGTTAGTAAAGCAGGGGAAGCCTGAGTAGAGATGGGTTTCCCTGGGGGTGGAAGGGACTCAAACTCTATAGCATAACCCCGGTGAACAATGTCCAAAACCCACTTATCAGTGGTGATGGACTGCCAAACTGAGAGGAAGGGCCACAGCCTGTCGAGAAACAGGCTAGAAGCGGCGTGTCTTATTGTTTGCGGATCTACCACCTCGATACTGACCCCTGAAAAAATCTATCGGATAAGGAGCTTAGATTGGTGCGTGTCCAGATGAATGCGTCTTCACTGGCTGACTATATTAGGCATGAGATAACCCCTAGGGGATTGAGGGCCCAGATCCCCCCTGGCATCTATAAAGAAGACCAGGACTTCACTAACAAATGGTACGGGATCCTAGAACGTTGCGCCAGAGATCTGATGGCCTTAATTATTCAAAGAAACTCCCAGGAGATTAGCACCCTCAAACCTGAAATTACCACCTTGAGAGAATCACTTACTGGACAGGAGCATAAAGCAGATTTGGAGCAGATCCAAAAAGAAATAAAGGCCCTACATGATGACCTGAGACTCTATAAAATAAATAAATTCAAACGGGACCAAGGGGATTATAAGAACAAAACAGTGTATAAAAGTGTCTATAAGACCAACCCTAGGTCACCAGGAAGGCAGGTGAAATTCCCTACAGGGAATGCCACAGGCGGAACATCAGGTGATGAACAAGCACATTCTTCAGATCCATCTGCAGGCCCCAGTAATGTGGGAGGCTACTCCTTGAGGACCAGAGATCACAATAATAAAAAACCGGCTGGAAATTTTCAGAAGGCCAAATCCAAAAAAAGAGCAACCTAGTAGTAAATTTGTCCAATTATTGTTTTTCCCACCATGAGTTGTCATTGATCAATAAAGGTCTGTCATATGTATACACTCCTCATTGTGATGATTTCAATATCCGTAAGGATCTGGCGGGCCTCTTCAGGTCTATACGACTCAAGGAGTTCTTTGGTACAAAAAACACCGAGGACACCCCTTTACTAACAAACCCCAGGATATATGTTAAGAGTACCTTTACTCCATTCCAGATCTCTCACTGTGTGAGGACCTTCGAAGACATAGTTCTAAAAGAAATACAAAAAATCCCTCATCACCAGGACACTACCTCATCCAATCTAACTCCTATAGATATCAATCTGCTCAAATCATTGGGCAAGCATCCTTCCATTATCTTTAAACCGGCAGATAAGGGAGGGGCCATAGTTTGCCTCAACCGCTCGGATTACGAGAAGGAGGTTCTCAGACAACTCCATGATACCGAATTTTACAAAAAACTACCAGGTGACCCCACTAGTAGATTCTTGAATATAGTTTCTAATCTTATCCAGGAGGGAGAGGACCAGGGCTATATTAGCCCCCAGGTCTCAAAATTTTTACACAACCCTTATCCCCGGATTCCAGAATTCTATATTCTTCCGAAAATTCATAAAAACGTAACTCCTCCCCCGGGCAGACCAATTGTTTCAGGGTCAGCCGGACTTCTGGAACCGCTATCTGTTTATTTAGACACCATTTTACAACCTGCTGTAACCAAAATGCCCTCCTATCTTAAAGATACTGGAGACTTTATCCGAAAAGTTGAAAATCAAAGGGTTGACCCTATGGACATACTTATCTCCATGGATGTCTCCGCCCTCTATACCCATATCCCTCTCCCTGAGGCTAGGAATGTCATCTCTGATGTTTTTTATAATATCGAAACAGAAATTCCCCCACCACTGTACTTACTCAGCTTGCTCGACTGTATTTTCGAGTACAACTATTTTGCATTCAATAATACCTTTTATTTACAACAAAAGGGAGTGGCAATGGGAAGCTCGATAGCGCCATCAGTGGCCAATTTATTCATGGCTTCACTGGAAGAAAAATTCATATATAATTCCAACTCTAATCCCATGCATCAATACATAAAATCGTATTGGAGATATATCGATGACTGTTTCGTAATATTACGTAAGGATACCCCTCTTGATGAATTCCGCATTTGGGCCAACAGCTGGCATCCCCACATTTCATTTACGATAGCATCCAGCATTATTTCTGTTAGTTTTTTGGATACCACCGTATATAAAGATCAGGGTAGACTGAGAATCAAAAATTTCCATAAAGAAACTGATAAAAACTCTATTTTACATCATGCTAGTTATCACTCCTTCTCGCTCAAGTCCAATCTTCCTTTTTCTCAATTCATTAGGCTAAAAAGAAATTCCTCTTATATGAGTGAATTCAAAAAAGAAGCGGACAGATTGTCTGATGAACTCCAACAGAGAGGATATCCTCTATCCATTATCCAGAAAGCTAGAAATAAGGCTGAAAAAATCCCTAGGAGACAACTCTTAACACCCAGAACGGAGAAAAAAACTCCTCCCAAAAGGCTCATCTGGTCCACTTTTTTGACTCCCCACAGTCAATCCATGATGGCTGTTATTAAAAAATATTGGCCCTTAATCTCACACATCCCGGGTCTGGAGCAAACCCCAATACAGGCGTTTAAACGCACTCAAAACATAAAGGATTTGTTGGTGCATACACAATATGCCCCCAACACCCCACGTAGCTCCCTCTCCCCGGGATGTAGGCCTTGCGGCAGATGTGTATGCTGCAAACAAGTGTGCCAGGATAAAACTCTGTTTAGCTTGCAGAAAGGAAGATCCTTTAAAGTTAGGGACTTCACAACCTGCGCCTCAGAAAATGTGGTGTACGCCCTTATTTGTGGGTGTGGCCTAACCTATATTGGGATTACTTCACGCCCCTTGAAAACTAGAATTTCCGAGCATAAATCTAGAATCAGAAATAAAAACAATTCCACTGAACTATACAGACATTTTCTGCAAATGAATCATTCCCCTGAGTCTTTTCAGTTTCTGGGCCTTGAAAGGGTTAGGACACGCCCTCATGGCAACATGCAGGACGCATTGCTAAGGGCTGAATCATGGTGGATTTCCATGATCGCCTGTGAGCACCCTAGTGGCCTAAATGACAATCGCACCATCAATGAGCTACTGAGGTAAACTCCCTTCCCTCCCTTTTTCAGCTGAGCCAACTTAATTAATGATGTTCCATATAAAAAGGGCTAGGAGCTCTACTTTTCTTTACCTTTGGGTCCATACTTCCCTTATCTGCGATGACGCTGTTATTATACGTTATGGTATGTATGCTGGGACATGATGATATTACTATACCATACTGCTACAAACTATGTGTGCCTTTGGAAATGTATATTGATGTGCTGTTGATGTTTTACACTTATAGTACTGTTATTGAGGGGATATCGCTCCCGGTGGTTCGCCGCTGTGAACAAGCCGACGCTACAGGCGAAACGGACTTGGCCAACTACTTAAGTGCCGTCCGCGGCTAGAACCAGCATCTCATGGGGCTTCCCCCATGATCCTGTTATACTCCATACGGATGTGATACTGCATGTCTCCCATTTGGGCATGAACTAACCTGCACGCCACGGATTACCTCCTCTTCACTGGATAGTTCTCCCTCGTTGATCTTCCCTACTAGCCCTGTCGCCTCTGCCCCATCCCTGCTATTTTTTCCTGAAAACCCTGTCTTTCCCCCGCCGGCATACACACCGCGGGGACGCGCCACGCCTGCGTTTTGGGCTACAGTTACTTCCTGGTTGGAATCCGCGGCCGGAAGCCGCCTCATCTGGGGGGCTTCGGATCC
Organism: Anolis apletophallus; assembly: GCA_030556195.1. Lineage (NCBI taxonomy): Eukaryota > Metazoa > Chordata > Lepidosauria > Squamata > Anolidae > Anolis > Anolis apletophallus. The sequence goes on along the minus strand of JARBWK010000008.1, from coordinate 38,092,624 downwards.
ATTCTTCAATCCACAGGGGCCACCGGCCTCTCACTGAGGGACACCCGATTTCGGGTCACCCCTCCTCCCTCCGCCCACCCCTCTGGGGGCCAGAGGGAACGCGGAAGCCGCGCCAGAATTCCTGCACAGCGGCTTTTTTCCTCCCTGGGAGACGGGAGCTACCACCGCTCCTCCAGCCATCGGGCCGACGCTCAGGGTGTTCCTGTTTGTATGTATACATGCCTGAGGACTATCCTATGCTATTTTGCTGTTATTTTGCTGTTATTTTGCTGTTACCATTACCACTTGTATTATGTGCATTTGAGGGGTAACACAATTTTGTGTATCCGTGTTGCATGCTGTGTTTCTGTTCCTATATATGGTATTCACTCTCTGTGTAGTACTTCTTGAGAGGCCCATTGCCTCACCATACTTTATTTTGTATCATATTAAATGCCTTTATTTTTTGCATATAACCTAAAGGGTTTTGCTTGGCACTGAGTACATAGGACATCCCCCCTGGTACTCTCCTTTCCTTTTGTGTTTGTATGCCTGACAGGCATGCTGAGGCATAAAACTTCCTAGCCATAGCATCAAGCTTCCTAGCTTGGTTATTTTGAATTGGCTTAGGCTGAGCATCAGTCACTATCGAATTAACTTTCGGAAGTCTGGCCAACCAGGGAGTGGTGGACAGGTCAATTCGGTAGAGGTTTTCTGCCCGCTTAGACGTGCTTGGGACGGAAGCCGGGGCAACGCCAGAAACCTTCAAAAGTTTGACTAGATAAGGTATAGTAGGCAAAATGGTAGAGTGCTGAGTTTGTTGTTCAGCAGAGGTAAAATAAGGGTCTTGGACCACATCCTCAGATTGAGGGGGCTGTATGCCAAGGGATCTGGCCAGTCTGATTAAAAGCGCAGAAAACTTTTTGTATTCTTCTGCCTGCTGAGGGTCAGCCTCAGGCTCAGGCAATAGGAGAATGGGAGTCACATCTGAAGAAGACTCCATATCCACATCATTATCATCAACTGGCAGGTGAGGAGGGGATTGAGCAGGAGGAGCAACTGGAAGAGCAGGGGCTTGAGTGGGAGGGGCTGGGGGGGCTGAAGGAGGAGGAGGGGTGCCACGGATTGCAGGGCATAGGAGGAAGGAGGCCACGGATACCGGTATGGGTCCGGTGAATGGAAAGGCTCAGGAGGGTAATAGTGATTGTAATAAGGGAAAGGAGGGGGATAAGGAGGGGGGTAACCAAAATGGTACCCATAAGGCGGGTCCCAGGGGTGGCCTCGGTCACCGGAGCCCTCCTTAAGCGGGCTCCGGGACCTAGAGCGAGGGAAATCAGTCAAATCAACTTGTAATGGAGAGCGCCGCGCAACGGCGGGAAAACTGAGGCGCTCGGTTGCCGAAGGGGAGAGGGAGGCCGCGTGGCGCTGGCCTCCACGTGGCGCAATGCTTCGGTCTCCGGGGAGCAGGAAGGTGGGGGGGGGGCCGCCTGAGCAGGTGGAGGAGAAGGAGGTGAGAGCAGCTCAGGCTCGGAGACCGAGGAGAGGAGGTGACTCGGGAGGAGTTGGGGGGGATTTTCCACCCCTGAGTCTTCATTTCCATCGTCCCCAAAGAGCTGCAGCGTCTCTGCTGCACACAGGGGGATACAAGGACTGGGGGGCGCATGGCCAGCCAGGAGCCTTGGTACATTTTGTGCCACAGCCTCTTTAGATTTCTCTTTGGGCTTGGCAGATTTGGAGGATTTTTGCTTCTTTTTCCGGAGTGGCTCAATGGCAGAGTCAGAGGCCAGCTCACGGATGGCACCATCAGTCAGGGCACTCAGGGGATTGGAATTCAGAGGCCCAGAAGGCAGAGAGGGCTGGCTCATGGAACGAGGGAGCCCAACCTCTGAGGAAGTTATAGCTTGCTCAAAAAGAGAAGCTTTCAGCTTAGAATCCCTGTTCTTCAGGGTTCTATTAGAGAAGGACCTGCATATTTTGCAGGTTTGGGGAATATGAGATTCTCCCAAACAGAGGAGACATTTAGGGTGTCTATCCTCTTGGGGCAAGGTTGCTCCACAGTCAGAGCACCTTTTGAAAGAAAGGGAAGACATCTTATCTGATAGTCGAGGCAATCCGTGGTCTTTAGCAGGAGCTAGCAGTCGGAGATCCTTTCGCTGGCTCGGCGGAAAAGGAACTGCCTAGGTAGTTAGATCAGGGGATGAGGGGGGGGGAGTGGGAGGGGCATATGTAAATCTTTAATTTTAGCTAGTATGTCCGAGATTCTGACGCATGCGCGGGAGTAAACCCATTTGTGTGCATTTCACAGACCACACGAAGAAGAATATAGCTTACTGTTTTTAACCTAGTCTTGTGACGGAACATTGTTTTTAACTTAATTGAATGTTTATTATTTGGACTTATACGCAGCCACTCCCCGAGGGCTCGGTGCAGCTCACAATCACATAAAACATAATAGGAGTAAAATGTGTTAAATTAGACTAAAAAGTAAGGTTTTCCAGCTTAGCAATCAACGGCTAGCTGGAAAAGGTGGGTCTTGCAGGCCTTGCAGAAAGATAGTAAATCCTGCAAGGCCCGCACATCACTTGGAAGGGTATTCCAGATTGACGGTGCTGCTACAGAAAAGGCTTTGCGCCGGGTCGATGTAAGATGGATAGCTTTAAAGAACAGCACTTCAAGGAGGTTCAGTTGTTCAGAACAAAGTGACCTCTGGGGTTGATAGGGGAAGAGACAGTCCCCCAGATACAATGGCCCCAGACCAAGCAAGGCCTTGAAAGTTAACACCATCACCTTGAAGGTGATCCGGTGCTCGACTGGAAGCCAGTGGAGCTGCTGGAGGATGGGTGTTATGTGACACCTCACTGGATTAGTACTCTGTTTTTAATAGTTTAATCCTGTATGTTTTCATGGTTATTTTGTATACTCTGGCATCAAATTGCTGCCTTGTAAGCCACTCTGAGTCCCGTCTCCCCCAAGAGGTGAGAAGGGCAGGGTAAAAATACTATAAATAGGGTCAATAAAATAATATGGTATCAACAATAACAATAATAATACCTCACTTTGTATCCCACCCTATCTCCCCACGGGGACTCAGGCCGGCTTCCAACATAGTAACAAGAAAACATTCAATGCCTATATAAACAATGCAGAGCTAGATAGAATTCTAGGATAATATATACTAATTTTACATATGCGTTTCCTGCTGAAATGTTTGCAAATCCTCTATATGCGCATTGAGGGGGAAATTCATATATAAAAATTATATACACATACACACACAAATTGACAGATATATAGATACCTCTATATATTTATCAATATACTGTATATAGGATTTGCAGAGACTTGCAAACATGTGAGGGGAAAATTCAAATATAAAAATAATATATACATATAGATACAGATATACAGGTACATGGAAATCTCTAGATATTTATTATATTTATATGCCACCCTTCTCGCCCTGAAGGGGACTCAGCATGGCTTACAAGTAATATACAATAAAAAGGTCTGAAAACCCCGGCTTATCTTCGAGTATATACGGTACTAGATATCTATATGTATATAGGATTTGCAAAAACCTGCAAACATATGAGGGGACATTCATACATAAAATTAATTTAGATAGATACAGATATATAGGTACATATGGATTGCAAAGGCTTGCAGGAGGAAATGTCTATATATCTGTAGGAGATATTAACAAATATTTCAGGAGAAAATGCTTTTATAAGATTATTAGATATTCCTGATTTGCAAGGGCTTCTCTCCCCCTCATTTCCCTTTTCAAAACATTCCAGCCTGGGAGGAGAAGCAGAGCAGAAGCAGAAAAGAAAATACACTGTGTAGGGAGGGGAATATGAGAGAGAAATATATTGTATATTGCAAGCAATGGCTTCCAGGCTCCACTGCCCAGCTTGACCCCATTTCATGTGGGGATTTAGGATTTTTCAGCCCATAAAAAGGTCTGAAAACCCCGGATTATCTTCGAGAATATACGGTAATATATATTTCAATGCAAGGTAAAGGACAAATGCAAAACAGGTAGCTTTTCATTTATTTACACTGATGTATGCGAAGACACGACAAAGAAGCAAAGAAAGTTTCAACTGGAGGGGGATGGGGGGTAGGTATAATATTAACAAAGGCACCCAAATGTAAATAATAAATAAAATCATCTATGAAGATTAGATAAACAGAAACCACATGTTGGCAGTGATTTTAAAATACATACAAAAGGAGTCTCTAAAGCAAGACAGATTACAAACTGCTGGCAACTGTTTCTTTGATAGAAATAGCTGGAGTAGGTCCAACGTGAGTCCAGATATAACCTTTTTCTGGTCTAGTAGGAATTGTAGGAAAAGGAGATGATCGAGATTTGAAATATTCTGAAGGTGCATGACAGACAAATTCTAAGTATTCAATTTTTCTTGGAAGATCTTCTTCTGGTCCTTTAATAAAAATAAAAAAATAACATTTTAGTCTCCAAGCAAAGCTTTGTGGAACATCCAGATGGCCCCTGCTAAAGTTTACTACAGAGAAAACAGATTTTTTTTCCTGCCATAAAGAAAGAAAACAGCTGTAAAAACATTTTCTGCTCCTTGGTCCAGGAATAATCTCCGTATAGAATTTTGTTTCCACGAGGAAACAGTTTTACTGGTATTTAGCTGGTTTGGCCTCTGTGCCCAAACTACATCAAAACATAGAGCAGAAGAAGAGTTGGGTTTGCGCTCATAGCCACAGACCCCATAATTACTTTACATGACAATGGAGCAAGGAGTGCAGTATACAAGATGTCCAAAAATTATCTTTATAATTTTAGTTCTATATACAATTGACATTATACAAATAATTGTGGACACCCTGTATATTCAACATACTGCATGCATGTTGTAAGCTTTCCTGACAAGGTTCTGTAGGCTTAAAAATAAAAAGGATTTGGATGTATGGAAGGCTTTGTAAATGTGCCACAAACCACTTAAAGAAAGCACCTGAAAGCACCAGGAGCACACTGCCAAGATACACTGATGGTTTTCAATATATATTTTTGCTCAATAAATTATGTCCAAAACACAAAGCACACAACATTGTAACACCACTTCCACCTAATACTATGAAATAATAGCAAATATATGAGTGTAGACATATTCCACATGTAGCACTATACACCATGATTTGCTAGAAGTGAAACCATTTATTTTAGGCCTTGGAACTTACCTATTATGTAAGTTGCAGGGTCAAAACAGTCTTTGGGACTATCTGTAGTAGGAATGAGCCATGTTAAAGCTGCACTTTTTTCACAGTATTGGTCTTGAATAAACCCTCTAATCTGAGCATAGTATGTTTTACCATCCTGCTCATCAATGACTGAAACAACATCTCCAATCTGATAGTATACTCCCTAGAAAAGACATAGATTATTAGAAGTTTTGCTTTTTTTAAAAAAGTGGAAGCCATAAGTATATTTTTATATTTTACATCAATAAAATTTATCATTTCCCCCACCAATCAGAAAATATTTATCTTGTTTAAAACTCAGAGGAGGCTCCACCACACTCTGAGGCTGCATATCCCATTGCCGTTCAGCTTTTGCCATCAGGAAGTTCTTCCTAATGTTTAGGTGGAATCTTTTCCCCCTGCAATTTGAAACCATTGCTCCATGTCAGTCTCCAGAGCAACAGGTAAAACCACCAAAAAACAAAAAAAAAACCCCACTTAGCATTACCACAGAGGTAGAAAATAACAGAATACTGTAGTTCGGAAATATCTACCCTCACGCTGACTAGCTTTGAGGATTCTGTTTAAACTCAGAAGTAAAGAGAAGCAAGACAAAAGGTACAGGTGTCATGTCTCTGTGGACCTCACCTTGACTACACCACTGGCCTTAACAACAAACAGAAGCGGAGCATTATATTGGGATCATTTTTTAAAAAAAAATTCAGAATGTTAACTAGAAATTGTCTGTGCAATCCTGTTGAGACCTGCTGAGAAACTACCAAGAACAGTCTTTACAAAGAGTTATCATATTAAAGAACAATGTACAGGTAGTCCCCGAGTTACAAACATCTGATTTATAGGTTGCTGTGAGTTTTCTGGGCTGTATGGCCATGTTCCAGATGCATTCTCTCCTGACATTTCACCCACATCTATGCCAAGCATCCTCAGAGGTTGTGAGGTCTGTTGGAAACTAGGCAAGTGGGGTTTATATATCTGTGGAATGTCCAGGTGGGAGAAAGAACTCTTATCTGTTTGAGGCAAGTGTGAATGTTGCAATTATCAAGCTTGATTAGCATTGAATGGCCTTGCAGCTTCAAGGCCTGTCTGGGAGGAATCTTTTTGGGAGGTGTTAGCTGGCTCTGATTGTTTCTTGTCTGGAATTCCCCAGTTTTTTGAGTGTTCTTATTTATTGTCCTATTTTAGAGTTTGTTTTAATACTGGTAGCCAGACTTTGTCCATGTTCATGATTTCCGTTTTTCTGTTGAAATTGTCCACATCCTTGTGGATTTCAATGACTTTTCTATGTAATGTGATATGGTAGTTGTTAGAGTGGACTAGGAAGCAGCCAGACCTTGAAGCTGCAAGGATGGATACTTTTCTTAGAAGTTCTGTTGACTTTTGAAACACATCCACAGATAACATAATATTAAGAAGTTACAAAACTTAAGGGGGAGGAGAAGAATTTCAAAGCCGTACCTTATAGAAGATAGACTCTGCTGTAATTATGGTGGCTACAGACTCTGGAGCTTTGATGGGCTAAAAAAAAGTTCTAATGATTAAAATGAACAAGCAATGTTTCAGTGTCAAAAGATTAAGTACAACGCAACTTCTTTATATGGGCGCATAAGTAAAATAATGTAGAATCTTTGGACCACTACATATGAAACTATTAAAGCAATCGTCATCAATACTTTCAGTACTAGAAAATTACAATAAAAGGATAGCTAAATGTGTATGTTGAATGCTTTAACCATGAGGCATTTCAAACTCAGCAATGTACAGACTGTTAATTTACCATGTAAACTTGTTTATTTTACTTTGTTGTTATTACATGTATTATTTTACTCTATTATTATTACATTTTCATTGTTTTACTCTATTATTATTATATTCATTTTTACTCTACTATTATTGGAAGGACACACAAGCACATTTACATTGAAGGAGGTTAGAATAATGGTTTAATCAGAGCTGGGCAGTCTTATTTTAAATTACAGCTTTATATAAAAATTCAAAAACATTGAACCTACTGATGCCTCAATTAATGTAATATTATTGGTATCTATTTTTATTTTGAAATTTACCAGTATATGCTGTATTTCCCACCCTCGGTTTATACTCGAGTCAATACATTTTCCCAGATGTTTTGTGGCAAAATTAGGTGCCTTGGCTTATATTCAGGTGAGCTTATACTTGAGTATATATGATACCTTCATGAAGTAACGTCTACAATCATATACACCAGATGCTCTTCTTCTTCCACAGGAAAGGAATACCATGTCGGAAACATATCAGAAGGAATATGTATACACTGACTTCACTTTTTTGTGCATAAAACTAGCCAAGCCACCATGTTTCGATCTTAGCTATAAGCTCTTCTGTATTTATTATATGACCCAATACTCATCTGGCATTACCAAATGCTAAGCAGTATTATTTATTTATTTATTTGAAACATTTATATTCCGCCCTTCTCATCCCGAAGGGGACTCAGGGCGGAGAACAGCATATATACTGCAAACATTCGATGCTGGGACATGAATTCATCATATGCATACATTAACATTAAAAACTTTTATCTCAGCATTAAAATAGTAGTAAGAATCATAATCATCTTACATTTTTCAACTTAAAAATATGCCTTCTTCCTTTTCCTTTAGTAGATACTTTCTTTTCGGCAGCAGGGGCAGACTTGTATTTGGTGTTTCTTAATCGAGCAGATCTTCTGTGAATTTCTTGCTTACTCTGTAATGACGCAAAAATTAGAGACTTGTAAATTATGCGTATATACCTGGGCCATGCAGATGTTTTGGTGTTAACTCCCACCATTCGTAGCAGCCTCAGGCCCTTTCCTTTTCTCCCTCACCTGCTTAAGCCTTTTATAAATCTTCATATATAAACACCTTACTTCTCGAACTAAAAGAAAAACCATATACTTCTTTTGACTAAGCCAAGCCTCATGAGTTATCATATTGTTCTATTAGTATTATTATTGGGTTGTTGTAGTTGTTTTGGGCTATATGGCCATTTTCTAGAAGCATTCTCCTGACGTTTCACCTGCATCTATGGCAGGCATCCTCAGAGGCTGTGAGATCTGTTGGAAACTAGGAAAATTGGGTTTATATATTTGTGGAAGGTCCAGGGTGTGAGAAAGAATTCTTGTCAGTTGGAGGCAAGTGTGAATGTTGCAAATGGCTCCAGAAACAATCAGGGACAGCTAATCACCTCTCAACAAAGGATTCCCTCAGGTAAAAAGCCACACCTTGAAACTCTTAGGCCATTAAATGCTAATCAAGGTAGCCATTTGCAACATTCACACTTGCCTCCAACTGACAAGAGTTCTTTGTCCCCTTAGATTGTCTCTCCTGTACCTCCCACCAAATAATTTGCTCCAGTTTCCTAGCCTGCCCTATGCCCTCTGTTTTTATTCTTTGCATCTGGCCTAGACCACCCTGATTTATTCCTTGTCCGTAACTGTTATTTCACTCTAGTAATAATAATAATCTTTATTTGTACCCTGCCACCATCTCCCCGAAAGGGACTCGGGGTGGCTTACATGAGGCCAAGCCCAGAAATACATATCAATACAATAACATACAAACATAAAACATTTGAAATAGAATAAAATAATCAAATAAAATAAAAAGAGCGGGCCACAAGTGCAAAATACAGTGATTAAAAAAACTAAGGATGAGATAAGATTAAAAACATGTTTATTTATAGGGGAGGTTCAAAGACAATGCAATTTGAGGACTCTATCTCTCAGCATTACTTCTTATCCTTAGGAAGGACTCATCCCACGCTTTTTACAAGCGCGTTGAAGACTAAAAAGGCCAATCTGAGATAGGCAAGTTCGGTTGCAGAAAGCACAGTAGAAAGTCTCCTTGGGTGATGTTGTTTCCAAGTTGCGGTTCTTTCTGCGTTGTCGTTTCTCTTCGAGACCCGTTCGGCGTGTCTTCTCGAAAGAGGCCGCAGCATTGTGAATACTGCGTCTCCATGCCTCCCGAAGTGAGGCCAGGGTGGACCATTGTTGGTGATCAATCTGGCCGAGCCTGAGATGTTATTTCAGGGAGTCCTTATATCTCTTTTTGGGGGGCGCGTCTCTTGCGCTGACCCGTGGCGAGTTCACCATAGAGTAGTATCTTTGGGAGGCGGTGGTCCTCCATCCTAGAGACGTGCCCTGCCCAGCGCAGCTGTGTTCTCAATAGCATGGCCTCAATGCTGGTGATCCCTGCTTGCTCAAGGACAGCAACATTCGTCACATAGTCGGTCCAGTGTATATTTAGGATTGTGTGAAGACAGCGCTGATGAAAGCGTTCGAGGAGTCATAGGTGTTGGCGATAGGTGACCCATGTTTCAGACCCATAGAGGAGAATAGACAGTACGATAGCTCTATATATGAGGACTCTATACCTAATGTTATATCCCACTGTGTTAATTTTTCCTGTATTGTTTTTTATGTTATTGCTTTTTTATTGTATGTTATTTTAAATTCTTTTAAATTTTAATTCAAATTATTATTATTATTATTTGCTGTATGTATTTCATTTGTTTATTATATTTGTTGGGCTCGGCCTTGTGTTAGCCGCCCCGAGTCCCTGAGGAGAGATGGTGGCGGGACAAAAAATAAAGTTTAATAATAATAATAATAATATGTAGACTTGTCCACGGCTGCATGGTATACAGCTTGTGGATCTCAATGGCTTCTCTGTGCAGTCTGACATGGTGGTTATTAGAGTGGTCCGACATTTCCGTGTTCTCAAATAATATGCTGTGTCCAGGTTGGTTCATCAGGTGCTCTGCTGTGGCTGACTTCTCTGGTTGAAGCAGCTTCCCCTATACAAAGGTTAAACCCCACTGCTCCTCCTTTTTGGGCTCCTTTTCTACAAATACACTTTTTGTTCCTACCACACCCAAGGTTTTAACCTTTTAACATTTTATCCTAGACATCTGGCCTGCCTGCTGTGCCGATTTTACTATATGTTGTTATATTATTTATCTTATTGGTTAATTTATAATATAGTGCATCTGGAAGGCTTCACAAAAAAGTCTGGAGTAACAAACACCTGAGGCAAAGCACCAAAATCAGTGTGTACAGAGCTATCGTACTGTGTATTCTCCTCTATGGGTCTGAAACATGGGTCACCTATCGCCAACACCTACAACTCCTCAAACGCTGTCATCAGCGCTGTCTTCACACAATCCTAAATATACACTGGACCGACTCTGTCCTTGAGCAAGCAGGGATCACCAGCATTGAGGCCATGCTATTGAGAACACAGCTGTGCTGGGCAGGGCACGTCTCTAGGATGGAGGACCACCGCCTCCCAAAGATACTACTCTACGGTGAACTCGTCACGGGTCAGCGCAAGAGAGGTGCCCCCAAAAAGAGATATAATGACTCCCTAAAACAACATCTCAGGCTCGGCCAGATTGATCACCAACAATGGTCCACCCTGGCCTCACATCGGGAGGCATGGAGACGCACTATCCATAATGCTGCGGCCTCTTTCGAGAAGACACGCCGAACGGGTCTCGAAGAGAAACGACAACGCAGAAAGAACCGCAACTTGGAAACAACATCACCCAAGGAGACTTTCTGCTGTGCTTTCTGCAACCGGACTTGCCTATCTCAGATTGGCCTTTTTAGTCATCAACGCACTTGTAAAAAGCGTGGGATGAGTCCTTCCTTAAGAATCTTCATTCGCGAAGTAATGCCGTATATATTTTATATATTTTGTATGATTTTGTTTTCTTCTTTTGCTGTTTTATGTTCAACTGTGTTTTATTGGTTTTTTGGGCTTGGCCTCATGTTAGCCGCCCCGAGTCCCCTCTGGGGAGATGGAGGCGGGTTATAAATAAAGATTATTATTATTATTATTGAATTAGTTTGCTGTACCTTTCATGTTCCTTGATTCGTGTGTGGGCAGTGCTGCGTTTGGTGGTCCCTGTGTAGACTTCTCCACAGCTGCATGGTCTATGGCAGTGTTTCCCAACCTTTTTTGAGCCACGGCACACTTTTTACATTTACAAAATCCTGGGACACACCACCAACCAAAATGACACTCTAACACAGTAATACATATAGTTAATATGTTTTTAAATGTATTTATACACTCAGTGTAAAACCTGGGCCTGTTTCGATGAACACAACATAGATATCTTGGCAGGAATGGCAGAAAGACACACACGAAGGTTTTGCTCAACAGCTGTCAGTCTCTCTCTGTGTTTAGAAAAAATGTGTCCATATAGCTTCAAAGCAGTCCACTAGTACTGTTCTTATGCATCAGTACGCCCCATGGAACAATAATGAGGCTTCCACCTTCAATATATGCTCCTGTATCATTCCAGGTGGGCATTAGACAAGTCCCTCGTGTATAACTGGTGAACAGGAGAGTTGTTCTTCCCCGGCACCAACTGCTGCTCTGGGACAGAGTCAAGGCAGAAGGGGAAGAAAGGCAGCTCCATCTTGCCTCCTGACATTCCATCAGCTCAGGGCCCCTCTTGCTGTGTTTAAAATAATTCTATAAAATTATTTATTTAGATAAGTAATTTTATTTGTTTAAATAAATGTTATGTATTATTTTATAGAAAGTATGGTGTAATGTAATAATATATGATATAATGTAGTGTTACATTGCATTATAATTTAAAATAATTGTTTAAAATGATTCTATAAAATTATTTATTTAAATAAGTAATTTTATTTTGTTTAAATAAATAATGTTATTTATTATTTTAAAGATAATATAATATAATAATATAATATATAATATAATATAGTGTTACATTGCATTGCAATTTGATATAATATAATATAATGCCAATATATTGTATTATGTTATAGTATAATAATTGTAATGTAATAATAATAATAATAGTATGATTACGGTATGGTATGTGGTATATGCATTTGGTATTGGTGTTGTATTGTAACACAGTATAATACTGCCAATGATAATGTGATACAATAATTATATCGTGATATTATAATTTATATAGGTGTATTACATGCAATATTGCTAACAATATTGCGGTATGTTGTAATGTTAATTATTGTTTTTCAGTTTGTTGTAAGCCGCTCCGGCAATATTGTTATATGTACACTGTAAGCCACTCTGGCAGTATTGTTGTTTTCTGTAAGCCACTCTGAGTCCCCTTCGGGGTTGAGAAGGGTGGCATATAAAAATCTGTATACCTTAATAAAGTGGAATGTTTGTATGTGTGCGGAGGGCGGAAGGGCGGATATGTGGCAGTGTTCTGATTGGCAGCCACTTTCACAGGCCACAGCCACCAGCGCGGGTGATGGACCTGCACCAAACTTTGTACACATAACCCCCCTAACCCCCTTTACGTCCTGGTGGAGTTCGGGGGACATGACCCACAGATTATGGGATTTGTAGTACTTTCAAACACTTTGGTTCCCACAGACCACTGCGCCCAACAAACAGGGCCAATACAGACCACACTTGGCACACACAGCTCCCACTACCCACTCTACGTCCTGGTGCAGTTCGGAGAAGGGTGGACCATGGATTATGGGACTTGCAGTACCTCTACTCACTTCCCAAGTCCGCTGCAACCCTCATCCAATTACTGATCGAGACCAAACTTGGCATACATAACGCCCATGACTGCCTTCACATCCTGGTAAGGCTTGGGGAGGACTGACAATGGATGATGGGCTTTGTAGTACTTTTACACCCCTCTGCTCCCACAGACCACTGCGGCCCCCAACAAACACCGATAAAGACCACACTTGGCACACAGAGCCCCAGTGACCCACTCTACATCCTACTGAAGTTTGGAGAGGGGCAGAACATGGATGATGGGACTTGCAGTACCTTCCCTCACTTTCCAATCCTGCTACAAACCTAATCCAATGACTGATCAACACCAAACCTGGCACACAGAGCCCTCATGACCCACTATACATCCTGGTGCAGTTTTGTGTGGGACTGACCACGGATGATGGGACTTGAAGTACCTTCACTCACTTCCTAAAACCAATGCAACCCTCATCCATTCACCAATACAGACCAAACTTTGCACACAGAGCCCCCATGACCCAATCTACATCCTACTACACTTTGGGGGAGGGTGGACCACAGATGACGGGACTTGCACTACCTTCAGTCATTTCATGATACCACTGCAACTCCCAATAATGATGGATCAAGACCAAACTTGGCACACAGAGCCCCCATGACCCACTCTACATCCTGCTGCACTTCTCAAATCACCCGGGCCCCGCCGGGTCCCCAAGCTAGTAGTAAATAAATAAAATAAATAATTGTTACACAATCACTAGAAAGGCTATCATGTCCAGCCAATGCCAATTGTAGTAATAGTTGGTACACATAAACATGAAAAAACGGCCGAAGGAGGTGGCGCCCCAGCCCCTTCGCTGCCGCCTGGCCATACCTCCTCCTCCTCCCTCCGCAAGCAGCAGCAGGAGTTCGGCAGGAGGGGGAAGAAAGGATGGGAAGAGAGGTTTTCCCGCGGCACACCAGGTGATCGCTCACGGCACACTAGTGCGCCACGGCACAGTGGTTGGGAAACACTGGTCTATGGGAGACTCCTGCAGAGGTGAGAGGATCCCTCTTGTCCTTTGCTGAAGGTAGCATTGGCTGGATTTCCGACCTTATATCTTTGTTAGATTCTCGCCGCTTGCCATGTGATGCACTGGCCAGAAGACTTAGCAGACACCACCCGAGAAACCAACTCTCCACATTGGGGACGCTACGAAGCCCAGGATTGGGGTTTGACGGTGTGCTTGCCTTCCATTTCCCATTGGATTACAAATACCCATCGGGGTTGGATTATAAATACCCATTGGGGTTTAGAAAACTTAGAACATAAGAACATAAGAACATAAGAAGAGCCATGCTGAATCGGGCCTCAGCCCATCTAGTCCAGCATTCTGTGTCACACAGTGGCCCACTAGTTGTACACAGGGATCTCTAGCAGAAAGGAGGGCACAACCCTCACCTGCTCCCGACCCCCCACAACCAGTACCCGGGGAAATCCTGCCTGCCTCCATCAACACAGAGGTGGCACTTGGATGTCCATTTCAGTAGCTACTGATTCCCTTGGTATCCATGAATCTGTCTAATCCTGCCTTGAAGCTGTCCAGGCTGACCGCTGTCACAACCTCCTCTGGAAGTGAGTTCCATAACCCAATGACCCTCTGGGTGAAGAAATATTTCCCTTTATTAGTCCTAACTTTCCTACCTTGGAGCTTTAGGGAGTGCCCCCTAGTCCTAGTGTTGTGTGACAGAGAAAATATATTTTCTCTATTCACCCTTTCTATCCCATGCATGATTTTATACACTTCGATCAAGTCACCTCTTAAACGCCGTCTTTCAAGGCTGAAAAGACCAAGGCGTTGCAACCTGATTTCATAAGGGAGCTGCTCCATCCCTTGGATCATTCTTGTTGCCCTTTTCTGTACCTTTTCCAGTTCCGTTATATCCTTCTTGAGGTGCGGTGACCAGAATTGTACACAGTACTCCAGATGTGGCCTCACCATAGATTTGTAGAGAGGCAATACAACATTTGCCGACCTATTTTCGATTCCCTTCCTGATCATGCCAAGCATAGAATTTGCTTTTTTACTGCTGCTGCGCACTGGGTTGACATCTTCATTGAGCTGTCCACCAAAACCCCAAAACTTACTTTGCAGTGTTACTCCACCTTTTCATCCCACCCAGGAACTGGGAACTTATTTTGTTTACATGGATATTCTAATTATAAGGGATTGAAACATGGTTGTATTTAAGGCACCCAACTGGGGTTGATATGTTGATTTGCCTGCAACTCCTCAGGAGTAATTATTGAATACTCCTGAGGAGTATTCAATACTCACTTTAAGTGAATCCAGTGTTTGGATACTTTTTCTTTGGTTCTACAGTGACCACACCCGTTGTGTTATATTGGATTTCCAACAGACCTCATAACCTCTAAGGATGCCTGCCATAGATGCAGGCGAAACGTCAGGAGAGAATGCTTCTAGAGCAGGCCTGGGCAAACTTCGGCCCTCTAGGTGTTTTGGACTCCAACTCCCACAATTCCTAACAGCCTACCGGCTGTTAGGAATTGTGGGAGTTGGAGTCCAAAACACCTAGAGGGCCGAAGTTTGCCCAGGCCTGTTCTAGAACATGGCCAAAGGCAACAACACAAGTGATCCCAAAGGCAACAACACAAGTGGGCAGCTGGGGCCTAGGCCAAGGCGGCTCCCCCAAACCCCCCCAAGGCTTTCCTACCGGGCGATGCCCAGCTCAGCTCACCTTCCCCGCTCCGCCTCCTCCTCCTCC
Source organism: Anolis apletophallus (assembly GCA_030556195.1). Classification (NCBI taxonomy): domain Eukaryota; kingdom Metazoa; phylum Chordata; class Lepidosauria; order Squamata; family Anolidae; genus Anolis; species Anolis apletophallus. The sequence continues at coordinate 38,077,115 of JARBWK010000008.1, read as the reverse complement.
TCCGCCTCCCCCGTTGCTCTGTTGCGAGGCCGCGGAGGTGGAGGCGTAGGCCGCGGCGCCTCCCCCTCCTCCCCCACCACCTCCGGGGCCGGGGGGCCCTGCGCGGCCGGTGCAGCTGTGGCAGAGGATCTCCCCTTGCCCGCCCTTCCGCCACATGGACGAGGAGGTGGTGCGGCACACGCTGCAGGTCGGCTTCAGGCCCAGCGGCATCTTGAGGCCCTGCCTTTCCTTCTTTCCTTCCTTCCTCGACTTCGCGCGCGGCCCGGAAGCAGCGCCTGGCGACTGAGGAGAAGGAGCGCGATGGCGGCCCCTGTCGGCTGCACGGAGAACTGCACCTTTAGGCCCCGCCCTCCTCGCTTTCTAGTCAGGAAAGGCCACTACAGCCCAGGCCCAAAGGCCCAAAGGCAGGCAGGCAGGCCCTCACACCTTGAAGACCTTGAAGGCTTGGAGAGAACACTCACACAAATATCAAGGACTCAGCAGACAGAGAGATGGATTAGATCAGTGTTTCTCAACCAGTGTGCCGTGGCACACTAGTGTGCCGTGAGCGATCATCAGGTGTGCCAAAGTCCCTCGCCAAAGGCTCCAAAATAAGCTCTTCAGCCATGGAATCAGGGGACAGGTCTTGTCCTGGATTGGAACCTGGCTAAACTGTAGGAAACAAAGGGTGGTAATAAACGGACATTTCTCTGGGTGGAAAGAGGTGAGAAGTGGCGTACCCCAAGGTTCAGCTTTGGGTCCGTTACTTTTTAATTTATTCATTAATGTATAACAGAGTTGGTACTTTGGGCAGAAGTACAGTCAGAGGAGAGTGATGCACAAGCAAGAGCTATAGAATAGCTGGCTTTCTGTGCCAGAAATCACGCTGGCATGCAAGCCGTAAATGCTGTGCCCTGATTGGTACGCCGAGCGTATGCAGTGATTTGCTAAAGTACATCATGTGTCTTCAATGATAACAAAAGCCTTGATTGGCCAAAGCAGTACATGGCGTGGGTTTGTTTACCTAAATGCTAATAGGATAAGAACTACGCAAGAGCAGAAGGGTCTGCCCCCTCCTTTGCTGGCAGGGAAGAGGCAGAAGCAAATGTTGCGATTTGGGTACAGGCTGGCCAGAGCTGCTGATACTGTTCTATGGGAAATGAATTTCTTGCTGCGCCACAGTGTTTTAACGAATGGAAGGTTGATAATGATATGATGCTAATAAGTATTGTGTTTAATTGGATAATGAAATGTGTTCTGAGGCACTGGCCAATGGGGTTTTGTAAAGAAGGGCGGGCCAAGATCTGCCGCCATGAGGGGTATATAATGAGTGCTCTTAGAATGTATGTGAGGATTTGCCCGGAGCAGCTTGTTCTGTGGGTGAACCCCACCAGCTGGTGTCAAATTACAATAAACCTGACTTCACTTTTAAAACAGTCAATTGTCCGTTCTCTCGTTCCTGTGCCCGCGCATCCACGTCGCTGTTGGTAAGAAGGGATTAGCCACCCAGAGTTCTGGGACTCCTAATTTGCTGCTACAATTGTAAAGAGCTCCAGAAAGATCTCTCGAAATTGAGTGAATGGGCAACAAAGTGGCAAATGCATTTTAACCTAAACAAGTGTAAAGTCATGCACATCGGGGCAAAGAACCCCAACTACACCTACCAATTGATGGGGTCAAAGCTTTCCGAGACAAACCAGGAAAGGGATCTTGGGGTCTTGGTGGACAGCTCAATGAAGATGTCAACCCAGTGCGCAGCAGCAGCGAAAAAAGCAAATCCTATGCTAGGCATGATCAGAAAAGGGAATCGAAAATAGGTCAGCAAATGTTGTATTACCTCTCTACAAATCGATGGTAAGGCCACATTTGGAGTACTGTGTACAATTCTGGTCTCCGCACCTTAAGAAGGATATAACGGAACTGGAAAAGGTACAGAAAAGGGCAACAAGAATGATCCAAGGGATGGAGCAGCTCCCTTATGAAATCAGGTTGCAACGCCTTGGTCTTTTCAGCCTTGAAAGACGGCGTTTAAGAGGTGACTTGATCGAAGTGTATAAAATCATGCATGGGATAGAAAAGGCGAATAAAGAAAAATTATTTTCTTTGTCACAAAACACTAGGACTAGAGGGCACTCCCTGAAGCTCCAAGGTAGGAAAGTTAGGACTAATAAAGGGAAATATTTCTTCACCCAGAGGGTCATTGGGTTATGGAACTCACTTCCAGAGGAGGTTGTGACAGCGGTCAGCCTGGACAGCTTCAAGGCAGGATTAGACAGATTCATGGATACCAAGTGTATCGGTAGTTACTGAAAAGGACATTCAAGTGCCACCTCGGAGTTGGTTGAGGAAGGCAGGATTTCCCTGGGTACTGGTTGTGGGGGTCGGGAGCAGGTCAGGGTTTTGCCCTCTCTTCTGCTCGAGATCCCCGTGTACAACTGGGGGCCACTGTGTGATACAGAATGCTGGACTAGATGGGCTGAGGTCCGATTCAGCATGGCTCTTCTTATGTTCTTATGTTCTTATGTGCCGCGAGAAAATCTCTCTGCCCCCCTTCCTTCCCCCCTCCTCCTGCCAAACTCCTGCTGCTTGGGGGAGGAGCAGGAAGGGCCGGGCGGTGGCAAAGAAAAAGAAGGGGCCAGGGCACCGCCTCCTTCGGCCGTTTCCCCAGCCAGCCCCCAATCCGCCATGACTCTCGCCCCTTGCTTGTTGAAGCCGTGCGGAGGAGCCCTGCCCACTGAAGCCCGTCCACCGCTCATGCTCCTCCTCTGTGGGAGAGCTGAAGCCAGGGGGGAGGGGAGGCATGACGCAGCCTGGCTCCGCCCCTTCCCCCCAGCTTCAGCACTCCCACAGCTTTGCCAGCCTTGAGGGGCAGTGCCAAGCCAGCAGTGGCAGAGACAGCACAATGCTGGCTTGGCACTGCCCTCTCAAATCTGGCGAAGCTGTGGAAGAACTGAGCCTGGGGGGAGGGTTCAGGGCATGGCACCGCCTGGCTCCGCCCCCTCCCCCGGCTTCAGCGCTCCCACAGCTTTGCCAGCCTTGAGGGGGCAGTGCCAAGCCAGCAGTGGCAGAGACAGCACAATGCTGGCTTGGCACTGCCCTCTCAAATCTAGCGAAGCTGTGGGAGAACTGAAGCTGGGGGGAGGGTTCAGGGCATGGCACGGCCTGGCTCCGCCCCCTCCCCCGGCTTCGGTGCTCCTACAGCTTTGCCAGCCTTGAGGGGGCAGTGCCAAGCCAGCGGTGGCAGAGACAGCACAATGCTGGCTTGGCACTGCCCTCTCAAATCTAGCGAAGCTGTGGGAGAACTGAAGCTGGGGAGGGTTCAGAGCATGGCACGGCCTGGCTCCGCCCCTCCCCGGCTTCTGCGCTCCCACAGCTTTGCCAGCCGGCCTTGGGGGCAGTGCCAAGCCAGCAGTGGCAGAGACAGCACAATGCTGGCTTGGCACTGCCCTCTCAAATCTAGCGAAGCTGTGGGAGAACTGAAGCTGGGGGGAGGGTTCAGGGCAGGGCACGGCCTGGCTCCGCCCCCCCCCCCCGCTTCAGCTCTCCCACAGCTTTGCCAGCCTTGAGGGGCAGTGCCAAGCCAGCAGTGGCAGAGACAGCACAATGCTGGCTTGGCACTGCCCTCTCAAATCTAGCGAAGCTGTGGGAGAACTGAAGCTGGGGAGGGTTCAGGGCATGGCACGGCCTGGCTCCGCCCCTCCCCAGCGGTGCTCCTACAGCTTTGCCAGCCTTGAGGGGGCAGTGCCAAGCCAGCGGTGGCAGAGACAGCACAATGCTGGCTTAGCACTGCCCTCTCAAATCTAGCAAAGCTGTGGGAGAACTGAAGCTGGGGGAGGGTTCAGGGCATGGCACGGCCTGGCTCCGCCCCCTCCCCCGGCTTCGGTGCTCCTACAGCTTTGCCAGCCTTGAGGGGGCAGTGCCAAGCCAGCGGTGGCAGAGACAGCACAATGCTGGCTTGGCACTGCCCCCTCAAGGCTGGAGAAGTTATGGGAGAACTGAAGCCGGGGGAGGGGTGGGGCATGGCCTGGCTCCTCCCCTTCCCCGGCTTCGGCACTCCCAGCAGGTCACCACCCCCAGCCGTTCTTTACTGTGTTAGAGTGTCATTTTGTGTCATTTTGGTTGGTGGTGTGCCCCCGGATTTTTTTAGTGTTAAAAGTGTGCCGCGGCTCAAAAAAGGTTGGGAAACACTGGATTAGATAGATCAGATAGATCAGGCCTGGGCCAACTTGGGCCCTCCAGGGGTTTTGGACTCCAACTCCCAGCATTCCTCACAGCCTCAGGCCCCTTCCTGGCTAAGGTGGGCCTTCCTTCCAGGGGTTTTGGACTCCAACTCCCAGCATTCCTCACAGCCTCAGGCCCCTTCCTGGCTAAGGTGGGCCTTCTTTCCTTCCAGGGGTTTTGGACTCCAACTCCCAGCATTCCTCACAGCCTCAGGCCCCTTCCTGGCTAAGTTGGGCCTTCCTTCCTTCCAGGGGTTTTGGACTCCAATTCCCAGCATTCCTCACAGCCTCAGGCCCCTTCCTGGCTAAGGTGGGCCTTCTTTCCTTCCAGGGGTTTTGGACTCCAACTCCCAGCATTCCTCACAGCCTCAGGCCCCTTCCTGGCTAAGTTGGGCCTTCTTTCCTTCCAGGGGTTTTGGACTCCAATTCCCAGCATTCCTCACAGCCTCAGGCCCCTTCCTGGCTAAGGTGGGCCTTCCTTCCTTCCAGGGGTTTTGGACTCCATCTCCCAGCATTCCTCACAGCCTCAGACCCCTTCCTGGCTAAGGTGGGCCTTCCTTCCTTCCAGGGGCTTTGGAATCAGACTCCCAGCATTCCTCACAGCCTCAGGCCCCTTCCTGGCTAAGTTGGGCCTTCCTTCCTTCCAGGGGTTTTGGAATCAGACTCCCAGCATTCCTCACAGCCTCAGGCCCCTTCCTGGCTAAGTTGGGCCTTCCTTCCTTCCAGGGGTTTTGGAATCAGACTCCCAGCATTCCTCACAGCCTCAGGCCCCTTCCTGGCTAAGGTGGGCCTTCCTTCCTTCCAGGGTTTTGGAATCAGACTCCCAGCATTCCTCACAGCCTCAGGCCCCTTCCTGGCTAAGTTGGGCCTTCCTTCCTTCCAGGGGTTTTGGACTCCAATTCCCACCATTCCTCACAGCCTCAGGCCCCTTCCTGGCTAAGGTGGGCCTTCCTTCCTTCCAGGGGTTTTAGACTCCAACTGCCAGCATTCCTCACAGCCTCAGACCCCTTCCTGGCTAAGGTGGGCCTTCCTTCCTTCCAGGGGTTTTGGAATCAGACTCCCAGCATTCCTCACAGCCTCAGGCCCCTTCCTGGCTAAGGTGGGCCTTCCTTCCAGGGGTTTTGGACTCCAACTCCCAGCATTCCTCACAGCCTCAGGCCCCTTCCTGGCTAAGGTGGGCCTTCCTTCCAGGGGTTTTGGACTCCAACTCCCAGCATTCCTCACAGCCTCAGGCCCCTTCCTGGCTAAGGTGGGCCTTCCTTCCAGGGGTTTTGGACTCCAACTGCCAACATTCCTCACAGCCTCAGACCCCTTCCTGGCTAAGGTGGGCCTTCCTTCCAGGGGTTTTGGACTCCAACTCCCACCATTCCTCACAGCCTCAGGCCCCTTCCTGGCTAAGGTGGGCCTTCCTTCCTTCCAGTAAAGCGGTTTTTGGTACTTTCCGTGCAGGAGTACAGTCAGAGAGTGATGCTGCACACGTGTAGAGCTTTGAAAAGCGGGTTCCTGTGCCAAGAATCAGGCAGGCACTTGTACTGTGAAAATAACACTGTGATTGATGCTTCTTGATGCACTTTGTGCCTAACGTGAGATAACATAGGCTTAGATTGATTAAACAGTACAGGATGTGCTAATGAAAGACCTTAATGCTAAATGGGAAAGAACTGAGCATGAGCAGAGAGTTTGGCCCCCTCCGTTGCTGGCAAGGAGCCTGGAAGCCAAATGTTTCAACCTGAGAACACAAAAGTTCCAGCTACTGATAGTTGCACTGTGAGAAAGACTAACATAGAAATGTTCATTGTTCTCTTACATAGGTGGGACTTTTAGATGTGATGCTAATGGAAATGCAATGTTTAATTGGATTAATGAAATGCCATGAGACACCAGCCAATTATGATTGTGTAAAATCTATGAAGAAGGGCGGGTTTATCCGAAATGCCTCCATTGGGGTATAAATGTTTTGTACTGAGAATGACCGGGGCTTTTTGCCCCTGATTGCAGCCGTGTTCTGCTGGCAAAAGCCACCAGCTGGTGCCATCAATAAACCATTTTGATTTCATCTACTTCACAGTTGTCGTGAGTCTTCCTCATCCTTGTACCCGCACGTCCAGGTTGCCTTAGTAAAAGTAAATTTGCCACTCGGAGTTCCAGAACTCCCTAATTTGCTGCTTCACCAAGGGTTTTGGACTCCAACTCCCATCATTCCTCACAGCCTCAGGCCCCTTCCTGGCTAAGGTGGGCCTTCCTTCCTTCCAGGGGTTTTGGACTCCAACTCCCAGCATTCCTTACAGCCTCAGGCCCCTTCCTGGCTAAGGTGGGCCTTCCTTCCAGGGGTTTTGGACTCCAACTCCCAGCATTCCTCACAGCCTCAGGCCCCTTCCTGGCTAAGGTGGGCCTTCCTTCCAGGGGTTTTGGACTCCAACTCCCAGCATTCCTCACAGCCTCAGGCCCCTTCCTGGCTAAGGTGGGCCTTCCTTCCAGGGGTTTTGGACTCCAACTCCCACCATTCCTCACAGCCTCAGGCCCCTTCCTGGCTAAGGTGGGCCTTCCTTCAGGGGTTTTGGACTCCAACTCCCACCATTCCTCACAGCCTCAGGCCCCTTCCTTTTCCCCCTCAGCCGCTTAAGGGGGAAAAGGAAAGGGCCTGAGGCTGTTAGGAATGGTGGGAGTTGGAATCCAAAACCCCTGGAGGGTCCAAGTTGCCCCAGGGCCGAGAAAGATAGATAGATTGATTTTGGGGGACGAGGCAGTTCTTTCTAGTCCAAAGGGCCAAACGTGATTCCATATCTCTTCAGTCAAATGTGTTTGACAAGAGCCCAGGTCAGATACAAGAAGAAAAGATGCTTTTTAGAGAGAAAGAAAAAACATCAAGGATTCAGCACGCGCACGCACGCACAAACACACACACACACACACATATACACAGACATATTTTATTTATTTATTTATTTAAATCTTTTGTATCCTGATCTTCTCACCTCCGCAGAGGGACTCAGACCAGCAGACAGCAAGAATTCAATGCTAACATTCAAATCTAAAACATCATAAATAACAATAAAATTACCAATACATATAAAATAAATTACATAAAAAGCCATTTGCCAGGTAAAATCATGTCCAACTCAGTCCATGTATTCAGTCCATATATTGTGATCAATAACTTAGTCGATTAGCGATCTCCGCCCTCATTCTGCAAAGACTTCATTCCTCAGCCATGTTTTCACTAGCTTCCTAAAGGTCAGGAGGGAGGAGGCAGATCTAATTTCATTTTGGAGGGAGTTCCACAGCCGGGGGACCACCCCAGAAAAGGCCCTGTCTCTCGTCCCCACCAGACGCACCTGCAAAGGTGGTGGGACTGAGATCAGGGCCTCTCCAGACAATCTTAACACTCTTGATAGTTCATAGGGGAGAATACGATCGGTCAGGTAAACTGGGCCAGAACCGTATAGGGTTTTGTAGGTTAAAACCAGCACTTTGAATTGTGCTTGGAAGCTAATTGGCAGCCAATGGAGCTGGCACAACAAAGGAGTTGTATGCTCCCTGTACCCTGCTCCCGTTAGTAATCTGGCTGTCGAGTGTTGAACTAATTGTAGCTTCCGGGCAGTCTTCATAGGCAACCCCACGTAGAGAGCGTTGCAGTAGTCTACACACACATATATACATATACTCACACATATATACACACATTACATATATATAGTGTTCCCTTGCTACTTCGCGATTCGCTTATTACGGATTTGTTGTTTCGCAGATTAAAAAAATATTAATTTAAAATATGGTATTTTTGCTGTTTGGTGGGGTTTTGCCACCGCCGCCGCTCTCCCTCCTCAGTCCTCCCTTTCTCCAGTCCTGGAGGGACTTTCCTTCATTTTATTTGAAGTTTATAAAGACTTAAAATAGTGTATAACTACTAAACTAATGTATAACTATTAAAATAGAGTATCCCTACATTGCGGTTTTTCACTTATTGTAGGAAGTCCTGGAACCTAATCCCAGCAATAAGTGATGGAGCACTGTACACACATATGCACACACACAGACACACACACACACACACACACACACACACACACACACACACTGTATATTTTGAGAGGCGTGAGGCCTTTATAGTCAGAATAGCCAAACATGTTGCCAAACCTTTTGAGTCAAAGCAATTATACCTTTGGCATATATTCAAAACATTTTTAAGGCGCTACATAGTTTCATTGGTGGAAAAGGATCAGCTGAGGTGGTATACAAAACAGTAAGGTTCACTCTTTAACAGCCATGGCTCAATGCTATGGAATCCTGGGAAGTATAGTTTGGTGAGGCATCTCTAACTTTGGCAGAGAGGGCTAAAAAGACCTTGTGAAACTATCAGGAATCCTTAAAATTGAGCCATGGCAGTTAAAGTTTGGTCAGATTTCTTTTATTCTGTGGTGTAGATCAGTGCTTCCCAACCTTTTTTGAGCCGCGGCATACTTTTAACATTAAAAAAATCCGGGGGCACATCACCAACCAAAATGACACAAAATGACACTTTAACACAGTAAAGAACGGCTGGGGGATGGTGGCCTGCTGGGAACAGCTGCTGGGAGTGCCGAAGCCGGGGAGGGGGCGGAGCCAGGCTGCGCCATGCCCCACCCCCTACCCCCGGCTTCACCTCTCCCAGCAGCTGCTCCAGCCTTGAGGGGGCAGTGCCAATGCTGGCTTGGCACTGTCCCCTCAAGGCTGGAGCAGCCGCTGGGAGTGCCGAAGCCGGGGGAGGGGGCAGAGCCAGGCCGTGCCATGCCCCGCCCCCTACCCTAGCTTCAGCTCTCCTACAGGCCGCGCCATGCCCCGCCCCCTCCTCCCAGCTTTAGCTCTCCTACAGAGGAGGAGCATGAGCGCTTCAGTGGCCGGGCTTCAGTGGGCGGGGCTTCTCCACGCGGCTTCAGCGAGCGAGGGGTGAGAGTCATGGTGGGAGTCATGGTGGATTGGAGGCTGGCTGGGGAAACGGCCGAAGGAGGCGGCGCCCCAGTCCCTTCTTCTTTTTCTTCGCCACTGCCCGGCCCTTCCTCCTCCCCCAAGCAGCAGGAGTTCGGCAGGAGGGGGGAGGAAGGGGGGCAGAGAGCTTTTCTCGCGGCACAGCAGGAGGTCCATCACGGCACACTAGTGTGTCACGGCACACTGGTTGAGAAAGACTGGTGTAGATACACCGAGAGGCACCAGGTGGCATGGTTGATTCAGTTTGACTTTCAGCCTGGGCTCTTGTCAAAGAAAAAAGACTGATCACACATTATTTATTTACTTATTTATTCATTTACATCATTTATATTCCGCCCTTCTCACCCTGCAGGGGACTCAGGGCGGATTACAATGTACATGTACAGGCAAACATTCGATGCCATAGACACACAACATATATAGACAGACACTCAGAGGCTATTTAACATTCCAGCTTCTGGCCACCAGGGGGAGCTGTCACATTCCTTCATTCTTTGCATACATCCTGGAGATTTTATTACCTCATAAATCAGTTAAATTAGGCTCCCCACAAAGTGGTATCTAAATTTCCTACTTGACAGATGCAACTGTCTTTCGGGTTGCAAAGGTCGACAACAAGCTACATAATTTGGTCAAGAGCACACCCCGACCTGGACAGGGTTCGAACTCATGACCTTCCGGTTAATAGTGATCTTAATGCAGCTGACTCCCAGCCAGCTGCACCACAGTCCTGGTGCTTTTTGGAATATTCAAATCAATTTTAGCTCCCCTATGAAAAGAAAAGACAATGAACCTGAGCCCTTGGCAGCAAATTTGGACTGCAGCGTGTATCTTCCCTTTCAAGGGTGTTGCTACAAGGAGGAAAACGAGACTACGGCCCCTTTAATAAGAATTCTGCCATTAAAGCCTTTTAACATTTTTAGCATAACAATAACTTACGTTGAGCATTCGGCAATATAGTTAAGAATCTGAAGAAAAGGGCCAGACAACGTTACCAATTTTTTTTTATTTACACTAATTTTATTCCGCTCTATCTCAACCCGGAAAGGATTCAGAGCGGTTTCCAAATTGGTAATAATTCAATGCCGCATTAAGACATAAAAACCTTCCAAATACATTGTGCATTAGAATCCGGTCATGACGTTTTTGTATTTGGTGTCACCCAATGTGGCAACTCATGCTTTCGTCCCTTGGAACGTCTACTTGAACATTTCAAATCAATTCCATGAATAATCAAATCCACAAAGGTCACAACTGCAAGTGTGTAGGGGTGATGGTAGTATTCCCTCTTAAATCTCTTTCATTTACATTCCCTCTTAAATCTCTTTCATTTAACTGACATTTTGGAATTTTGCTGCTTGAAGCTTCTGCACAACATGTTGCCATAGTACTCTTGATGAAAATCAACACGGAGTGGCTAATGATTTATATATCCTCAACAGGTAACCTTGTTTTGAATGTTGACCACTCACTATGGTGTCCTAAAATCATTTGTATACAGCCTGCCTTTTTTGTGCTCATACTAATACCGTACATGTCTTAATTTGACTAATGCAAAATCTTTTCAGTTCCTTTCAACTTCTGATACTTTCCCAGAAGCTACTTAATGGTTTCCCCCCACTATTTTTGCTGCACATTTAGGGTCTTTGTGTACTGTAGTTAGTGGATATACTAAATGTTAATTCAATGTTGTTGACATTAAACAAATAATGCTCTTTCTTAATCACTGAATTCTTTTAAAATATGATAGAAATAGATACATTAAATCAGTGTTTCCCAACCGCTGTGATGCGGCACAGTAGTGTGCCGTGACGGACCTCCTGCTGTGCCGCGAGAAAAGCTCTCTGCCCCCCTTCCTTCCCGCCTCCTCCTGCCAAACTCCTGCTGCTTGGGGGAGGAGGAGGAAGGGCTGGGCAGTGTTGAAGAAGAAGGGGCTGGGGCACCGCCTCCTTTGGCCGTTTCCCCAGCCAGCCTCCATGACTCCTGCTCCTCCTCCTCCGTGCGGCTTCAGCGAGTGAGGGGCGGGAGTCATGGCGGAGAGCGGCCCCGGGGACAGGGGCCATGACTCCCGCCCCTCGCTTGCACTGCCCTCTCAAGGCTGGAGAAGCTGTGGGAGAGCTGAAGCCGGGGGAGGGGACAGGGCATGGTGCGGCCTGGCTCCACCCCCTCCCCCAGCTTCAGCTCTCCCACAGCTTCTCCAGCCTTGAGGGGACAGTGCCAAGTCAGCATTGTGCTGGCTCTGCCACCGCTGGCTTGGCACTGCCCCCTCAAGGCTGGAGAAGCTGGGAGAGCTGAAGCCGGGGGGAGGGGGCATGGCGCGGCCTGACTCCTCCCCCTCCCCCAGCTTCGACACTCCCAGCAGCTGCTCCCAGCAGGCCACCATCCCCCAGCCGTTCTTTACTGTGTTCGAGTGTTATTTTGGTTGGTGGTGTGCCCCCGGACTTTTTTAATGTTAAAAGTGTAACTCGGCTCAAAAAGGTTGGGAAACACTGCAATAAATTGTATTACTTTCAAATAATCACATACTGTGTTTCCCCGATAGTAAGACACCCCCGATTGTAAGACGTATCGGGGGTGTCAGGGGGGTCGGCTAATATAAGCCGTACCCCGAAAGTAAGTTGTATCTCGTCGCCACGCCACGCCGCCGCCACCATGCCGCCGCCGCCGCAACCCGCCCCATCGGCCGCGGCACACCTCCGCGGTGCACTTTTCTGCGCGTGCCTTCCTGCGCCGCCCGGCAGCGCACGTGCAGAAACGTCTACAGGTGCTATGGCTCCAAAGCGGCAGGCGCGCTTGGAAGTGACTGCGCGTGTGTTGCCTGCCGCCCGCCGCGCAGTCGCAGTCGCCTCAAAGCGCGCCTGCTGGCTCCAAAGCGGCAGGCGCGCTTGGAAGCGACTGCAACTGCGCGGCGGCCGGCGGCGCAGGAAGGCACGCGCAGAAAGGTGCGCCGCGGAGGTGTGCCGCGGCCGATGGGGCCGGTTGCGGCGGCGGCATGGGCGTGGCGACGGGGTACGTCTTACTTTATATAGGACGCACCCCCAAAATAAGACGTAGTGGGACTTTTCGGGGGGAAAAGAAAGTAAGACGCTGTCTTACTTTCGGGGAAACACGGTAGTACTTGGTGTTCTCCTTTACAATACAAATTGTTGTTTGTATGCCCAACTGTCCATGGAGGAGCAGATTGGCTGCGCCTGCAGGACAGCTTTCTTTCATCTGCATCTGGCAAAACGTCTGGCTCCTTACCTCTCCCGCTGCGACCTAGCCACGGTGATCCAAGCCACGGTCATCTCGAGGTTCGATTACTGTAATGCGCTCTACATTGGCCTACCCTTGTCGGTGATCCGGAAACTTAAGCTGGTGCAGAACGCTGCAGCCCGCCTGCTCTCGGGAGCCTTAAGATCTGACCACGTGACTCCACTCTTGCGCGTGCTGCACTGGCTTCCAGTTGAATTCCGGGTCATCTTCAAGGTGTTAGTTCTAACTTTTAAGGCCTTGTACGGTTTGGGGCCAGTGTACCTGAGGGAGCGACTTACCCCTTATGTGCCTGGGAGATCACTGCGTTCCGAGGGGCTCAACTTGTTGGAGGTGCCCAGCATCGGAGTCTGCAGACTGGCCACCACACAGCGGAGAGCATTCTCTGCAGCCGCTCCAATTTTGTGGAACGGCCTCCCCGAGGAGATCCGGGCCATTCGGGCCCTCCTGCCGTTCCGTAGAGCGATAAAAACTTGGCTTTTTAGAATGGCATTTGGCCCATAGCCAATTGGCCTCTATACTGTTGTCCATGGTTCCGCCTGACATGCCACTATTTAATTTTGGCCTGCCACATGTTTATTGGGGGCTTTAAATTGTTTTAATGCGTTTTAATGTATTTTTAACTGTATTTTAATGTATCTTCTATGTCTGCTTCACTTTCTGTAAACCGCTCTGGGCTCCAGAGAGAGCGGTATAGCAAGTCGAATTTAATAAATAAATAAATAAATAAATAAATAAATAATAGCACTGATTCTGTGTTCAGTTTTTTTGTGTGTGCCAGGAGCGACTTGAGATACTGCAAGTCGCTTCTGGTGTGAAAGAATGGGCCGTCTGCAAGGATGTTGCCCAGGAAATGCCCGGATGTTTTACATGTGGGAGGTTTCTCTCATGTCTCCTCATGAGAAGCTGGAGCTGACAGATGGGAGCTCACCTCGCTCCTCAGATTCAAACCCTGACCTTTTGGTCAGCAGTCCTGCTGCTGGCACAAGGGTTTAACCCATTGCGCAATACAAATAGTTGTTTAACAGCACTGATTCTGTGTTCAGTGAAATAATTTAATTTGTTTAATCAAAATTGTATAGTTTTATTTATTAAATCCCTCTCAACCTTCTGAAGTAGGCTATTATGGGATTGTCCAAATGTCCTGAGGAGGGTTTCAGAGATACTTGCTCCTTTTGATCACTTTGGCCTTGAAATATTCTTGCCTTCAGGGAAGAAAAAAACTTCCTTTATTTCTAATGAAAGTAAATAAATGCATCAAATATCAACCTTAACTGGTTTACTTTACTAGAATCTAAAACATTTTCTAGTTAATAAATTTGCATATCAGGATTCAAACCTATTTTCTGTGGTTACTCCCATACTTTAGAACTCGCTCCTAAGTAAAGCGAGGATTACTCTCTTGCATTATTTATTTATTGTCAAAAGCATTGCATAAATAAGTATAAAGCTGATAAAATAGAGGGATCAGAAGCGGTTCAATAATTTTAGACAAAAAATGGGCAACTGCATTGTCTGTAGCTTTAAGCCATTGCTTAATTCTGTAACTTTAAGCAATTAGAACAAACAACTCAGCATCTGTATGCTTGCTCACAATGCCGTGCATGAGGCAGGGCATTGTGGGCAAGCATACACAGGGGCGGTCTTTCCCATTACGCGGACTACGCAACCGCGTAGAGCGCCATCTTGGACGCGGCGGGGTGGGGCGCCATCGTGGGGCGCCGTGGCGGCGTATCTCTGTGCTGCTGCGCTGCGTCGCCCTCTGTGCTGCTGCCGCGCTGCGTCGCGCCTGCATGACCTTCTGGGCATGTGCGGAGATTTCGCGTGCATGTGTAGTGCCTACGGAGGTATCTTGACTTCTGTAGGCGCTGCGCATGCGCGTGGAGATTTTCACGCGCATGTGTTGTGTCTACGGAGCTCAAAAGAGCTCTGTAGGCACTGCGCATGTCCGCAAAAATCTCCGCGTGCATGCGTTGTGTCTACGGAGCTCAAGAAAGCTCTGTAGGCACTGCGCATGTCCGCGAAAATCTCAGTGCGCATGCGTTGTGTCTACGGAGCTCAAGAGAGCTCCGTAGGCACTGGGTATGCGCGCGAAAACGTGAAGTCAAGTAGACAGGTTCAGAGGAAGACGCAAGGGTCCAATATGAGGTTGAAAATAATATTTATCTTGTAAAGTCAATTTTCAAAATTTCCAATACATAACATCCATAATTATGCAATGCCCGTACATGGAACTACAATATGGCTGGAAGTTAAAATCAAAAATACATACCAATCTAATTATTCTTAAGCATTTTGGTGTAACTTCCAGCCATATTGTAGTTCCATGTAATGGCATTGCATAATTATGGATGTTATGTATTGATTCGCTTCTTGTATATGTTATATTAACAGAAATCCGGACCTGTGAAACTTATATATAGCATTGAGTCTGGGGTCCCGATGAAGCCAGGATTGACGAAACGGCTTGGACCATGACTGTCGACCCTTCTGAGAACCACGCCAGAATTAATTAACCCATTGTGGACCCTTATATTGCTATTAGAATTCGTGGCTTCTCAAGACTTTTTTTGCTTTGAATCTTACGTCTAATATAGACAATTAACTCTGATACATATACGTTTGTTTCACAACGACGAATGCAGAATACTGCCTTTAATTTTGGAAATTGACTTTACAAGATAAATATTATTTTCAACCTCATATTGGACCCTTGCGTCTTCCTCTGAACCCGTCTACTTGACTTCACGTTTATCCTGGAACTACTTACCTCTTACCCTATGCGCGCGAAAACCTCCGGTAAGTCAGGAAAGGCGCGAGGGGCGGCGGAGAAGCGGGGGCGCCGAGTGAACGGAGCCGGAGGGGGGGGGCAAAAAATAATGTTGGGGGGCGCCAAAATAGTGTTCGCTTACAACTTAGAATTACCTTAGACCGCCCCTGAGCATACAGATGCTGAGTTGTTTGTTCTGCTCCGCAGTCGCACAAGGTGGAGCAGAACAAAAACATTGCTTTACAACTCTTCAGCTGTTGACTTTTAAGAAGCGGGTTAAGACCCTTCTTTTGCAGCAAGCCTTTGGAAATAGATTTTAACAAGTAAAAGGCTTCTTACAATGCTGTGCTGTATTTAATCGTCTTATTTTTTGAAGTAGAATTTTAAACATACAGTTGTAATCTCCATAAACTGGAGTCGGCAGATACACTAAATATTAATTCCAGGAGTTTAAATATTGTTTAAATTTGTATGTTGTAACTATATGTATTGTTATTGTATTTTCTGCCTTTATTGTATTTTCTAGCTTTTTGCCTGCAGTCCCAGTCTGGGAGAAAGGTGGCATACAAATAAATAAATAGATGGATGATGGAAGGATGGATTTTTCAGATATTGTGTTTGTGTTTAATAGTTTTTGAAAGCTAGGTAGATAAATATTAGAATTAAGCTATTTTTCTATAATGAGAAAACATGTTTGCATGGAATGAACTAGGTTTGTCTATAAAGGGGACTTTCTACACTGTTTTTAACTATACATGTGTTTTAAGCAGCTACATTCCACCACAAACAATAATTTGATGATTCAGCAGCTAGTAGAATCAAATATGCTAATATTATAAGTTTCCTGCTGCTGAAATTTAATTTAATTTATGAAACTTACATAATACCTATATCCAAAGCAAAGCTTTGACAAAATTATCCAGAAAGAAACAAAAAAAATCTCTATCTATCTATCTATCTATCTATCTATCTATCTAATAAAAGTGAATGTTTGTATGTATGTGGAGGGCAGATGTAGGTGTATGTGGCAGCTTTCTGATTGGCTGCCACTTCCACAGGCCACTGTGACCAGCATGGGTGACAGACCTGGACCAAACTTGGCACACATAACCCCCATGCCCTCCTTTACATCCTGGTGAGATTTGGGGAAGACAGATAATAGATGATGGGATGTGTAGTACTTTCCAACCTTCCGGTTCCCGCAGACCACTGTGGCAACCAACAAAGACCGATAAAGACCAAACTTGGCACACAGAGCCCCCATGACCCACTCTACATCCTGGTGCAGTTAGAGGCTGAGGGATCATGGAAGATGGGACTTGCAGTACATTCACTCACTTCCTGTGACCACAGCATCACTCATCCAATTACCAATAAAGACCAAACATGGCACAGAGAGCCCCCATGTCCAACTATACATTCTGGTGCTGTTTGGGGGGGAAGCCGGACTATGGACGATGGGACTTGCAGTACCTTCACTCACTTTCTGATACCATTGTGATCCTCATCCAATGACGGATCAAGACCAAACTTGGCACAGAGCCCCCATGACCCACTCTACATCCTGCTGCAGTTTGAAGGAAGATGGTCAATGGATCATGGGACTTGCAGTACCTTCACTCACTAACTGAAACCACTGTGACCCTCATCCAATGACCAATACAGACCAAACTTGGCACACAGAGCCCCCATGACCCACTCTACATCCTGTAACTGTTTGGAGGATGGATGAGCCATGGATGATGGGACTCGTAGTACCTTCACTAACTTTCTGAGACCACTGCGAACCACATAAATAGCTGATAAAGACCAAGCTTGGCACACAATGCCTTTCTCAACCCGGCCAGTGCTGGGTCCCCATCTATCTATCTATCTATCTATCTATCTATCTAATAAAAGTCAGTGTTTGCCGAGGACGGGAGGTGCGTAGGAATATGTGGCAGCGTTTTGATTGGTTGCCACTGTGGAATTATTTGCATAACGCCTCTGATTGGCCAACCACCAACATTCCACCACTCCAAAAAGGCAGAGAGTTGATTGGTTCCCACTGAGGGAGAATTTTCAAACCGCCTAGATTGGCCAGCCACCTCCAACATTCCGACACTCTTAGGAGGCAGAGAGGGAAAAGGAAAGGCCCTCAGGCTGTCAGGAATGGCTCCCACTATGGCTTCAGTTTGGCCAGCCTCTACAAACTTGGCACACAGAGCACCCATGACTCACTCTACATCCTATTGCAGTTTGGAGAAGGGCGTACCATGGATGATGGGACTTGCAGTAACTTCACTCACTTCCTGAAAACAATGCGACCCTCATCCAATGACCAATACAGACCAAACTTGGCACACAGAGCCCTCATGACCCACTCTACATCCTGGTGCAGTTTGCAGGAGGATGGACCATGGATGATGGGACTTGAGGTACCTTCACTCACTCTCCAAGATTGCTGTGAACCTACTCCAATGACTGATCAAGACCACACTTGGCACACAGAGCCCCCATGACCCAATCTACATCCTGGTGCTGTTTGTAGTACAACAGACCATGGATGATGGGACTTGAAGTACCTCTACACACTTCCTGAGACTGCTGCAACCCTCATCCAATGACTGATCATGACCAAACTTGGCACACAGAGTCCCCATGACCCACTCTACATCCTGGTGCTGTTAGCAGGAGGATGGACCACGGCTGATGGGACTTGAAGTACGTTCACTCACTTTCTGAGACCACTGCAACTCTCATCCAATGTCTGATCAAGACCACACTTGGCACAAAGAGCCCCCATGACCCACTCTACATCTTGCTGCAGTTTGGAGGAGGGTAGACCATGGATGATGGGACTTCCACTACCTTCACTCACTTCCGGAAAACAATGCGACCCTCCTCCAATGACCAATAAAGACCAAACTTGACACAAAGAGCCCCCATGACCCCCTCTACATCCAGTTGAGAGGAGGACAGACCACAGATGATGGGACTTGCAATACCTTCAGTAAGTTCATGATACCACTGCTTCTCCCAATAATAATGGATCATAGCCAAACTTGGTAGACAGACCCTCCATGACCCACCCTACATCCTGGTGGTGTTTGGAGGAGGATGGACCATGCACGATGGGATTTGCATTACCTTCACTTACTTCCTGAGAGCACTGCGAGCCACAGAAATAATAAAGACCAACCTTGGCACACAATTTCTTTCTCAAATAACCCGGGCACCGCCAGGTCCCCAGCTAGGTTATATATGTTTGTATGTATGCGGAGGGCGGGAGGGCGCAGGATGGTGTATATGGCAGTTTTCTGATTGGCTGCCACTTTCACAGGCTACTGTGACCAGCACGGGTGACGAATCTGGACCAAACTTGGAACACATAACCCCCATGCCCCCCTTCACGTCCTGGTGAGGTTTGGAGGAGGACGGACAATGGATGATGGGATTTGTAGTACTTTCAAACCCTTCAGTTCCCACAGACCGCTGCGACCCTCATCCAATGACTGATCAAGACCAAACTTAGCACACAGAGCCCCCATGATCCACTCTACATCCTGGAGCAGTTTCGAGGAGATTGGACTACTGATGATGGGACTAAAA
Source organism: Anolis apletophallus (assembly GCA_030556195.1). Lineage (NCBI taxonomy): Eukaryota > Metazoa > Chordata > Lepidosauria > Squamata > Anolidae > Anolis > Anolis apletophallus. The sequence goes on along the minus strand of JARBWK010000008.1, from coordinate 38,058,338 downwards.
GTACCTCCACTCACCTCCCAAGACTGCTGCTACCCTCATCCAATGACTGATCAAGATCAAACTTGGTACACAGAGCCCCCATGACCGACTCTACAACTTGGTGCAGTTTGGAGGAGGATGGACCATGGATGATAGGACTCACAGTATCTTCACTAACTTTCTGAGAGCACTGCAAGCCACATAAATAACTGATAAAGACCAATCTTGGCACACAAAGCCTATCTCAAACCACCCAGGCAGCGCCGGGTCCCTAAGCTAGTAAATAAATAAATCATACTGTTAGTGGAAGTCCTGCAACAGTAATGTCCCCAAAGCATAACTTTTTAAAATTAGGTGATAATCAATGTGTAATTTCTAGAGAGCCCAGAAAGCTTGTATGAATATAGTTGAATGGATTGTGGCTGTATTGTTGATCTAAACAGGAAGTGCTTATAGTTTTATTAAATACTGTTTTTTTTCTTCCTTTACTTACCAGGTAAATTTTAGCTTCAGAATCCTCTTAATGAAAAGTGATAATAATGCATGGGTATTATCGTCCAAGATTAAAACAATTGGTAAGTGTCCTAGAGGCAATGAACAGGTCTTATGGCGAAAGGAAGAATGGGCTTGGAATAGTCCAATGCCCTGCTCAATGCAGGATCTCCAGGTAGAGCATCTTTAAGCAAATAGAGAAGGCGTTCTTATTGCCCTCTAGATAGGCTCATAACTTCCATTCAGACTTCTCTGCTTAGGCAGTCCAGCTTTTAGTGTTCCAGTAACCTGGAACATTCTTGTTTAGCTTCACAGAAACTTAAATATCAGCAACATTTTAACAACATAACTTTATGCCACTTAGTGCTTTTGTCCTCAGACTATTTGCAGCCCAACTCAGGACTGAACTGGTATCCCAGGGCAATAAGCTCAAGAATTTGAGCCATACATGGATAATGGAATGCAGTTCCATTTATTTTAATCATCTGTTTTGAAGGGTCTAGATTTCATTAGGAAATAATAGTTTCCATTAATGTAAGGTAAAAACAGATGAACACATGTATTAATATGCCTGAAATTGCCATTGTTGATAATAGTGTTTAGTTGGCTGTATTTCATCTTAAGTTGAAAGCATGCATTTTAAACTCATGTCATGTGTTTTGGTGTCTGTCCTGTGTGTTTTGATCTGTATCTTTTATGAACTGAATTTTAATGTGTGTTTGTAGAATTTTTATGTAGTATTTCTGTGTTTTTAACTGTGCTATGACCCACCTCGAGCCGTGGGGAGAGGTGGGTAAGAAATAAAATTATTATGATTATTATTATGATTAAATTACTTTATCCTTGCTATAATGGTATTTTCCATGTTGTTTCTTTTCCTCCGGTCTCCTCCTATTCCAAGTATTGTTTAAAGCAGTGCTTCCCAAACTTTTTTGGCCTACCGCCCCCTTTCCAGAAAAAAAATTACTCACCGCCCCCCTAGAAATTATTTTTTTAAAATTGTTAATAACAATTAAGCAGAAAGATATATGTATTAATGCAGTGGTTCTCAACCTTTCTAATGCCGTGACCACTAAATAAAGTTCCTCATGTTGTGGTGCCCCCCATCCATATTTTCGTTGCTACTTCATAAATAATTTTGCTACTCTTATGAATTCTAATGCTAATATCTAATATGCAGGATGTATGTTCATTGTTACAAATTGAACATAATTAAAGCATAGTGATTAATCACAAAAGCAATATGTTTGGGGGAGTATGGACAACGGATGATTGGATTTGCAGTACCTTCGACCAATTCAGCTCTGACTTCCACAGAGCACCGAGATCCCCACAAATTACAGAACTTGGCACAGAGAACCCACATGACCAACAGAAAATACTGGAAGGGTTTGGGAGGAATTGGCAGTGATTTAGGGGAGATGTTGTTCACCTACATCCGGAGAGAACTGAGAACCCAAACAACTATGGATCTGGACCAAACTTGGTACGAATACTCAATATGCCCAAATTTGAACACTGGTGGAGTTTTGAGAAAATAGCCCTTCTCATTTGGGAGTTGTAGTTACTGGGATTAATGGTTTACCTGCAATCAAAGAGCATTTTGAATTCCACCAACAATGGTGGCACACAGAACCATCATGACCAACAGAAAATACTGGAGGGGTTTGGAATGAATTGCCTCCACCGGGGAAGGCTGCACTTTATTCCGCGGTAGCGGGGAGACTCCGCCGGAGGACACGGAGGCCTTTGCACTGCAGCCTTCGCACTGCACTGCGTGTGGAGGTCAAAGCGAAGGGGGCGGGACCAAAGCAAAGACCGCGCAACCCCTCCTAAATGGCCAATCGTTCACCACCTCCTTAAAGAGGTTCACTGCCCCCAAATTCCCCTGAGCCTCCCACCGCCCCCTTGGATTGCCTCACTGCCCACCAGGGGGTGGTACCGCTCACTTTGAGAATCAGTGGTTTAAAGGGAGATTGCTTCCCTCTCCTTCCACTTTATGATTACTTAATTTTAAAGTATTCTGGCTTCAGTGCAATACTATAACAACCATACCTAACCTATATGCTTCCAGTTGTTTTGAACTAAGAACCCCATAATCCCTTATCATTGGGGCTGATATGAGTTCAAGAAAGGCTGTGAGAGCAAAGCTCATGAACTTGGAGGGACTGCGTTCATGGTTGAGCTTGTGTTTGAGTTGTAATAATGACTGACCTGATAGCTTTCTGTGATTAATCTGAAGGTGTAACTGGAAAGTGCTTATCCAAGATGGAGGGTAGTCTGCCAATATGTTTTCTTGGAGATATAGTATACATCAAGTATCAACATCCTGGTGGGGATGCTCCAGCAGTCAAAACAAGCTCAGTTAAGGTCTTTGTGGAAGAAGATTTGTCACCTATTAGCAATCAGCAACATACTGGAGAGAAACCTCAGGAAGAACACAAAGAGTTTCCAACAAGAGTAAGACCAGCAAGATCTTCTCCATCCTATGGAAGACGCCCAAGAAGCACAAAGTCAACTCATCTAAGGCGCAGAAAGATGGTAAAATTTGTAGAGGACGAGGGTCCATTTGCAGACAAAACTCTCCGAAGAGGTAATGGCAGGAATGTTTCTAACAAACTTGTGCAACAATTTACTACATTGTTAATTGGGGGGGGGGGGGGGATTTTGGGGTTTGCAAGAATGTCTAGTTGTTGTTTTTGCTCTGAGATAACCCATTTGTTACTGGCTCTTTTAGAAGTATTTTCCTTTCTACAAATTCTACAGTCTGATTAAGCAGTGGTTCTCAGCCTGTGGTCCATGGACCATCAGTGGTCTGCAAGAACTAAAATATGGTCTGCGGCCTCACCGTTACTACACTGTTGCAACAAGAGTGACTGATCTCACAAAACCCTCTTATAGTGCCGAGGCTTATTCAATATGGTTTTTCTGTGGGCGAGCAGATGGCGACTACTGGATGGCATATAATCTATATCAGAAACTAGAGCTAATGTGGTCTATCTAGCCAATTACAAGCTCTGGTTACCTTGCAAATGAATGTTTGGAAACTTTGCAACAGGGGTGAGGTGGGAGCGCAAACTGATTTGCTTAATTAAGTAGTTCTAAATACATAATTTCAGTGCCCAGAAAGGAACTGGTGAGTAATTGTTAGCAGGACATGAAATATATATAATTCCAAACCCACAATTAAGTTCATTTACAGTAGAGCCTTACTTATCCAACATAGATGGGCTGGAAGAATGTTGGATAAGGGAAAATGTTGGATAATAAGAAGGGTTTAAGGAAAAGCCTATTAAATGTCAAATTATGTTATGATTTTACAAATTAAGCACCAAAACATCATGTTTTACAACAAATTGACAGAAAAAGCAGTTCAATACACGGTAACGTTCTGTAGCAATTATGGTACTATATTTACGAATTTAGCACCAAAACAGACAAAGGTTCTTCCTTTCTCCCATCCTGGACATTATTCCGTGCAGGAGGCAGACTGTGTTGGATAATACAGAACGTTGGATGAGCGCAGGTTGGATAAGCGAGACTCTACTGTACCTTCTCTACCACTTATATTCAGATTAGCATTCCCTACTATTCGAAGGGGCATAAATTACAGATTACACTTAACTACAAAACAGTTAGATAATGTATTAGGAGAAAGGTGTCTTGCCTACAATAGTAATAGCTTTGTGAAAGGACATTGGCTGGACTCTTATAAGGGGCACTATCCTCCAGTGCTACCCCTAAAATAGTAGTTATTTCTCAGAGGTTGAGGGATGTCCCTCATTCAGCCAATCATTTCACAAGTATGATTTTGATAGCTCACGGACTGTTGTGTGTGAAGAAGCCTTGGCACCCATTACATGATTAGCTACATACATCTGGAAACCAGCATAACTGTTGGTGTATGTTTACACTATCCTAAAAGCATACACAATCTTAGCCAGTAGGAATATATTTGGTTGGATCCATATTTAGTCATTAAAATAAAGAGGAATTAAAACTAACATCCAATGATCCAACCTCATAAATTGAAAATAAAGAGACACTATAATCAATACCTGGTGCAAAATGAGGTTAAGACATGATGGTAGCATACAATGACGTCACTATGTCATTGTATGTATCTTTAAATCTCAAAGCATGATAGAAAGCAGTAATGCATTCCTATATGCAGGGATATTGAATCAATTGCCCTTTATTAGTGAATCCTAGATTTCTTCTCTCTCTGTAATTGCAATAGCTGCGCAATCATTCCAAGTCTATTCTTGTTTTCATTGTATCTTCCAAGTCCAAAGCAAAAAAAAAAAATCATTTAATTAGGGCAGCAAATAGAGTGACATTTGTATTGCTCCTCTAGTTTTTCTCAGGAAAATATATCTCATGTTGTCCATTCATCTGGGCTTCACTGTTGGTATAATCTGCATGTTCATCTTCTGGTAAGTACATCTAAATTTGCTTTCAATGGGGTAGAGGTTGAATGCTTCTCTAGTACTTTAATTCCAGAAGTAGAAGCAAGGTCTGTGCCTCTACTTACTGTTTTAGTAGTTCTGAGGAACATGACAAATACTGAAAGTTCAAAATATCACCAATTTGTTTTTACTGTCATTTCTCCATCATAGTAATCTTGGTTTTTTTAATTGGCTACAGTTAGTTTATGAGATTGAGAGGAAGGAGAAGAGCCCAAAGGGGGTGGGGGGATGCAGATCAATGTCTCCTGTTTCCTTGGGAGTAGCAGGATTGGAAGGGAAAGTCTATATTCCCAAAGTGGTGTCTCTCTTCTCAGATCAATGCCTTCTGTCTACTCAGGAGTAGCAGAATTAAAAGGGAAAGTCTATTTTCCCCCAATTTTTTTAATTAGTGGGCGGGAACTGCACTCACTCGTCTGCTAGATCTGAAAATTTATGATTTCAGGAGAAAAGGGAGGAAATAACAATATATGATGGGATCTGAGAAATTATATGATTTGATTTCTAATGCAACAGGACATAATTCCACTAATACATGAGGCTCCCCCCCCCCCCCCAATGGAATAATATCTTTGGTCATTCCAGGACCAGGTTCAGTGCTTTAATTACTTGGGAAGAGTAACTGGCTGTTCCCCATTGGGTATATCACAAGCAGTATCCCCCACGTTCCCCAGTTTGGGTATAGCTCCACAAGCGGCGGATTAACAAAATAAACAATGTTAGGTCACCTCCCGGTACAATTCGTGAGAGAACATCAACATACAGACTAATAGTGAATGTCACACAATCAATATCATGTCCACGAAGAGCCGTGGTGGTATGGTGCAGCCGCTGTGAGAGTACTTCGCTTGCTATTGGACATTATTCTTTATATTTTCTCTTCTTGAAGAAGGTGGACTTTATCATATTATTTGCGAAGGAACTCTCTCATGGGACTCTCTATTCAGAGATATGAATGCTCTTTATGCACTATGATAATGTTGGCGTCTCTTTTACCCATGTAGGGTCTCTATTAGGTTATTTACTTGTGCTCCGAAATATTGCATTGCATGTTGCATTTGTATGTTTGGTGATATACACAAAAATACAAAATTATATCATTATCATTGCTTCTTAGTTCTCCTCGTTGCTTTCATTCTTGAAGGCAACCCCGCACTATTTTCTGACTCAACGTTTGAGTTACGGCCAACGGGCTGTGGATTATAATTTTTTTTGCAAGCTTTGGATACATCTGCACCATACCACCACGGCTCTTCGTGGACATGATATTGTGTGACATTCACTATTACAGTCTGTATGTTGATGTTCTCTCACGAATTGTACCGGGAGGTGACGTATCATTGTTTATTTTGTTAATCCGCCGCTTGTGGAGCTATACCCAAACTGGGGAACGTGGGGGACACTGCTTGTGATATACACAACTAACTATTTATGTTGTTTGCTCTACTATTTGACTTTGAGAGTGATTGAAACTTATTACATATTGTTCGGCTTTATTTACCATTATGGTTATATAAAAAGATTTGATTAGCATACCTATCCCTGTGTGTGCATATTCAGTTTAGATAACAGCCAGTAACGTTACTGCTTTTTGATTATTGTGTCCCCCATTGGGGACATCTTTCCATTCTTGCTGCAGTAGACATGAGTTAATGAAACCTGAGACAATTTCAAAGTGTGTGTGTGTTTGCCTCCTGCTTTCTGTGACAAAAGTTCAATGGGTAAAAGTCTTTAATCCCAATCTCTCTACTCACTGGCACTATTATCCAAAAACACACAAGTGTTTTACTATAGTAGGACAGGAAGCTGGATCATTGGTCTGTCCATCTTTCTATTTCCAACTTTGACATCAGCTCTGTAGCATTTAAGACAGGATCATTTCCTAGCCAGAGATCCCTGGCGGGTGCAAACTTCAGGAAGGGTATTATGCTTTCCTGAAGCAGCTCCATTGGTTACCTGTCTGGTTCCGGGTTCAATTCAAGATTATAGTAATTATCTATAAAGCCCTATATGACATTAGTGTAGCCTATCTGGAGCACTGTGACGTACAATACATCCCAGGGCAGGGGTGCTCAGAATGGTGATCGGGATCACCATGGTGATCTTCAGGCCTCATCCTGGTGATCTTCAGGCCCCTGACCAGGTTTTTTGCTGTTGGTCCTCTTCACACACCCCTGCACACTGCAAAGAAGTCCTCCGTCATTGCTCCTCCCGCTCCCTGCTCGCACGCCGCCTCCAAAAGCTCCAGAGTCCAAGAGGCAGAATGGGCCCCCTCTTTTGGATTCCTCCTCCTCCTCCGTCCTTCTCCAGCCACTCAGAGTCGTAGGAGACCAAAAGGGGCGGGCCTGGATGACGCGATGCATGGCTGGCCCCGCGCGCATGCGCAGAAGCGCCCATTCTGCCCCTCGGACTTCTCATGAGCTCTGGAGGCAGCACGCATGCTGGAGGCGTGGAAATAGGAGCAACGACGGAGGAGAAGAAGGACGCTTTGGGGTCATTTCCTTACCGCATCTCAAAGGTCGGTCTTTTTACTTTGGGGTGGGTGCTTGATTGTTCTGTGGCATGTCTCTTTGTTTATTTTTAATGTTTAAAAATGGCCTTTTAGCTCCAAAGCCTCTCTGCTTGTTTTGTTCCTTGAGAAATATATGTTAGGGAATATGGAAAAGGTGAATAAAGAAAAAATATTTTCTTTGTCACAAAACACTAGGACTAGAGGGCACTCCCTGAAGCTCCAAGGTAGGAAAATTAGGACTAATAAAGGGAAATATTTCTTCACCCAGAGGGTCATTGGGTTATGGAACTCACTTCCAGAAGAGGTTGTGACAGCTGTCAGCCTGAACAACTTCAAGGCAGGATTAGACAGATTCATGGATACCAAGTGTATCGGTAGTTACTGAAAAGGACATTCAAGTGCCACCTCGGAGTTGGTTGAGGTAGGCAGGATTTCCCTGGGTACTGGTTGTGGGGGTTAGGTTTTGCCCTCCCTTCTGCTCGAGATCCCCCGTGTACAACTGGTGGGCCACTGTGTGATACAGAATGCTGGACTAGATGGGCTGAGGTCCGATTCAGCATGGCTCTTCTTATGTTCTTATGGAAATGTGGGAGAAATGGGGTAGTTGGATGTATTTTTGCATGCCCCTTTGTTTACCTTGCTGAGTATTAAATGGCCTTGCAGTTCAAAAGCCTCTCTTCTTACTTTCTGGCTGATAATATGTGTGGTAATATGGCAGTGTGGGAGAAATGGGGTGGTTGGATGTATTTTTATGCTCTGTTTTATATTGTTGTTATTAAATTGAAATGTTGGTGTTTTATAACTTCATTTTATGTAAACTGCCCCGAGCCTGCTGGAAAGAGTGGTACATAAAAATGAATAATAAATATAAATAAATAAATAAGAAAATAGTTATACGTTTTACATTTCTGGGTAGGTGATCTTTGGGACTTGGTTTTTTAATCAGTAGCTCCCATGCTGAAAAAGTGTGAGCACCCCTGTCCCAGGGTGTGAACTTAGATCAAGCGGGAAAACTCAAATCAATACGTGAGCCCCCACCAGTTGCATCTACACATAACTAGAGAAGGCTCATTCTTGGGTACAAACCCAGCCCTCTGGAACTCCCTCCCTGAAGAACTAAGGGCTGCTCCATCTTTGCTCCCCTTTAGGAAGGGGGTCAAGACTTTCTTATTTAACAAGGCCTTTAATTGAGCTGTGGCAGGAGTTGGGGATTTTATTATTGGGATAGAAGAGGGATACATGGGGGAAAAGATTGTGGGTTTAACTGAAATGTGGGGTTTTATTACTGTTGTTTTATCATGGTTTTATTTATTTTGTTCTCCTGATGGAAGGATTTTCATGTTTGTATTCTATTTGTTAGCTGCCTTGGGTCCATGTTGCAGAGAAAGGTGGGATAGAAATATCCTAAATAAATAAAGTAGAATAAATAAATAAATAAGACAAATACACAAAGAAGATTAGAAACGCTCTGTAGCAACCCGACTCATTGGCACTATTATCCAAAACCCTTCCTAAAAAGATGAGACATCCGGTTAAAAACAATCTGACACACTTTCCGAAACTGACACAGTTCATTTATCAATAGGGCAATATATTAGAACAGTGCCATATGGATCTGCCCTCCCCTAATAAGGATAAGAAGAATGAGGTCTGTCCATGAGATTCGCAAATACTTAAGCTGTGATTCCTTTGGTTGCACAGGTACGAGTAAATATTTAACTCAGACCTTCCTTCTAAATAGAATCAGGTACCACCGTATTAACAGGGCGGCCCGACCTAATTTGGGGGTAAGCGAAAAATTTGTCGCCCCCGCCGCCGCCACTCACCGCCGCCACTCACCGCTGCTGCGCGCTCCGCCCCAGCGCCACCCTCGCCGCGCCGCCGCCGCCGCCGGCCCTTTCGGCGGCGGCGCAGGGCAACGCACGCGCACTCGCTCCCAAAGCGCCGGCCGCTTTGGAGCCAGCGCGCATGCGTTGCCCTGCGCCCGCCCGTCAGCGCGTCTTGCGCAGGAGCACCTACAGGCGCTATAGCGCCTGTAGATGCTTCTGCGCACGCGCCTCCTGCCCGCGCCTGCCGCTTGGGAGGGAGTGACGCGCAGAAGCGTCTACAGGCGCTATAGCGCCTGTAGATGCTTCTGCGCACGCGCACTCCCTCCCACGCGCCTGCCGCTTTGGAGCCAGCGCGCAGGCGCACTTGGGAGGAGTGCGCGTGCGCAGAAGCGTCTACAGGCGCTATAGCGCCTGTAGATGCTTCTGCGCACGCGCACTCTCCCACGCGCGCCTGCCGCTTTGGAGCCAGCGCGCAGGCGCACTTGGGAGGAGTGCGCGTGCGCAGAAGCGTCTACAGGCGCTAGCGCCTGTAGGTGCTCTCTGCGCGCGACGGCGGCGCAGGGCAGTGTGGCGGCGGTGGGGGCGCGGAGTCGGCGCGGCGGCGCCCCCCAGGCGATGGCGCTCTACGCGGCCGCGTAGGTCGCGGAATCCCTGGGGCCGCCTCTGCGTATTAACCTATACTGACCTGATTTCAGAAGCTATGCGAGGTTGCACAGAGCTAGCTTGGCATTATAGTTTGAGCTTTGAACTATGACTCTCATGTAGTATATGTTATATATATATATATACACACACACACAGTGTATATAATCTTTATTGATTAGTCAATGTTGACCATATCAAATTATACAGAACATACACACTTATCCATACATACAGTAAATGCCAATGTGAATACAAAACATACCTACATGCCGTCATGGTAAACCCACTCCTATCTACAAAACTTCTTGTTTAAAAGATTTAAAATTAATTAATTACTTAGAATAGAAGTTGAGAGAGGGCAAGGGTAAGTAAAACTAGTAAACATATCCATATTAAATTACATTGATATTGGTGATGTCAGAGCTCTCTGCTTTAATCTTCTTGCGGATGTCATCTTCTTGTGGATGGAACTATGACTCTGAAGACCAGGGTTCAAATCTTCACTAGGCCATGGAAACCCATTGAGTGACCTTGGTCACATTGTGTTCTCTCAGCCTCAGAGAAAGGCAAAGACAACTGTAACCCTCCTGTGAACAAATCTTGCCAAGAAACCTCCATGACATGATCACCTCAGGGTTGCCATAAGTTGGAAACCCTTGAAGGCACATAGCAACAAGTAGGGCTGGGGCTAATTAATACTTAAACATAAGACCACTAGAGAAAGTTGTGGCATATTGTCAGAACTGGAGAACTAGGACAGATAGAAAAAAATCATAAAAGACTACTCATTTCTCTAAATTAGAGATTTTTCTGCCTTTTCCCCTTCTCTTTTTCCCTCCTAGGAAATACCTTACAATATGGGTACGTAGGCGGCCCTGGTTTTGTTATAGCCTCTTGTAAGTATAACAGATATTTGTTATCAGTTAAATCTGTAATTTTATTTACCGTGTCATATTATAATAACATATATTACAAATATAGAAATAAGAAAAGTATTTCTAATACTGTGAAAAATAATTGCACATCTGATGTTAGATAATTAACTATAGCTAACAAATATATACAGTAGTCTCTCACTTATCCAACCTTCGCTTATCCAGCATTCTGCATTATCCAACACAGTCTGCCTCCCGCCTGGATCCACAAGTGAGGGAAGTGAAATGTATAATGTCCAGGGTGGGAGGAAAGAACCTTTGTCTGTTTTGGTGCTAAATTCGTAAATACAGTAATTGCTACATAGTGTTACTGTGTACTGAACTGCTTTTTCTATTGATTTGTTGTAAAAGATGATGTTTTGGTGCTTAATTTGTAAAATAATAATGTAATTTGACGTTTAATAAGCTTTTCCTAATCCGTCATTATCTAACATTTTTGCTTATCCAACATTCTGCCAACCTGTTTATGTTGGATAAGCGAGATTCTACCATATATTCAATACAATCATTCTGTTTTTAATTTGTCAGCTCAATAGTTAGCAGCATTTCTGATATTTTATCCTATGGTTGTTATAATAAATATATTGAACAAATATATCAGGTTCAGTTGTGATTTTTAAATAAGACATTAGCTGTCTTTTTTAATACATGAAATCAGTACAGGCCAGGAAAAAGAATAACAATCTAATGAAACCGATGTCCCCAAGTATGTTATAGTACTTTTCCAATCATCCCATTTTCTCTGGGGGTGAAAGCAAACCCTACTTTTTGTCAACTCTTCTAACAAATTGAGTTTTAATTATTGTTTTTTTTATTTTGAAATTAAAGAAATGGCATCAGCCATCTCATCATTGCACTTGTACAATTCTCATGCTCTTGTACATCAAGAAAAAATATTACTGTTGTTACAGTGATCCTAAAAAGTGGCCTGAATTCAAACAGTTCCAGTAATTTCAAAAGTGTAAATTTCTGTGCTCCCGTCCCCCCCCCCTTTCTCTCTCTTTTAGACCAGCAATCTTGATACTGGCTATTGCTTTAGCCTGTTGTGATCAGGCCCGCAGAAGATTCCCACTGAATATAATTTTGTTATCAATATTTGTAAGTATTAATTCAATATAATTTTAGGTTAGGGCAGCTAATTTTACTGATCACTGTTATAAGTACTCAACTTCATATGCAGCAGAGAGATATTAATTGTGAACTGTCTGGCTGTTTTCCTTCTAAGAAGTGCCTCAAGTCTGGAAATAAATTGGACCAAAATGTCCAAATGGACATGAGCATTGTGAGCATCCATCAGCACTCTGTGTTCTGTAGTATGGGAAAATATAGTAGATTATGAAAGTTTAGGTTACCAACTTGCTTGTCTCAGTGTCATATGTTCCGTAGAGTCATTCATGACCATTTTCATGTTGTGGTTAATTTGGTCCATAGGTAAGAGAGTCTGTGCCTAGTGAGCATATGCTAAACCAGATAGGCTAGGACAGAGAAACCAACTCACCAAGTTGAAGGTGAGCCACAGAGGTTTATGGGGGCTGGGCTTAGCATAGCAGGCTAAACCACTGTGCTGCAGAAAGATCCTGCTGATCAAAAGGTCAGCAGTTTGAGTCTGGGTTGGGGATGAGTTGTTAAGCTCAAAAATAACCCTCTCTGGGGGTGATTCCACAAAAAATATAGCAGAGTGCTAGACGCACAGTTTATAAGCAGCTGAAACTTACATGTAGTGAGCAAAGATTGGCTCCCGTTCAACAGGATGGAACAGGATTGCAGACAACGTCATAGGATCAAAATAATACGTTTATTAAAGACAAAAGAAATCCATTCTAGATAGGAAAAGTTCTTGGAGCGAACTAGCTTCCCTGAGCTATCTTCTAAGGCAGGGGTGCTCACACTTATTCAGCATGCGAGCTACTTATGAAACAACCAAGTCAAAATGATCTACCTACCCACTACTCAGAGACCCATAAAAGCAAAATATTTGGAAACTTATTTAAGTGAGAGCCATATAATATATTTTAAGACTGAATTCAACTGAATTTGAGTATAATAAGCCCCTGAATTTATTCATAATAATTATAATATTCATTCAGCCTCTGCTGCTACTACTACTACTAATAGTAACAACAACAATAGGTTCCTAGAGTAGAAGGAGACCTCCCAGGGCCATTCAGTCCAACCTCCTTCTGCACCTGGGCGGCGTCGGGAGCCTGCGGGGCGGGACTGAGCCTTCCTCCCGCCCTGCCTGCGATCTACCAGGACACCCTACGTGATTTACCAGTAGATCGCGATCTACCTAATAAGCACCCCTGATATAAACAGTGTTGGCAGAACTCTCATTGAGAACTTAAATTTGCAGGTTGGAAAATAGTAAAATAATAGAGATTCCGCACACTAAAGAGTGCTGTCAGAGTTCCTTCTAGGTTGGAAGATATACTTCCTCTATCAGGAATAAGTGCCAAAAGAGCCTTATGCAACATACTAATAAGAATCCACAAGGAAGAGTTTAATGTTTTCAATTTGTAATTCATTCTATTTTTACTTTTAGACAGTTCTTGAAGGTACCTTACTTGGATCAATTGCTGCGTAAGTTATTAATAAATGATTTCAGTTTGACTGCACTGTTATAATTATTTGTCACATAAACATTTATCTGTCCTTGGGTTTTAGTTTCTTTGATGCAGAATCAGTGATGTGGGCTGTTAGTGCCACTGCAGTGATGATGTTTGCATTTTCTCTTTTTACACTTCAGGCAAAGGTAAGCAGTCAGGATTAAATGTCTTGCATAAACATTTGAGATATTAATGGTTATGATATCACACTTGCATTTTAAAGCAGAGCTGCCCGCTTTATCGCCTGCTTTCCTCCTGTAGAATTCTGGGAAATGTAGTTTAGGGTGGGGCCTTTGGAATTATCAGCCAGAGAAGTCTACAGCTTTCCTAAACTACATTTCCCAGAATTCTGCAGGAGCAAAGTGGGCAATAGCAAAGCGGGCACTTCCACTTTAGAATGCTAATGTGATATTGTTGCTCTTAGATATATTAAGTCTTCTGAATATAGGTAGTGTAGTGTACTGATTTGAGTATATTTATAGTAACATCTACTGCAGATTCTCAGGCAAACCTGAGGACAATTAGAGATGGTAACTGGAGGTGGGGCATATCTTTGACTCAGGACTCTTCAACCTGTGGCCTTCCATGTGTTTTGGACATCAGCTCCTGGTATCGAGGGTAACCCCCTTCTCTGGGCTCTGTATAACAGGGCTGTCCAACTTCTATGGGCCCAAGGGCCGGAATTCCGGTCACTGACCACCTGGGGGGCCGAAGGGTCTGCCCCCGCCCCTGGCTCCGCCCCCTCCCCAGCTCCAATTTACTTACAATTGACCTTGAGTTGTGGAGTTGTAGTTCACCTCCATCCAGAGAGCACTGTGGACTCAAATAATGATGGATCTGGACCAAACTTGGCATGAATACTCAATATGCCCAAATGGGGACACTGGTGGATTTGGGGGAATGTTTCCTAATACCTTTGAGTTATTTGAGTCCACACTCAAATTGGGACACACCAAAACAACCCCAAACACCTCAATGCCGTCGCAGGGCATGATGGGGTCTCCTTTCCCAGAGGCGGGTGGAAGAGACCCAAAGAGCTCCCTCCCTCCCTGAAGGGAAAACAAGCCGCGGGGGCAGGCACAAAGGAAGCCACGTTGCGCCCTGCACGCGGGGGAAGGCAGCACAACAAGGGGGAGGGGGTGCGGAGGAGGGCAAGGAAGCGTCGCCAAGGAAACTGCCGCTGAGGGACCCCTCCCCCCCTCACCCAATGTCCCACTGTTTTTAGATTGATTGATTCGAGCCAGGCCCTTCCTTACCCATACTGCGGGAGCCCCGCCACAGGGCCAAAGCGCCAACGCCAGCGCCGTCCCCAAAGAGCCCCGTTGGAGCCGAGGCCAAGCTCAGGCCGGGCACGGCGGCTCTCCCATTCGCGGGGCGGGAAGCGAGGGCCCTCCACAGGAAGAGGACGGAGCTAGGAGGGGCTTTCCCTGCCTCACTCCCCTCCTCCCTCTCTGAAGGAATGGGGCTGGCCTGGAAGCAGCCGCGAGGGAGGAGGAGGCGCGCGCCCAGGCCAGCCGAAAATCCCGCGGGACCCGAGATTTCAGCAGCTATCGTGAGACTACGCAGCCACAGATGGGATTTCGACCTCCCTCGAAATCCCGTCTGTGGCTGGCGTAGTCTCACGATGCTTGCCTAAATCCGGAAGTAGGTATTTTTTTAAATTATTTTTAAAAATTGTATTTTATTAAAACCAGTTAGGGGGCCGGAGGGAAGGGGCTCGGGGGCCTTGTACGGCCCCAGGGCCGCCTGTTGGACAGCCCTGCTGTATAAGATAATTAAGAACTAAGGGATTCATAGTTTCACCCAGGGCACCAGACGGGAGTGGTCCACTAATCTCCTCTTTCCTCTCCATGTGGGAACCTAAGGCTCTTCCCTTGGCCCCACATGGCAATGTTTTCTATAACCCAAACACACTAAGTTATCTCCTTTTCCGTTCACTTTTAAGGACATTTCTTATGATTTATAGATTCCAGAGGCCTGTGCCCCATGTGGGTTTGCCTTGTGCTACTCCCAAGGAACCCCAGAAAGGCAAGATGGCTTGGGGTCTGTAATTCGCTTCTAACTCCAAGGACAAGGCTTTGCCTCAGCACATGCTTTTCAATTGATCTTTCTCCCAACTTCCTTAAAAAAAAGAAGTCTTTATTAGTTTTTCAGAACAAATAAAAGATTAAGAAACGGAATATACAAAGTGTGTGGAATAAAACATACAAAGTAGCGGTGGTCCTTCTAGTGGAGGTCACAGCAAAGTACAGAAAAGAGAAAGCTTGGAGTACAGCAGTGCAATGAAAGTGTTTGATCGGCGAGGCGTGCTAAAGTTATTCAGGTTGGACCAATCTAAGCATATTCTTGTTTTTCTTATTTCACTCAACATCGAGACTTAGTGCCCATGTTCTCCCAACTTCCAAGGACTCTCTAAAGACTTATTTTCACGAACTTTTCCTATAATTCAATGACTCCAGCTCCTGATTCCTAATCCCAACACTCATGGACTGTGGGATTGGGGTGGGATGGGTTGATATGAAATATGGTTCCTATTCCCTTATTACCTGAATGTATTTTCCTATATGTTTTACTCCCCTGTGTCCCCCTTTTCATGAACAGCACACACACCCTGGCTTAAGAGAAACTCACCCTTGGGCCAGGAAGTTCCTTATCTCTGGGTTCAATCAAGGACACTTGCATGAACAAATAGGGCGAACGCATTTCCTCCAAACTTCGGAGCAGGCCATTTGCAAGGAATTTGTCTCCCCCTGGGCAATCTCCTGAAGGTCTCGGAGGTTTTGACCACCTGGAGAGATTGCCCCATGGAGATTTCCTATTCATCATTGTAAAGATTCAAATTCACGACTGGGAGAACTGTTTAAAACTGTGGCAGGGCAGGTGATCCCACCGCTGCCACCATTTGTAAAGAATCCGAAACGCCAACTTTTACACCGTGACAGGGCAGGCTATGCCACCGCTGCCACCATTTGAAAAGATTCGACAAACTCCGCCTAAAGCTAGCGTCGATCTTTGCGGTGTAGCAAGGGTTTAAATGTAAAGAATTTCGCTGCCACCATTAATTTATTTAGGCTTGACCATTGACTTGTAAAGAGTGGTGAGGAGACTGGTAATTTAAATGAAGTCACAGAGAGAGAGTTTTGAACCAAAACTTAAACAATTTATTTCACACAACTGGGCACAAAGCTTGGTTTGATACTTTATATAACTCTTCCGAAGAGGCACGACTTGAAAAGGTTACAAAGTTTAACTACTGCTACCGTACTTCTCAGCTAGATCAGCTTCTCTCTATCTCAACATATAGGCACTCTGGCCTTTTAAAGACACTTTGTCTATTTTTAGCCCTCAGGCTTTACATAAATCCAGCTGGCTCGCAAGCTCAGCTCACTAGAACAGCTACAGGTCAGCCTCTCAGGTCTAACCTACACTGAAAATTGTCTTTTCTTAAGACTAACTGCTTCCCTGCAGTTTCAACAACGTGATTCCTACTCCTCTCCTCAGAGTAGAATCTAACAGACCCTTCTGGCTTGACAGCCAGGCACCAACTGACTCTCTCTCAGAATTCCGAGCTAGCCTTCTGCCTGGCTCCGCCCACCGTCACCATGGCAACACATTCCCCCGGGAGGGAAATGCCTCCATTATCATAGTTAACCCTTTAGGGTCTGTCTAATACTTAACCCCATATTCCAACAATAAAACAACACACATATAAAATTACCTTTAACCTGTAACAAAATTACCGGTTCACCACAATCATAAAAGAAATATCAAGCGTTCGGAAAATATTTCAACTGCCTCCCCCATTCACTTTATTCCCTTTGGGCCAAAACTCAGGACACCATCACCAATGGCTCATATCTCAGACAAAGGACTACTGGGAGTTTGGCTACCCGGCCAGACTAAGATGTTTATTGATTCACAAATAGACAAATACCAGGCCATCTTGAAGCCCCCCCCCCCCCTGGGAAATCGCTGGCCCCTTGAACAAATATTTGAGCCATAAACCACCCAAATCTCTCCTTCCTGGTTCATTGTTCCGCCTTTCTTCGCTCCCATTGGACAGCACTAGCTTCCTAATTGGCTAAGGCGTGGCCAAACCAGCAGCACCTCCCAGCCAGATGTTTATTGATTCACAAATAGACCAGGCCATCTTGAAGCCCCGGGAAATCGCTGGCCCCTTGAACAAATATTTGAGCCATAATCCACCCAAATCTCTCCTTCCTGGTTCATTGTTCCTTGCTCGGACCGCCTTTCTTCGCTCCCATTGGACAGCACTAGCTTCCTAATTGGCTAAGGCGTGGCCAAACCAGCAGCACCTCCCAGCCAGCTGATGACTCCAACCAATCAGCTGGAAGCTAGCAGAGGGGCGGGGGCGGGAAGTTTGAACCTGGGCAGTTCTGTTTTTCCTATAAAAATGTATGTATTGCATGTATGCTGGATGGCAGCATGACGAAGGATTGCTGCTGTTCATCCCTTCCAGCTGGAATGAATAAAGCTTCAATGGTACCTCTTCACGCTTGGTGAGCTCTGTTATTGGAAAATTCTAGTGAAATTGGGATGGTTTGCTTCCTTTCTCACCAGGTTTTAACATGGGCCCTCCTTGGTGGGTCTAACTGGTCTGCCTTCATGGCAAGGCCCCCTAAATTCTGTCTGCTAACACTCCCAGAATTCCTGACCATGAAATAAGCAGGCTAGGGCTTCTGATAGTTGGAGGGACAAATACCTAGAGGCCTGCAGGTTGAAGAGGCCTGGTCTAACTAATAGGATTGGAAATGTCAGGCCAGAAGACCATAGCATAGTAACTACATCAGTGTTTCTCAACCTTCCCCATGATACAGTTACTCGTGTTGTGGTGACCCGCAGCCATAAAGTTATTTGTGTTTCTACTTCCTAACTGTAATTTTGCTACTGTTATGAATCTTAATCTAAATCTCTGATATGCAGGATGTACTTTCATTCAGTGGACCAAATTTGGCACAAATACCACATACGCCTAAATTTGAATACTGGTGGGGTTGGGAGGGGATTGATTTTGTCATTTGGGAGTTGTCGTTGCTGGGATTTATAGTTCACCTACAATCAAAGAGCGTTCTGAACTTCATCAACAACGGAATTGAACCAAACTTGGCACACAGAACTCCCATGACCAACAGAAAATACTGGATGGGTCTGGTGGGCATTGATCTTGAGTTTGGGAGTTGTAGTTCACCTACATCCAGAGAGCACTATGGACTCAAACCATGATTGATCTAGATCAAACTTGGCACAAATCCTCAATATGCCCAAATGTGAACACTGGTGGAGTTTGGGGAAAATAAACCTTGACATTTGGGAATTGTAGTTGCTGGGATTTATAGTTCACCTACAATCAAAGAGCATTCTGAACCGCACCAATGATAGAATTGGGCCAAACTTCCCACACAGAACCCCCATGACCAAAAGAAAATATTGTGTTTTCTGATGGTCTTTGGCGACCCCTCTGACACCCCCTCATGACCCCCTTGGGGGTCCTGACCCCCAGGTTGAGAAACACTGAACTACATAGTCTTAATAGATTTAACAATTTCATACTTGCATTGAACAACAATGCAGGAGTTATCTCAGGTTTGCATTTTAGGAGAAGCATGCAGTCTGTCTAATCTCCATCCATATATTGCCTATACTGTCTCGGACTTATACAATTAGTTTTGTTTGATTATATTTCCACATTCCACAAAATTTTGAAATATCAAGGAAATACAAGGCAATGTGTTTTTTAAGTACTATGATGGGTTGCCCTTGTCCATTGTTAGAGTTTGGAAATACTATTGGAAAGTATTTAGTTGGGTGGGAGAGGAGAATGCACTTATAAAAAACATTGCTTTGGAAACAAATTTGGCAGGGAATACCGTGTGTGTGTCTTTCAGGTGGTGAAACAAAAGAGGAAATGTCTTGGTGTATTGTGGGATGGTGGAGGACTTTCCTTTCCATGGATCTGCAATATTTTGATATCACCATTCTTATAAATTCAGAGGGACAGGAGATTTTGATTTCAGTCTTGTTTTCTTTTTAGTGGGACGTTACCATTACATTTGGAATCTTATTCATTTTGTGTTATGTAGTAGTCGTTTTTGGACTCTCTGCTGTCATCTGGCAGGCATTGGTAAGTTAACACTATTTATCTTTGACTGGGGGAGATTATTAGTTTACATGCTTTCACTTTCTCCAAGTTTATTTCATTATGATTTTTCCAGACTTTGGCTCAACTCTCACTTAAGTTTCAGATAAAACGTCTAAGGCATTCCTGCTTGTGTTGTTTTCCCTCACCTTCCAAATTACCTTGTGTAGATTGTAGATGTCCAAGAGAAGATGAAAGATGCCCTCCCTATACCCCAACTGCCAGAACCCTATCCACAGAAGGAGGGCCCTTCCAAACAGCCCTATATCCCAGAATATCAAGGCAGAAAATCCCACAATATCTGCTTTGAACTGGGTTATGAGTCCACACTCAGATAATGTGGGATTTTCTGCTTTGATATTCTGGGATATAGAGTTATGTGGAAGGGCCCGGAGAGAAAACTGTAGCATGTATTGGATTTAATCCTCAATAGGCACTTCCTTATTTGGATTGTAAACCTGAGGGCTGGGAATTGTCAAATTAACAATTTGTAACCCACTCAGAGCATTTGTGACTGAAGAATGAAGTATAAATGCTATGAATTAATGAATGAACCATAAGACATAGTTGTTACAACCAATTTCAGTGACTTTAACACGAGGATTGAAAGAGATTACATTTTAATGTGGCTGTTAGTTTTGATATCAATATTCTATTTGTGGGGTCACTGGCTAAGGAAACATTTTCAGTCTGATTTGCAAAAGCAAGGCAGACCCAAAGCTGGCGATTAAGTTTCTGGTCCCAAGTGCAGGTTATCTATATATATAAAGGAACAGTCGTCATGTGAAGACTACCTCAGAGAAACCTTACAACGCAGAAACACAAAACTTGCCAACAGAAATAGGCCTCAAGCAAGGTACGTTTGTAGCAAAGAAACTTTCCCCCCCAAAACCTAAAAGGCCCTCAAAACAACGAGTTAAAAAACCTACATTTCCCAGCATCCTCCGGGGCTGCCAAAGACTCCCCCAGCCTCTACATTCTGACAACATGATTGGCTGCCAATAAGGGTGGATTTGCATAACTGCTGTACTGGCCAGCCAACATGAACATTCCGACCCATAACAAACTGTCAGCCAGAGCCTCCTCCAACACTTTCAAATCAGAAGACCATGATGGAGATCAACACCATTCAAGGGGAGCTCTTCTTCCTTTCCCAAAAGATCTCCAGTGGCTTGGAATTCCACATTAATAAGAGGACCATCCAGCAACAATGGGGTTTGCCAAGGAGGGTGCTCCAGCCCCTCTATATGCTGACTCCAAGGGATGGAGGTCATCACCAAGTACCTTCTGATGCCCAGCGCTGGAAGAGCTCCCTCAGATGGCCTGTCCATGAGGAAAGCCTCATCGGACATCGACCAATGGGTGCAAAAGACACAGAGCAGGACATCTTGAAAAAAAGAGCAGAAAGTAAGCTAGACAAGAAGAACATGAGAAAGGTGGCTAAAAAGGATACGGAAAGGATTTTTAACAGTCCCCCAACAGACACTGGACGCACCTGTGAAGATAGAGATCCCCTGACAGGACAAGCCCTCCCCAAGCTGATCCATCCTGGCCATGGTACAAGTCAAACCCGAAGGACTGCAGGCAAAGAGCTGAGTCACAAACATAAAACACCCAATTCACTAACAACAATTCCAACCCTTACATACTCAGACTTTCTCGC
This sequence comes from Anolis apletophallus, assembly GCA_030556195.1. NCBI lineage: Eukaryota > Metazoa > Chordata > Lepidosauria > Squamata > Anolidae > Anolis > Anolis apletophallus. The sequence continues at coordinate 38,037,054 of JARBWK010000008.1, read as the reverse complement.
ATCTCCTAAATAGGGCACAGCAACGCGTGCCGGGTACAGCTAGTTACCTATAAAATCCTAAACAGTTCGGGCCCTATCTTCATGACCACATCCCCCCCTCTGTACCTGTGTGAGTGTTAAGATCTGCCGGGGAGGCCCTCTTTATGGTCCTGCCACCGTCACAAATGTGGTTGGTGGAGCTGAGGGAGAGGGCCTTCTCAGTGGTGGCCCCCCAGGTTTGGAATGCCCGCCCCAGGGAGATTAGACAGACCCTCACACTGACCTCCTTTCATAGTGATTTGAAGACTTGGATGTTTAAACAAGCCTTTGAGAATGTCTAGCCCCAATTATTATTATTATTATTATTATTATTATTAAGAGTGGTGCCTGTTCACTGCAGACACAAAAGAAATACTGCCTATAGAGAAATGACTCTTTGTTCTAGCTGGGAAGAGTCTTTCTTCCAAAGAAACAGCCTCCCTATAGAGGACAGAAAGGAGAGATGATCAATATGATAGGGGAAATGAGGGTATTGGTATATTATTCTTCCAGAACAGCATCCAGCAGTTATTGCTAATATACTCAAGGATTTATGTACTATAAGAAAATAGATTTGTGTTTGAAACCATATAGAGCAGAACTTTCCAGACATTTCATGTGCATATATTTCATGCATCAACCCCTTATAAGTGATACAGATGCATAAATTGTATACACATACATAAACTAAATGTATGAGGACACAACATATATCATGAAAGCCCTTCATTTATATATTTTAAAAAATATATTATTTGTAACATACTGTAGTAACATACATTTCCAAGTTTTTCTGTAATTTCTCGTTATGTTTGTGCAAACAACACACAAACGTGTCATGACACAGTTTGGAAAGTTCCAATATAGCATATACTGTAGATAACATGCAGTACAACCTACTGAAGGAGACATCGGTATATTTAATTAATTCTTGATGAATGCATGAATATTTATATGTTTTGCGACATATAATATTTATATTGCTTGCCACTAATTGTAAACTCCTTCTTTCTAGTGGCTACGACTAATATATGGTGCCTTTGGATCACTACTTTTTAGCATAGTAAGTTTTCATCATTAAAAACTTGTGGCTGAATCTGCCGAGATGCTTTCTGTTTCTGCATGACAAAAATATGCTTTTATCCACAGGCAATGTGATAACAAATAGTGGTTATACATGATTGTGTGCCTCCTGTTGATAAAATTGAGTAATGGTATCTATAATTCACTGTTTTTCAACCTTCCTAATGTTGCGACCCCTTCATACAGTTCCTCATGTTGTGGTGACCTCCAACCTTAAAATTATTTTTGTTGTTACTTCATAACTGTAATTTTGCCACTGTTATGAATCATAATGTAAATAACTGATATGTAGGATGTATTTTCATTCACTGGACCAAATTTGGCACAAATACCTGATATGTCCAAATTTGAATACTGGTGGGGTTGGGGGGATTACTTTTGTCATTTGGGAGTTGTGGTTGCTTGATATTTATAGTTCACCTACAATCAAAGATCATTCTGAACTCCACCAACGATGGAATTGAACCAAACTTGGCACACAGAACTCCCATGACCTACAGAAAATACAGGAAGGGTTTGGTGGGCATTGACCTTGAGTTTTGGAGTTGTACTTTACCTACAACCTGAGAGCGCTGTGGACTCAAATGCCTATGCCAAAGGGATTCCTGTGGACTCAAACAGTGATTGATCTGGACCAAACTTGGCACGAATACTCAATATGCCCAAATGTGTACATTGGTGAAGTTTGGAGAAAATATACCTTGACATTTGGGAGTTGTAGTTGCTGGGATTTATAGTTCACCTACAATCAAGAGCATTCTGAACCCCACAAACAATAGAATTGGGGCAAACTTCCCACACAGAACCCCCATGACCAACAGAAAATATTGGAGGGATTTGGGATGAATTGACAGTGATTTAGGGGAGATGTAGTTCACCTACATCCAGAGAGCACCGTGAACCCAAATGCCTATGCCAAAAGGATTCCTAAGACCATCAGAAATATGTGTTTTTATGGTCTTTGGTGACCCCTCTGAAACCCCCTTGTGACCCCCCAGGTTGAGAAACACTGCTTTAATTGAAACCAGGGTTTCTTAACCAGAGTTCCTTGGAACCTTGGTGATCCATGTTAAGACCATGATGTAGCTTGAGGTTTTTGAGCCATAAATACATTTTTTATGCAAGAGTTTCCTGAGACCTGAAAATTATTTGAGGGGCCGCTCCAGGATTAAAAAAAGATCAAGAAAAAAGGTTCTAGATTAAAAATAAAAAATGACCTATGAGGAAAAAATGATAAAGATGTTGAGAAACAAAATATTAACAAGACGGACTGTTTATGCAAAATAATTGCTTTCAAAATAAATAACTTATTTAATAAAAAGTAACACATGATACTTCTCTTTTTTTGGTTAAAGTATATGTTGGTGGATACACAACTAATGCTGGGAAAGAAGCACCATTACCGCCTGGAGCCCAATGACTACATTTTTGCGGTACTGAACGCCTACATTGACATTATCAATATGTGTTTGTTTGTACTGAAATTTGTTGGTTTTTTGAAGTGAAAAGTATGTTGACTCAATAAAAAGGATTGTTATAGATTTTGCTTGAGCAAAAATGAGAAATTAACTTCTAGGGAAACAAAATAACCCATTATAACATGAGAAAGCAAATTGGCTAGTTACAAAAACTTAAGACGATACGATGGGATGATATTATGCACCCTGCGTACGTACGTTTACTTCTATTTCTAATGTATTAGTACTCTGTGTGAAGATTGAATAGTAGTAGTAAATTTTGTGATGTGAATTCTCAGATATCCAAGTTGCAATTGGAGGTGTGGAGTAACCTTGCCTTTTTCTGTTCTTTTTTTTTGAGTTTTTTTTTGAGTTTTTTGTATTCAGATAAAGCATTTATTTTTGATTTTTTATGTTGATGCCTGTGTATTTCTCAAATTTGACTAGCATCTCAATGGTGTGACTAATTTATCTGGGTTGACCAGAAAGAGCTAAATATTATCTGTATAAAGACTACTTTTTTTCCTTAGTGTATAATTACAGAGCCTTGTATTTTCCCTGATGCAACTGACCAGAGGCTAAAGCACTGTTGCAAACAATAATTGTGATAGGGGGCATCCATAGTGAGTGCTTCTATGTAGATCAGGCCTGCGAAACCTGTGGTCCTCTAGGCGTTTTAGACTCCAGCTCCTACAATTTCTGTCTACTGGACAAACTGGTTAAGGCTTCTGAGTGTTGGAGTCCCAAACAACTGGAGGGCCACAGGTTGGACAGGTCTGATGCCAATTAAGAGCAGAGATGTATAGATCTCATGATCTAATTCTTACAGTCTGCTTCTTTTTTAGTTACTGTTTGGATCACATGTGTTAAACTCAAGGCCCATGGGCTAAATCCGGCCTGCCATGTCATTTTGCATGGTGTCCCAATGCTGGACTGCAACTCCTGTATTCCTCATTAGATATCATCACTAGAGCTGATTGAAATTGTGATACGGTAACATCTGGAAGGCTGCAGTTTGTTCTACTCAGTCAAGGTAGTGGAGTTTGCATTTAGATATATGATATGATGCCTGACTTAAAAATGTACTTTAACCTTACCCCAACCTCAGAGCCACAAGTACTGTTGGGTTGCAATTCTCATTATCCCCAGACTGCATGGCGGATAATCAAAAGTGATGGGAGTTGTTGTTCAATAACATCTGCAGGCTCAAACTAAATAAAACTAGAGAGCACTGACCACTACATTTTAAAAAAATCTAGCTGGCTCTCTGTATCCACTGATTCTCCATCCATGGATTCAACAGCCCTTTGAAGACAAACATGAGACTGATGTGGTTCTCAATGAAAATGAGTTTGAGACGCCTGGTTTAGAGGGTTTTAAAAATCTGTGATTATGCGTATATGGAAGAGTGGCGATTTCTGGCTTATTTTCAAGTTTTCAAACTAGCACACCACTGTATTAAATCTTCACACATTGACATATAACAACAGTTCAGCTTTGATAACACTGACGCTCAGAATGGGTCACCAATCAAGCACTTGCTGAGGCACAATGGGATTAACTTCATACTTTCCAACACTGACTCCTTTATTTATCTTACTTTTCTCATGGACATAAACATAAATAATATGTTCTGTGATAGTAACTACCAGCTTAGAAATGGCAAAAAAGGAAAGGAAAATGGGAACCTCCACGCTAACTTAACTACTTGGATGGTGAACTGGCTGCACAGGGAACAGATCAGAGACTGTATAGTTGAATCAAACAAGAATTTATTAACTGACAAGAATTTTAGAATTTCTCTCTTCCCATAAAGTCTTTATGAAGAGAGGTAAAGTCTTTGAGAGGTAGACACAGTTCTGGCTAAACTGAGGCTCTTGAATCTTTATTTCTTCTTATTGTCTCTTTCTTGTATGGTGTTCATTTATCTCTAAGACGATCTCAATATTGAACTCTGACTGGACTTGAATACAGCTCATACAGCTACGACTAGACATGTTATTTGTAGACCTTCTGGCCTTTTTCTCTCTTCACCTTCCAGTCACGAAAAGGCTGACTTCCCAGAGCCAGAAGTGCCTTGTCTATGGCTCTGCCCCTGAGGGGATTTTTAAAGGGGCAGGGTGACGGAGATTTCAAATGCAAAGAGGCTGTCTAGACTGACCCCCCAGAAACTACATGAAATATTAATCCCTCTAAAAAGGGCTTAACTAGGGGTAAACAGTGAAGGTCTTCATGGGGCACGATAAGAATCCTCTGGCGAGATGACTGCTTGTGTACCATTGAGGATGCTTTATTGATGGAAAAGTTATTAGATTATTTATGATGCCCATTAATGAGAACACCCTGGATCAATGACACCACCTGATTTCTATTGATTGTATGATATGCTGAGTATATCTCACAACTGTTTTCTTCTTTATTCTGAGGATGACATGGGTTATTTTCTTTTGATGATGTTCCTTTTGACTGATAATCTGATTACATATTATCTGGTTGGTTACATATTTCACAAAATCAATTAAATAAAAATCTTAAAAAATCCCCATCTGTTACAGCACTATTTCTCTTCCCTATACTAGTTCTCTGTACTAACACAGGGTTTGCTGAAATCATAGGCAAATAATGAGGCAGATTAAAAATTAGTTTAAGTAATAAATGTTTAATCAAAGAATTTTACATATTATTAACAGCATTCATTTGGCCAAACATCTACATGGTTGTAATATTCTATTGTATATAAAGTGGGAATGTATCAAGTATAGACTATGAAAGTGCAAATAGCATTTTCAAGATTAGAGTACTTTTTTACATTATAAAATTAAACTGGTTTATAAAATAGGCTTGCCAAAATTTCTTTCTGAATTGTAAATGCAATGACTGGGGTGGTCTTAAATTTTAAATATGTAGCAGGAAAATACAAATTTAATATGCTAAATTTCATGCTCAGAATAAAGTTAACACAGAAACTATGAAATATACTGCACAATCTAAACCAAGTTACAGAAAAACCAGATCCCACGGACTTCACTATCATCACAGAGAGCACTCATACAAATCTTTTCTTAACTTTGCAAGACATCTTAATGCACTACACAAAATGTGTGTGAGAATCATCCTACTTAGAAATGAAAATTTAAGGAAACTGTATGTGCATTTCAAATTAAAGGAAAAAACCAATTAAGGAGGACAGAATTTTTAAGACCAATTTTAGATTTCAAGGATGATATCCCAAACAAATGTTTAAATAGATACTTTTCCAAGTATGGAAAAGAGGAATTCGGCATCAATACTTTCAGAACAAGGTAATTAGGAGCTAAGCTAGAAAATGTAATGGATATACAGAGTACAGTAATAGAGCAGCAGACTATTCTTTCTAAAGAAATGTCCAGGAGAAACTTACTTTCCTTTTTTTTTTGAGTAAATAATTAATACGTAGTTATTTAGTATTATGAGCTGCAGGGTCTGCGAGATTCCAATAGTAATTGTTAAATGAAAAGGAGTAACATTTTTTCTTGTAACTCACATTAATCAATATACATACAACCTTATTTGCCATCATAATACTTAACTGTACATAGTCAGTAGTGAGAAACCTTTATTTCAGACGTCAGCAGATCTCTCATATCAAGTTGAACATAAAAATGGAGCATTTCACTTATTTTGCTTGTGACACCCTAGGCTTTGATTATATGTGAGCAAAACAGTAATCCAAACAATTTCTTCTATTTAAAATTACATCACTGTAAATTACAATGAGGTTTGACACTTTGAAGCCCATCTCAACAAGAATTTTCTTTACAGTAGGACACCACTAAGGAAGGGGTTTCTTCTTTATTTTTTTTACATGAAACAGCAACCATACACCAAACAGACGTTGTGCAATTGAAAGAACACACAGTAGTGTTTTGTTCCTTTATATAAAACTTTGAACATCTGGGATACAACACTTCCCTATGTGGACAGTGGGCACAGCAGCTGCATACAGAGGGATCTGCATACAAAGGGAAACTTTTTAAAGCCCTGTTTCAATCCTTCTGCTCAGCGTGTGCACTTGTCCTATTCCTACCATTCCTGCTCTATCGAACCAAGTTACTTCTCGAGTAATTTGGCTGAGAAGCACAGGAGGGCAGGATAGAAATATGGGAGGCACACGGCCCTTGCATGCTAAGCTGGGGTTGGGGGAAGAAGACTCAACCGAGCCAAATGGGTTCCTTCTATGGGTGAGCAATGCACCTAGATGGGAAAGGATTGTACCCTTTGTAATAATTAATTGGAAAGGCAAGGCCATGAGTGGTTTTTATGGAGGTTTTTGCAATTCATAGCATAGTAAACTCCAGAACAGATAACTAGAACTCATTTAAATTGTGGCAACTATCAATTTGGGTTAGGCAAAGGCACAGTAACGTGTTGCATGTAATATGTATTATTATTAAACCTTTTTTTGTGGGACTGCCTCTTAACTAAGAAAAATCTAACATCTTTATAAAATGTTACCATTACTAATTGCACTATTAGTGCAGAGGATGTATTGTTAATTATGAAAAGAACTACGATTGCACTTCCATTAAAGTGTCTTTCTGTGCAGCATACGTGCTGCTAATCAACCGATTAAAATAACTGTTCTTTACAGTGGAATTGAGCTTAATTAACTTAACCTGCACCTTATGTTAATGCAGTCACCATGGCAATAAATGCCAGTTAAATGTGGAAAAACAATTCTTTCAAGTGGTCATTAAGAATCATGGGTAAATTTACAAGAGCAATACTGCATACTTTTGTATTCTTGTTGAAATTGGTTTGCTATTCACAGTTTGGCACATCCTAGCCCCCCCCCCCCCCCATCCACACTGCCATTATAATGCAGATTGAACTGCATTATATGAGTCTACACTCACCATATAATGAAGTTCAAACTGCATTATATGGCAGTGTAGATGGGGCCTTACTGTAAATAGACATTAAAAAGTTGGTCTTGTTTAGAAAAGACTATCCACTCCTTGGTTGTCAAGCAGCAATAGAAAGAAGTATTACATACCTCAGCAAGATCAAGATTTGTTAGGGAAATGCTGTGCAAAAGCAAGGTGTTAATATACACTGCCAAACTTTGTCAAAATACAATTCAAATAAAGGGGGAAGAGAAAATGTTTTATTATGACCAATAACCCAAATTAGTCTCAGTAAGCCTTTAATCCATACTTTCAAGTTAAGGATCACCAGTCTAAGGCTGAATAGATGCTGCATTGTATTAGAAATGTGGAGAACAGATCATTCTTCTCTCTTCAATGCAAGCAAGACACTTACTGCCAAATGTAATGGAAATTCCCTGAAAAGTTCACAAAAACCACCAGAAAGAACTTCAGGGGAATTCCTACTTATTTCATCTCTAGAGTCCACCGGCAAACAACCAAGCTCTGCTAACATGGACCAAAGTCTTCAGGACATTTACTCCACATCATGTACCACTGGACACTGCCTAGCAATTCTGGCTCCATAACCGTAATCCTATGTTCAGATTTCTTTGTGATCACACTAAATGTGAGTGTTCAGTCCATTCAGGCAAGGTCTGAGATGTCTGACTTGAAACATCTCCTGAAGCATCAGCTTGGCCGGCCACCTCACTAGCTGTGTCCCCACTTTGTGGTAAAGTTTCTCCGGAAACAAGGTCCCCAATAGCAGCAGTGGTGCCCTCTTTGGTTTGGGTGCCTCTGCCTTCGTTTTTGAGCGCGTCTTCAAAAAGCGCATGCTCCTCCAGAGGATCCTGCCTCAGATCTGGAAGATGGGGTTGCTCCACTGACCCTTCTTCAGTACTGGGTTGCTGTGAATCCTCATCTGTTTCTGTACTTGCGGAAGGGATTAGTGCAATACTCTGAGGATTCATGTCGTGGAACCATGCCATTATGTTCCCAAGGAGGTTTTCGTTTATATTGGGGTCTTGGCTACTTGAGTCAGCTTCGCTAGACGTTGAGTACAAGCCACTCCTTGCATCGCTGAAGGTGTGAGAACTAAGATGGTCAGTGGAAAAGGGATCGCTATCTGCACTTAGCTTCATCAGACTATCACCAAGTTCTAAAAGTTCAGAGCTGCTCAAAGCTGCTCTTGGGTTATCTATGTTTATGGGACCCGAGTCCAACCTTGTAGGCAAAGAAGTACCAATTGCTCCCAAGGAAGCTTCATTGGTCAGGAAGTCTCTGGTTTCCTCATCAATAACCAAACCAGATTCTTGCAATGACAACTGAATAGCAAGCAGAATGTTTGGGTCATCTTCATCCAAGGAACTCAGAGCCTGTGAGAAATATTAAAAATGAACAAATGTCTATATGCAGTGGCAATTTTTATCAAACACACTTTCAGTTAAGTTGATATTCAATTATGCGCACATAGAGATGTTTAAATAATGCTTAATTTTTTGCTACAACTAGTTATTGAATTAATAATCTAATTGATTTGTTGAGGGTGGTTTCCCACATCAGCATTTCATTGTGACAATTAGAATCTATTATTATTTGATGATGATATCATTATACAAGTCAACAATATAATTTTAGATCATTCTTATAAAAAAAATTTGTGGTAAATTCAGATCTGTCTTTATTTTTTCTCTCTATCACATGTTTTTGCAATGAGGCTAATCAAATAATTAATGCATTTACGCAGTGATATCAATAGAATCTAATTGGTATCAGTGCGTAAATGCATTAATTATTTTATTAGTCTCATCACAAAAACTACATGTGATAGAGAAAAAATAAAAACAGATATGAATAATCGAAAATTATATCAGATGAAAAATACTTGTTGGCTTGTATTAGGCCTACACAAAAAATGAGAAATGTACAGACTTTACAGTAGTCCGCTGTAATGTACCATTCGTCATATTTAAAACATTTGACGCGATGGAAATAAAATAAAGACATATTTAATATCAGCATGAAAATTGATTTAAACTGTGCTACTCTCATTTCTGATGATTATTTATTTATTTATTTATTTATTTATTGGGGCTTCTTCGCCGCCGACTCCCGGGGGCTCGCGGCGGCTCACAGAGCCAGTGGCACAACGCCACAGGTTAAAACATAAAAACAGTTAAAAACAGTTAAAACAATTAAACAGCAAAATGCAATATAACAATTGAGCAGCAGGAGATATCACAGCCCAGAGAGTATAGACGAGGCCTACTCGCCGAAGGCCTGCCTAAACAAATGAGTTTTGCAGGCCCGTCTAAATGGCAGCAGATCTCTCAGGGCTCTGGCCGGCCGGGGAGGCGTTCCATAGTGTGGGAGCTATAATAGAGAACGCCCTCCGGCGGGTCGATGTTAGATGTGCCGACTTTACAGATGGTACTACCAACAGGTTGGCCTCTTCGGACCGAAGTGATCTCGCTGGGCAATATGGGGTGAGACGGTCCCTCAGATACGCTGGCCCCAGGCCGTGTATGGCCTTGAAGGTAAGAACCAGCACTTTGAAGGCGACCCGGTGCTCAATAGGCAGCCAGTGCAGATCCTGCAAAATTGGTGTTATACGGCATCCTGCTGGTGCCCCAGACAGGAGCCGGGTGGCAGTGTTCTGCACCAGCTTGAGCTTCCGGATCGACGACATAGGCAGGCCAACGTAAAGCGCGTTACAGTAGTCTAGCCTTGAGATGACCGTGGCTTGGATCACCGTGGCTAGGTCGCTCCGGGAGAGGTAGGGGGCCAGCCTCCTTGCCTGGCGGAGGTGGAAAAAAGCAGCCTTGCTGGCCATGGAGACCTGGGCCTCCATGGTCAGCTGGGAGTCCAACTGGACACCCAGGCTCTTCACAGACGGCGCTGGATGCAGCGCCGCACCGTCCAGGGTCGGAAGCCGGGCACCCACCCCGCCCGGGCCGCCCAGCCACAAGATCTCCGTCTTCGCCGGATTCACCATCAACCTACTGGCTCGCAGCCATCCAGTAACGGCTTCGAGGCAATGTTGGAAATTATCGGGGACGGATTCGGCCTGCCCTCCATCCTCAGAATGAGCTGGGTGTCATCGGCGTACTGATGGCAGACCAGCCCATAACTCCGCACCAGCTGTGCAAGCGGCTGCATGTAGATGTTAAATAATAGAGGGGGAGAGAATGGCCCCTGAGGGACTCCACACATTAATGTGGAGCCCTCGGAGACCACCCCCGCCCCTCCTCACACGCTGAGACCGCTGGCGGAGGAAGGAGGACAGCCATTTAAGGACAGTCCCCCTCACTCCGGCCATGGCCAGGCGGTGGATCAAAAGATTGTGGTCGACCGTGTCAAACGCTGCCGTGAGGTCCAATAACACGAGCAGCGCAGACCCGCCTTGGTCGAGCTGGCAGCGGAGTTGGTCTGTGATGGAGACCAGGACCGTCTCCGTCCCATGCCCCGAACGGAAGCCGGACTGGAAGGGGTCAAGCCATGTTTCATCATCTAAGAAGGACTGCAGCTGCTCCATTACTGCCCTCTCAACTACCTTGCCCAGGTATGGAAGATTCGACACTGGGCGGTAGTTGGAGGGAACCGCAGGGTCCAATGATGGTTTCTTCAGTAATGGATTACAAAAAGTTTGATTTTGTTGGCTTGTATTATTATTATTATTATTATTATTATTATTATTATGGCACGCCGGGGTGAAGGGATATGTCTTGCTATCCACGGTGGCTATTGGTATACCCTCTGATGTACCTCAGTTCTTTAAAATAAAGACTCTTTAGACAGGATTAAAGTTAACCAAATGAGTTTACTGGAAACAAAGGCAAAATTAGCTTCAGTCAGGGTTCATGAAAGATGGATCAAAATATAGTATTACAAAAGCAAAGTTTGTTGATTAAACTTAATTACACCGGTAATTAAACACTTTACGATATTTGTAAAATATGAGGTAAAATACTTGGCTATAATTGTGGTAAGTCACTTGGTAAACTACTTGGCTATTGAAATGTTACAGAACTAAAATGGTGAAGTACAAAACTAATAATAACCATATGGTAAAGAATACAAGCTCCTTTCTGCTAGAGATCCCTGTGTACAACTAGTGGGCCACTGTGCGACACAGAATGCTGGACTAGATGGGCTGAGGCCCGATTCAGCATGGCTCTTCTTATGTTCTTAAGCTATATCGGTGGAAAAGTACAAGCTATAATGACTATGAGGTATGTACTAGGCTAGGCTATGATCTCTAATTGGTATATACTAGGCATATAACAAGCCATAGTCTCTATGAGGTACAGTATATACAAGGCTATGGTATGCAAGTGCTACAGAATGCCTGTTTAGATTGCCAGGTCAAGGAACCCAGACAATTTCTGGCCTTCTTCTCTAAAACTCTGACCCAGAATAAAATGGAGGGAAAAGCTTTTCGGACAAGTTCTGAGGCAGAAGGGCTAAACCAACTGAGCCAGGCCTCTGGGGGGTAGGGTGGGTTTAAGCTTCACCCCTAAAACTAAGCACAAATGGAACAGTCTACCCGAAAGGGAGAACAAAACAAGGAAGGAGGGGAAAAAGCTAGGCCAAGACATCACAATTATTATTATTATTATTATGACTTCAGCTCCCAGAATTCCTGTCAATTAGACAAGCTGGCTAGGGCTTCTGGGAGTAGGAGTCCCAAACACCTGGAGGGCTGCAGGTTATGCAGGCCTGATTTAGAGTCTAGCTGCCAAAATGTATTAGACTCCAATTGTCAGAATGAAATCCAAAAAATGCTGCTGTGGAAAACTGACCTATACAAATTAATGTGATTGAGTTCTAGTGAAAGAAGCACACATTTACTTCCTAATATTTCTATGGGAATATGCCATTGATCTCCTTCCTATGTTCTTAAACCCGTTTTGAACCAAGGTATCTCAATGTTCAACTCTCAGCAGCCAAAATATAGAATATAGAAAGCAGAAGCATGCAAGGTGAAGAGACAGCGCATCAAAGAAAAGAAAGGGAGCAAGGAAGAAAAGCATATACCTGCAAAGAATCTTGGTTTTCAGAATGACTAACAGGAGTATAGTCGTGAAGAGAAGAGCTGTGAAGAATACTCATGGAAGCTGAACTCACCATGGAATTTCCATGCCTTCTGTTACTACTGCCAGCTTCTTGGGTTTCTGTTCAACAACAAGGAACTTGTATTAAAAATCAATTTGAAAAATTGACATCTTGTTTAATTCAGAAAATGTATACCCCCATTCCTTTTAAATCCATAGGGGTTTTGGTTTCTTTATTTTTTGCTTCTTTCATCTGAACAGTCATCTTGCCATGGATTAGCAAACGACCTAAAATACTGAAGAAAATGTGGAACATCCAATGTACTTCTGGTGATACTGGATATGTTTTAAGCATTTCTGCATCAAACACGTTTGTTGTTAACTGTCAGAACACCCCTAGGCATATTCCCTGTGGCATGATTCATATTTTAAACCTACTGACTAGATTCATGGAAAATATGTATTCAGTAGGTCAGACTTCAGCCTGAGCGCTTCAAAAGCCACTGCCAGAATACACAGTATTGGATCAGAGATGGAAACAGTCTGATATAAGGCCGCTTTCTAGAGTACTGAGATAAGCACTTCAGAACAGGACCCAAGACATCTTCTCAAAGTGAATATGCTCTTCTTGTGTGAAAATAGAGAAGAGCTGCTGATCTGCTCTCTTCTGCAAGCAGGAACCTAGCCCATTGGTTACATAACTTCTTTTCTGGACACATCTTTTAATATTTTGGAATAATGCAATGTAACGGAATTCCAGATAAGAATAACAGAGATTGCTACACTGCCCTTTGTATTCCCAATTACTTTGCTAATTCCCACAACATAACATAACATAACTGTACCATTTATGAGTCGCCCTCCACGGAAAGTGCTCCGGGCGACTTACAAAATCATAACAACAACATGAACAACACGACACAAAAGGGAGGACAGGGGGGTGGGGAAAGGGAAGAGGGGAATAGGGTAAGAGGCCAGGTGGCGATAGCCCACTAAGGCGCCATCCCGCCATCAAAAGAGGGCAGGCAGGGAGGCCTCAGCAGGATCGCTGACACCCAGATGCAGGAAGGGGATGGGGCCCGCGAGCTCCCGTATGGGAGCCTGCGTTTGCAGTTCCAACCCGTCCGCCAAGAGTCCTTATTGTCCTTCGTGGTAGGTGGGCAAGTCCCTCGGAGCTTCAACTGCCTATGGCAGGAGCTCCAGAAAGTCCTAGTCGGAAACGTCTTCTGGGTCCTCACCGACTTCTGTCTGGGCCGCCCTTCATCCGGTGGACCCACAAGGGGCCTGGGTCTGTAATCCCGGCCCTCTCTGAGGAGGGTCGGCCCTGTCCCTTGGTCCATGGTGCGGGTGGAGAGACGGTTCCCTTCCTTCCGTTTCCGTCTCCGCCTTTTCCAGGGGCTTCGCTGTTTCCGGGCGAGGTCGGTGCCGGGCGCAAAGTCCTCCAAGGGCGGGGGTTCCGGTAGCCGACTATATCCGGGTGCAGAGTCCTCTGAGGGCGGGACCTCCAGCAACTGGCTGCTTCCGGGTCCTGCTTCTTCCCAGGATCTGGACACATGGCGTGGCTGGGCGTCCTCAAGGCCGCCCGCCATGTTGGGCCTCTCCTCATCAAGCAGGCTCCCCCAGTTTCTCCCAACAGGACGCGGACGGAAGCAGTCATCCGGGGGGGGGGGAGCCAGAACAGCCGAGATATCGAAGGCCAGCGGCGAGTCCACAGACACCGGCGGGCCCCCAGGACTCACCGAGGGGTCTCCGGAGTCCCCGGACAGCACCTCCAAGGAAGGCTGGTAGGTGGTCGGAGAATCGACCTGTGCGTCCGGGCTCTGCAGCCGGCTAGGTTCCGCCGTATTTCCTCCGGACACTTCAGCCATCTCTGAGGTCTTGTCGCCCATCATGGTTGGCATATCTCCAGTGCTAGGGACTTGTCTCTCCTGGTTTGGATCCAGATCCTCCAGGGCACCTCCAGCATTGGAGGCAGGCCCCACCAGGTCCGGCTCCGTGGCACTTGTGGGAAAGTCCCAGGATTTGTCCCAGGTGAAGTCCTGGTCTGAGGGGGGTTTCCGCAAGGGGTTTCCCCAGCTGCCGGGTTCCTGGTTCAGGATTGGGACCTCCAATGCAGGGATCCCCAGTATCCCTAGTAGACCCCCGAACCTCTTCCCGAACTCCGTGAAGTGGGCCATAAGTTTGGTATACTCCTCGATCAACTCGGTATACGCTTGGGGGTCGAGTTTGTCAAAGGGAAGATCCTGGGTCACTTGCCACGGCCTTAATGGCGAGCTGCTCTTTTGGGTCGCCGGTACCTTAAATAGCCAGGGTCCCTGATCGGCTGCCCGCTTAGCCTCAGCCCTCTGGGGGGTCAGTGGGGTCGGTCTTAAGGAACGTCTTCTGCCGAGCGATCTTAAGAAACGGGCACCGGAGGCAGTCACCGGCTGGATGACCCATCCATCTTTGAGTGGCTTCGGCGTCTTAGGTGTCCTCTGGGGCAGCTCTGCAGCCTTCCCCAGCCAGACCGGGCTGCCCGGGGTCTGTGGGTCTCCAAGAACGACCCCCTGAGGCTGCCGGTCAACCGACGTCTCCCTCGGAGGGGAGCAGTGGGACCGATCAGTCATATCCCAGAAGTCCGAGAGGCTAAGCCGGAGCTCACCCGAAGGGAGCTCCACAGCGGTCGCCATCTTAGCATACCTGCAACCATCTTTTATTATTTCAATACTATGTGGTACATTTCCCCTCCAAAAATATTTTATTTCATCCTAAAGATCTCAAGATTTAAGCAAAAGTGGTCCTTGTTCTGAAGTAGTCCCAAACACATGGAAATGTCTCCAGTTCATGTTCTGTTAAGCTAAATATGGTAATTTCCACCCCTGTTTGGTATTTTTGTTTTTAATCAAACAATAATAGGTTCTTGGTTTTAAAGAAACTCCACTAATTTATACATCAATTGGAATTCTTTTGGGAAATGAGGGATGTGTCTAGCTCGGGCATGGGCAAACTTCAGCCGTCCAGATGGTTTGGACTTCAACTCCCACAATAGCAGGTAGGATGGTAAGAATTGTGGGAGTTGAAGTCCAAAACATCTGGAGGAGCAAAGTTCGTCCGTGCCTGGTTCTATCTAGAAGGGGAACCAAGCTCTTCTGTGCCAAACCTGACCTAGGGTGCTCTCACTGGGGTCCTCAGGGTCCGGAGCATTACTAAGCAGACTGTGCATGTCTCCGCGCCGCCGCTGCCGGTGCCTCCTCCGATACTGAAATTCAGCATATTCCTGCATAAACCAAACGTTACAAAATACAGGGGAGCATGCAGTAATATTTGTGGGCATAACAAACAGCACATTTAAAGAAAAAAAAGAATGCCTGTGATTTTATGCCTTATAAAATCACCTGTTTTCATTAAACGAAAACAGCAGCCTACACCAGGGGTGGGCAGATTTCAGAATATTATTTTGCCTTTTAAAAGGAACTGTGGGAGCCACTTGTTAGAACATGGTGCAACAGAATTCTCAGAATTAAAGAATCCTGAGCTGACAAAAATGCATTTCCTGTGAATCCAAACTTTATTTTATCAGTATAATTTAGAGTGGCGAGAGTCACTGTGTTTTTTCCTTTAGTTAAACAAGAACTGGGAGTCAGATATCCTTGCTGATCTATTGTAGATCACCAAGAAATCTACTAGCAGATCTAAATCTACTTCTGCCCACCTCTGGCCTACAATCATGTAAGCTTTTTACAAATGAAAAAAAATTACAATTCACATGAAGAATTACTAGAGAACAAATTAAGCTAATAGCTGTAAAGCAGATCCCATCTAACAGTTTGCATTCTTCTTCTTACAAGTTTTTCTAGCCCTGTTTATATTATTTACATTGTATTGATGTATATTTAATGTGAGTTCACATATCAGAAAGTATATTGATAAATCAATGTTTCTTGCATTTGTCTAACATTGAAAGACTACCTGGTAGGTCCTGAACAGCAACAACAACTCATCATTTATCCTGTTTTCAAAATACTTAAAAGGCACTTGAGTTATTTCTTAATGTATTTATTATTTCTTTATTTACTCTATTTATATGCCCCCTTTCTCTACACTGAAGGGGACTCAAGGCGGCTTTACAAATGGCAACTATTTGATGCCTTTACAGAACAAACAAATAAATACATTTAAGTTAAAATTTAAAAAAATAGTGTTAAAATGCACATTAAAACGAATGAACATTATAATCACTACCTCATACTGGGAGGCCCTCTGACAGACTGAGACCTTTCTCTCACCAAGGCAAACTAACACAGAGTTCTACTAAGCTGCAAGCACACCTGCTTAAGTTTAAATGGATCTTAAGATTACAAGATAAACAGGAACTGCCTGGTATAAAGTCTATTTTAATAGGATGAAATAAATTCATAGAATATATGGTAGTTCTAGCTATGATTTTTAATTCTATGGACATAATATCGCTATAGTTAGAGGCAGTACATGAAGAGAGGCTCTATGGGATAGCTCTTATACAGCCAAAGCATCAAGTCAAAATTATTCAATGCAGTATTGTAACACGCCGACCTCAAGCAATGTGTAACGATAGTAAGCATATGTTACTTGCACTTTATATTACAATGTTCTGTTATAAACATGGCAACAAAACATCATTGGAAGAACTGGGAATAAAGCAAGCAAACTAATTTGTCTAGAAGAAGCAAGCTATATTATTTGCAAGCAAAGTACTACCCAGCCACAATAAAGGAAATATGCAGAAAATCATGGGTGGTTGAAATAGAAGATTCTTTCCTGATTTATGCTCAACCACTTAATGTACAAACAAAAACTGGAAAGGAAATTTTGAGGTGAAGGCTTCATTTGTCATTCTCCAAGCCATTTCTGAATAGCTAAGTGCCCCAATTTCATGTTTTATGTTAGTAATTGTCCTTGTTTCTGCTTTATTTTGGTTTACTGTTCCCTGCACCTTTTGGTAGATCAGATTGAGGTAACTTGCCCTAATGACAGAAATAAAGTTTGTTTGTGTTGCAAACCGTGCTATTACAAACACTATAACAAACAAGCAAACAAACTTAAGAGATCCTTCCCCAAGTATGGAAAGCATGCCGCCTCCATGATTTTAACGCTAGAGGTACATGTAAAAGTTTTAAGATGAGAAAATGCAAAATAAACATGTTTGAATTTCTCTCCATTGAAAGACAGAAAAATCTCAGACTGGGAAAAGAATTGTAGCTGGTTGCTGGAAGGCTGTATCAGGAACCAACTCAGGAAGAACAGAAATAGGAACATTTGCTCCTGTATTATGGCAAATCATCCCACCAAGGTCAATCTTATAACATGGCATCCCTTCCTTGTGACCAAAGAACAGAACTGGGATCTTGCAAGGGATGGAACAGCATGGTTCCCCTATTTAATAGACACAGAATATTACTTTAAACTATGGCCATCATGACTGTTTGCCTGGCAAGAACTGAAACGGAACTAATGCTAGATTACACTCAGGGATTTGTCCTTTATCTACATACCATAGGAATACAGCCTTAATATATTTCCTTCTATTGCAAAGCAGCGAAAACAGAAATTTTATCCAGACCTTGCAAACTTTGGTACAGTTTGCAATGCCATTAAGAAAGCTAATCATGCAAAGTGAAATTTAGTTATTTCCATAATATGCAAATTTTTACATAATTATAAATAACAGGAATTACCTCAGGAGATGCAAATCCTAAGTATTCCCAATCCCATGTTCCACCAGCAAAGCTATAAATTAAACAGACCGTCATTGGAGAATTGCATAAATTATGAACAGCCCCTGCCACCACCCAACACATTGAATAGAAAAACAATTTACTATTTAAACACTACTCAGTGTGCTAATTTAACTAGTCTCGTGAAAAGAACTGTACATTTTCAGATCTGGAACTTCCATCTTAACCAATATTTAGACTGGACCTGGTTGAATTGACAATAAAACATTACAGCTAATGTGAGAAACAAACCTATAATATTAGACTTATATGCTGACCAAAACTAGACACACTTCTTTGTACAAATCTATAGCACATAAGATGAATCCTGTTGTTTTGTCTCAAACTGTGTAGATTCAGGCACATATTTAATTGGAATACACGTCAAAAGCAGAGAAATATATCAATTTTACAACATGTAGAGCATGATAGAATCATAGAACCATAGAGTTGGAAGAGACCTCGTGGGCCATCCAGTCCAACCCCCTGCCAAGAAGCAGGAAAATAGCATTCAAAGCACCAGAGCCTCTAGGGGAAGACTAACAACTTCTGCCACTTCATTTTGGTCAAATGCATACACACCTATATGTCCATAACCTGGCACATTTTACTACAATTTTTAAGTCAAAGAATAAAAATGTGATCCAGTTTTGACACCTTACATGGTCAAGAGTTATAAAGTTACAAAATAATACCTTAGTCATGCTTCCCTAAACATGTTCAAATTCCAAATTATGTCTATCATAACTATTTGCTATTTCAGTCTCTGTCTTCCCAACCTAATTACCCAGATCCTTACATCTGATATTTTATTTCAGGAATAATGATGGGACATTATTTTACATTGACTTGTATGTTCCTCCTTCACACCCTTTGTTTGATCCCAAACTTTCATTTTAACCAAAATTAATTCCCTACTCTCTTCATCTAACTCAGGGATGGGCAAAATTTGGCCCTCCAGGTGTTTTGGACTTCAACTCCCACAATTCTTAACAGCCTACCAGCCGTTAGGAATTGTGGAAGTTGGAGCCCAAAACACCTGGAGGGCCAAATTTTGCCTAGGCCTGATAACTGAACAAGTTTGTAACATAAGTTTATGAAGACTGTTGGCTACAGAAGTAACTACTCTGGGTATGCAAACCTCTGCTAGCACTAGGTTACCTGCGCCTCGGAGCTTCAGGAGAATCCGCTGGAGCAACTCCTCGGGCAACGGAGGCGAGGAACTCTTGCCTCTTCTGCTGCACAAGGCAGGCAGCACGGATGATTTTGTGACGAGGAGTACGAAGGTAAGGCCTGTTCACTTTCTGGGCAAGATCCTCTGTTACCATTTCAAGGTCTGTCTTTAATAGAAAATAAATATCCACATCAACTTTGTAGAGCCTCAAAAAGAGCAATAGTTTCTAGTACTCGCCCAAGATGGCCCAGAAAAAGTAGGCATCACTGAAAAATAAATTCTATATACATAACTAGAAAGTTTTCCAAAAATGAGATGTAGCAGATGCCACCACAGGTACACACTTTACCTGCATAAGTTCAAATATTTCCTTCTTTGTGCTTTTTGGTTCTAGAAAGAATCCATAGGGGTAAGAACACTTTAGGATGCGGCGGGTTTTGAGAAGTTCTTGAACAGCATCTTCAATGAACATGGTATCTGGGCATCCTCCTTCAGCTGCAAGAGAAATTCAAGGTACTGGAAATAGTGTTTAGTTTTTTACCTGTTTATGTAATTATTGTTTCCACCAACAGTAGGGTTTTGTCCAAACTAAGAATAAATGATGTCTGGATAAAATTAGAGCTAAATCTAAACTTGGTACAGATGATGTTCTATCTGGCATAAGCAATGTGCGTTGAAATGCAGTTTACAAAAATGTGTTAAATAAAAATAATTTTCAAAACACTTTGCATCATCTTAATAGTACTGTGAAGAAGCACCATGACTTCATATGGATTTGGGGGCTGTTTAATACCAATTTGCCTAATTATTTCAGTATTCAGACCATGAGTGTATTTTACACACTTATAGAATATAGGAAAATAGTAATGAGTATAGTGTAATATAATGCAAAGCATAACTAGTGTCAAATAAAGTTTTATTATTAATTATTATTTTTCTTAGTATCATTTTTTTCTCCCTAAAAAAAGAGACTCAAAGAGGCTTACAATAAAACCCCCCAATACAATACAATTTAAAAACTAGAAATATAAAATATTAAAATGCAATTAAATATCAACAATATTAAAACTATTATGCCATTTGAACTCACCAGGCAAATTAAGCCAAGCCATAAAAATGATAACCTTGTAATGCACAAAAATAAGTATTACAAATAATTAAATACTGAAAGGCAGACACACTATTTGAGCACTAGAAGGCATCCAGAAGTGACATACTTACGTCCACTGAGGGCTCTACTCAGTTGCTCCATCTTTTCTTTGGCTGTTTTGAGAAGGCGAAGTTCTAACTGAAAATGAAGGGAGGAAATGAAGACAAGTTATGAACCTGATGTTTCGAACAAATAAAGCTGGAAAATAATTCTATAGAACGATTTACAACCACACCTGATAGCTGAGCTCGTGATTCTTAAACCTGGTGTAATAATGCATAAATCTATCGAGTTCTTGAAATCTTTTGTGTTTTTTTTCAGCCTGGAAAACAATTGTAAGTAATAAAGGAGGGGGGAGGAGCATTTCATTAGATACTTCAATGCAGTACTTGAAAGTGAAAGTTCATTTACAATTATCAACAGCAGAATTGTTTTCACAAATTACAAATGTTGCTAATCAATTGTATTTGATATCATGATGTTAAATTGGCAGGCAACATTTCACTATTGGAACATCTTTAACCTACAAAACCCTTAATGGTTTTGGACCTTGATAACTGAAGTAAAGGTCAAGGGTCAAGGGTGGTGTTCATCTCCATTTCTGAGCCGAAGAGTTGACGTTGTCTGTAGATGCCTCCAAAGTCATGTGGCTAGCATAGAGTGCCACTACCTTCCCGCAGAAGTGGTACTTGTTGATCTACTCACATTTGTATGTTTTCAAACTGCGAGGTTGGCAGAAGCTGGGCCTATCAGGGGGAGCTCATCCTGCTCCCCGATTTGAACCACCAACCTTTCAGTCAGCAAGCTCAGCAGCTCAGCAGTTTAACCCGCTGTGCCACCAGAAATCCCTATAACTGAAAGACAGCTCAAAACAAACACAAATGCAGGTTCACTCTGCCTGAAATTTGAGGTCCTCAGCAGAACTCTAACCAAGATGTGGGACTTCCTCTCAAGCAAAGTCAGACTAACTCCAGCCCTGTTTTTACTATCTGCATTTTAAAATATTTTTTATTGTTCTACTTTATTTGAATGCTTTTATCTGTATTTAATGTTTTAAATCACCTGGGTTTATTTTAAAAATGGGAGCCAGTATGATGTAGTGCCTTCAGCACTAAACTATGACTTTAGAGATCCGGGCCTGAGTACCTGAGCCACGAAAACTCACATGTTTGAAGAAAATGTAAAACTACCATAAGTAAGTAAATTCTATTCATTTATAGTGACAGATTCAAGCACTTGGGGAGACAAAAGGAAACTCTTTCTGAGTTTCCTTAAAATTGGTTGGCTTCTTACCTCAGCTGTCATTTCCTTTGATTGTTCTTCTACGTGCTGAATTACTTCATAGCGAGTACATCTGTAATATCCTCCAGTGGAAGAACTATGCTTCTTCCATTCTTCAAGGCAAATCCAGCAGAAGTCATATTTACACTTGAAAAGAAAAAAAAGAGCCAATTCTTTAAACTGATTTGTCAGGTCCTTGCAATGAGATCTAGAGCACTACATCCTGATAAATTCAACATCATGTTGTCATCGCACAACTATTGAAACTGTCTCAGTATTGATGTTATTATTTTAATTTTTTAAATGAAAGTATGGTTTGAATCTGAGTTCTAATATGACATTGAGAAAATATACCATGGATGAAAACGAGATTGTGCTGAGCCAGGGACATAAAAAGTATCATTTAAATGGCTTCTCTACATATTTCTATTCTATTTGATTTGTCATCGATCCACTTCTTTGAATTTCACGCAAATCTACCATTTGCCAAAATATACAATCTTGTGCTTTTCTTTTCCATTTCTGGCTGAATAGCTTAACCATTGCTTCGTCCTGAGTACGAGGTCTGCTCAAGGGTCTCTTGATGTCCAGTTCTTGATGCTTGTGGTCTCTTGATGTCCAGTTTGTTAGTCGCCATGTCCATCAGTTGTCTTGTGTTTGTGCTATATTTCCTGCCCATCTTCTTTTTGCCTCACAGATTTCATTGACCATGTCGAGGATCCCAGTTCTTTGATGCATCTCTTTATTGACTTTATATCTTAGTGTAACGCCACACATCCTTCTTTCCATTGCTCTCCGACTCACTGCCAGTTTTTCTTCTTCTCACTTTGTTGTTGCCCATGTTTCAGATGCATGTTTCACTACCAGTAGAATGGTAGTGTTGAAGATATCTGCTCTGACCTTCATTGGCAGTTTAGCATCTGTTAGCACTGTCCAGCTTCAATTAAAAGTCGTCCAAATGGCCTTATGTCTTCTTGCCCATTCTCCCTTTGCCAATTTATTCAAATGTATTTGCTGTCCAAGATATACAATTTCAGTAACTTCCTCAATTTTATCTTCTTTTATTTCATCTCTATATATTGACAAAGGAATTAGTCCATTTATTCAACGAAAAAACACAAAAACAAAAACAAAAACCAGGAATCATAGCTATCAAATGATATTTAAGAATCATTAGTCATATTGGGAAAAGTGGTATATCCAATAATTTGATTTCCTTCTCTCTTCACTGGCAAAAATACGTTCATTCGAAGCATGTTTATAAAACGAGAACAATAAATGCCAAAAGTGAAGCACCCGCTAATGCATATTTTTGCAATAATTTAATTAATGCAAAAAGAAGATTTTTGTAGAGAGTGTGACAGGGAGAAAATGATTAAACACATCTTCTCTACCGCCAACAGTGGAGACTATTTACATAACAAAAAGGCATGGGATTGCATTCACCTATCATGCTTAGATTGGCCTCTAAGAGGAATAGAGATGAAGAAAGCCTCAGTGGAGTCTTTATATTTAGCAAATGACATATATGCACTTATCAAAGAGGGCTGAGAATGCTATGGATGTTACCAGGTACAAAAGGAAGGGTGTAAGGAAAGATGCTTTTTCACAAGTTATAGCTAATTGTGAAAAGATTATCTGTATCTGAATTGTCAAGCAGTCTTTTTAAAGAAATAAGATGCAATTGTAAAAAGCCAATTTCGAGAAATACAACAACCATCTTTGTTTACCTTTGCACACTGCATATGATTGCATCCTTCATTCTTCTGAATGGGAGACTTGCAATTGGCACATGGTTTAGAGTTGGTGAGTAACCATAAGCAGTTGGCTGCATCTTCATAAGCCTCACTAACTCCCACAACTTTGGAGAGGGAAAAAGAGGGAAAGTTGAGACTCTACACATATTATGTTGTGTTGAAAGCAAATTATAGCTACATTTCCCAAGCCATTTAAATTATAAGAAGATCAAAGAGCAGAGTTGCTGCCTACCCATTCAAATCTGCCAGTTTTGTTTACAATTTTGGAACCATGTTTAACAAGCTGTTTACTTCTCTAAAATATACCGAGAATTAAAAATAATTTCTCAAGCTTGGTTAGAAACAGTATTCTGTGCAGCTTAAGAGCATGCTTTTCTATTCATTATTTTTGTTTTTATTCACCACAAATGCTTTAAAACAGGGACTGGGAAGAAAGGGTTGCTTATCTGTAACCATGTTTCTTTGAGTGGTCATCTGTGAAATCTTCACATATGTGTTTTCCTGCATCTGTGTAGTCTATCTGGAATCTTCCAGAAGCTCTTAGGATACATTTTGCTAGTAGCCCTGGCCACACTCCCCATGGAGAGAGGATACAGCCTCAGTTCCTCTGCCGCAGGATAACAGAGGGACCAAGGCATGACAAAATAGCAGGGAGAATGGGCAAGGATGTGCTAATTTCACAGAAGACCATTCGAAGAAAGATGGTTACAGGTAAGTAACCCTGTCTTCTTCATGGTCTCTGTGAAATTGCACGTATAGGTGACTAGCAAGCTACTGACCTTGGATAGCAGGAGTCATGCCACTGAAGAGAAGAGGACCGCTCTGCCAAAGGCTGCATCTTTGTTTGAAAGAGCACCCAGCTTGTAATGAATGACAAATGTAAGAGATGTAGACCAGGCAGCCACCTGGCAAATTTCCTTCAAAGAAAAGCTCGGAAAGTGGCCATGGTCCTTGTGAAATGGTTGGTATGGATGGGTAGTCCTGAAGGTGCCCCTGATGGGCAAACATAGTAATAATGGCCTTGAGAATTGCAGTGCCAATAGTCTTGGTACTCAGAAACGTAATATGGACCTTTAAAATCCCTTTCCCTATAATAGAGAGGGGAGCGATGATACTTCTTGTTCTGGGATGGGGCTATGTGACTGGGAGTTCCACGATCACGTAGCTGGCGACTTGCCCCTCAATATCAAGCAGTAATAGTCTCTGGACTGGTATGATCGCCTAGAGGTAGCGCATCCTTGCAGCAGACAAAACAGGAGGCTCTGACAACGATTGCTTCTTCAGCTGGTGTGTGTGTGTGTGTGTTTGTGTAGGGCTTGGTTGTACAAAAGGACCTTAAGCCTAGACTCTCAATTCTTGCAAGCTTGGGGGATAAACAAGAGGCATGCATGGCAGGATTACACTGCGTGGCCCTCCCCTAGGCAGAGGAGGCACATGACACACCCATCTGTATCGGGCAACTTCCCCCCCACAGGCCAAGCATTTTAAAAAGAAGGTGGTAAAGGACATTACCACCTTCTTTGTGGTATATTGTTGTTTGTTGTAAAGTGTAAGCCGTCCTGAGTCGTGCCCCCCCCCCCCCGGGGTTGAAAAGTACAGGATAGAAATGCTGGAAATAAATAATAATAATTACTAGCCTTATCCAAATAGTGTAGTCAAAGTAGTCCACGTTAAAATGAGGGAGAAGAGATCATAATGGTAAGACAGTCAGGAAGAATAGTCAGTAAATGTCCTTCGTCAAAGAACAGAGGGGCAACATCTGAAAAACTAGTCTGGAGAGCAACAGAGAGATTCCTTAGCTGCTGCAAGAGCGGCAGACAAAAGAAACTGAGGCTGTAGCCCCTCTCACAAGCTATATACTTCCATGGGGAGTGTGGGTGGGGCTACCACCAAAATCTATCCTAAGAGCTTCTAGAACAGTGGTTCTCAACCTGTGGGTCCCCAGGTGTTTTGGCCTACAACTCCCAGAATTCCGAGCCAGTTTATCAGCTGTTAGGGTTTCTAGGAGTTGGAGGCCAAAACATCTGGGGACCCACAGGTTGAGAACCACTGTTCTAGAAGATTCTGAACTGATTGCACAGGCGCAGGAAAATCCATATGTGCAGTTTCACAGAGACCACGAAGAAGAACCTCGGTTCTTTAAATGTTTCAGAATCTTAATTCCAGCAGTATCAGTTAGCATAGGCAATCCTTAGGGACTGTGGAAGCTGCAATTCAAAACATTTAAAAAGACAAGTATTTACCTTCCTTAATTTAAAGTCTCCTTTAACCATATAACTGCTTGTGGGTACCACATTAATTTCCATTTGCTAAAGGTTGTCTCAGTACGACGTCATATCTTGCCTTTTTAGTCATAATTAAATTCCTCCTAACTGGCTGTGATTCTAGACAGTTGAATATGGATTTTGCATCTACCATGCCTAAACCTTGCACCCAAAGTACTCAAATTCAGAAGTTCAGCTGTCCCCAAAATGAAAACTCTAATCCTACTTTGCAAGACATTTTGCCCAGTCAGCCAAGATCAATCTAAATCCTTTTCTGCTTATCTCTGTGTTAATAATGTCACCTCATGACTATGTAAGTCAGCGAAACTAATTTTCTCATTATCTTTCAGTTCACCTCTCCAGCCTGCCCATATCTGTCAAGTTCTCTGCTATTGAAATCACACTGTTAAGCTATTCCTCCTTGTGTCACCTCTGTTGACTTATGGTGACTCCATAAATTTCAGAAGGTTTTCTTATGAAAGGAATACTCAGATGTGGTTTTGCCAATTCCTTTCTCTAAAATATACCCCACAGTATCTGCTATTCATTGGCAACCCCCCATCTAAGTGCTAACCCATCTAAGTGCCTTTAGGGTATGACAGCAAGGGTTATTCCTCTTTACAGTACATAATAGTCCTATGCTACAATTAAAACAGTTTCCAAAAATTGTATGTAAAAAGTCGTAATGACCATTCTTACGTTCTTCCGGTTTCATTTCCGATATCTTCTGTAGCCAGTTTTTCCATGTTTCACAATCACAAGGTTCATGTGCTTCACCCAGACATTCCCTGAACATTTGACAAAATGCAGGCTAAATTCTCATTTTTAAAAAGCTCAGTTTAAAGAATGCAAGCTCAGCATCATGCAGAAATGCAAGCAGGAAAGTTAAGTCAGCATATTTAATTGCATAAAATATCAATTATGTTTCACAAACACACCTACCGTATTTTCTGGTGTATTAGATGACTTTTTAACCCAGGAAAATCCTTCCTAAACTTGGGGGTCGTCTAGTAAGCTGGGAACAAGATATCACTTCCTGTTTTGGGTCAAGGCGAGGGAGGCGGACAGTTGCCCTGTACTGGAGCAGGGCACCAGAAGCCGCAGCAACAGCTGCGCTCCTCCAGCGCCACTTGGCTCCCGCTACCGGGATTCAGCCAGACCGAGGGGCTCTTCCACTCCAAGCCTGCCTCGGCTGTCAATTTGGAGGAGGAGGCGGCAAGACACTCACTGGACAGCCACGTCGCCTCCTCCCCCGTTGGACTGATAGCCGAGGCGTGCCTGGAGTGGAAGAGCCCCTCGGTCAGACTGAAGGGCTGTCCTCTGGAGCTGTTTGGCTTCTGCTGCCGAGCTTCAGCCTGACCGAGGGGCTCTTCCACTCCAGGCCTGCCTCAGCTGTCAATGCGGAGGAGGCGATACACTTGCCGGATGGAGCAGATCTATGAGTGATCAAGACAATGGCAATGGCCACGTGTATGCATCTTAATTTAGTCTCCCAATGGCAGCAAAAATATTTTATATCTGACGGGAACCATGCTCAGTCTAAAATACAAGAAGCATGTGTCTTTTAGTTGCTGTGTGTCAAGCTAGAGAGTGATACATGATCTTTCAAAGGGCTCTGATATTCACATTAGAATAACATTAAAAAGCCTATGGCTGCTCTTCCGTTGATTTATAATGATATAAGAAGCATCTGCTACAATATTTAATAGTTTAGAGAGGAAATATCTTCTATAAACTAAAGTAAAATTCATTTACTAGCACAAGACTGACTGTGAGAAGGCCAGCTGATGAAACAGCAAAGATATAATCTCTTGTCTACTGTCCTCTTTTGTTTTTAACACAATATGACTCCACAGGAGAGAATATAATTTTGCTAAGGGCAGTGATGGATTCTTCATATTCTTCCCATATTTTTTCCAGAGAGTTTAAAAGAGGCAATGGTAAGTCCGCTGCTGAAGAAACCAGGTTTAGACGGCTCAGTTCCCTCCAATTACCGCCCAGTTTCGAACTTACCGTTTCTGGGCAAGGTAATGAAGAGGGCAGCAGTGGGACAGCTGCAGCAGTTCTTGGACGATACTGCCAGATTAGATCCCTTCCAGTCCGGCTTCCGTATTGGGCAGGGGACAGAGACCGTGCTGGTCTCCATCACAGACCAGCTGTGCTGCCAGTTGGACCAAGGTGGGTCAGCGCTGCTCGTGTTATTGGATATCACGGCAGCATTTGACACAGTCAACCATTCGCTACTGATCCACCGTTTAGCTGTGATGGGAGTTAGGGGGACCGCCCTTAAATGGATGACCTCCTTTCTCCAAGATCGGGGACAATGGGTGGAGAGGGGAGGGATGGTCTTGGAAAGGGTCCCCCTTAACTGTGGGGTCCCCCAAGGGACTATCCTCTCTCTTCTGTTATTTAACATCTACATGTGTCCGCTGGCCCAACTGGTGCGTAGTTTTGGTCTGGAGTGTCATCAGTACGCTGATGACACCCAGCTGGTGCTGAGGATGGAACGCCGACCGGACTCTATACCTGATTATTTCCAGCAGTGTCTTGTAGCCATGACTGGGTGGCTACAGGCCAGCAGGTTGAAGGTGAACCCGTCAAAGACAGAGGTTCTGTGGTTGGGTTGTCCCCCCGGGGGAGGGGGGGGGGAGCTCCAGCTGCCAATAATGGATGGTGAGGTGGTCAGCTCGTCGGTCCTGGTGAAAAGCCTGGGGGTCCAATTGGATCCTCTGCTGACGATGGAGGCTCAGGTCCACTGTGAGCAGAGCGACGTTTTTCCATCTGTGCCAGGCAAAGCGGCTGGCGCCCTACCTCTCCGGTGGTGACCTAGCTACAGTAATCCAGGCCACGGTCATTTCGAGACTAGACTACTGTAACGCCCTTTACATTGGTCTTCCTTTGTCAGTGATCCGGAAACTTAAGCTGGTGCAAAACGCTGCAGCTCGACTGCTGGCTGGAGTGACACTGTCGTGTCACATCACATCAGTCTTACAGCAATTGCACTGGCTCCCCATCGAGTACCGGATTGCCTTCAAAGTGCTGGTGTTAACTTTTAAGGCCTTGCATGGTCTGGGGCCAGTGTACCTGAAGGACCGCCTTTCGCTGCACATTCCCCAGAGACCACTACGGTCCATGGACCAAAACCTGCTGGAGGTTCCATCAATTAAGACGTGCCGCTTGTCATCGATGCGACAGCGTACTTTTTCTGTAGTAGCGCTTACCCTTTGGAACGCCGTGCCAGTGGAGGTTTGAGCAATAACCGATCTGCAGGCCTTTTGGACAGGCGTTTAACCTTTAGGGGCTGCTAATTCCATACTTGTCTTAACTGTTTTTATTATGTTTTAATTACTATGTGATTGTGTGTTTTGCTTGTGTGAACCACCCTGAGCGTTTCGGGAAGGGTGGTATATAAATCGAAATAATAAGTAAATAAATATTATTATAACTGCTAGTAAGATAAGCAGTCAGATTTCTGAAGCAGAAATTACTCTGCTTCCAGATGGTGCCTGGGTGTAGATGTGTCAATATGATTTCCAGATTGATCACGACTCATTCTTTTTGTGGGAAATACAGCAAAATAGCTTCAGACATCTGCCACACATCCAACGTACAAAAAAGATAAACAACTAAATTTAGCACTATTTGAGAAATAGAATTTCATGGAAGAGCTTGGTGCATGAGCTAGTAGTTTCCTCAGGCTCAAATGCTGAAGGGTTTTTTTTGTTATAAATGCTTCTGGGGAAAGGAGTAAAAAAGTGTAAATCAATAATTCGTCTACTAATCAGACAAAAGATCTGAAGCATAAATGAAAGTTTACATAGGAAGATATAGGATTATGTCATGTTACTAACAGGAAAAAAGATCTCAAGGCTTCTCCTATTCCCTTGATTTCTTTTCCACAATATGGAAGCTTAAAACAGACTAGGTAAATAGATAGAAAAATAGATAGGGGAAATCTGTCTGAAAATTCAGAAGTCTGTGTACAGTTAGGTTTAACAGATTGACCACAACACCATAATAAAGTAATGCGTGTAAAACAAATTGCCTTGCTTCTTTCTCACAGTCACTGCTGTTCCATTCATATAAGTTCCCTGAAAATAAGGTGTGGAGATAACAGCTAGATTTTCAAATCCACATGTAGGGTTTCTGTTCTGCAAACCCAAGTTATTGTAGCACCCATGGGTTCGTTCGTGCCACTGGGAGGGGGTGAGGCGCCGGGGGTCCCGATGCCATTGGGACCCGCACAGGCTGAAGGGGACTCGGAGGACGAGTTGGAAGGCCCAGAGCAAGATTGGTCAGCAGTGCCTTTGCCCAGTTCACCTGTAGAGAGTTTAGCATGGGATCTCGAGTGGGAGCATTCTCCCGGGGAAGGAGCGGACCAGGTGGAGATGGGAGGCAGCGAAGCAGATAGCGGAGATAGTTATGAATTCCCAAACGGCCGAGGTTCCCAGGACCTGGCCGAGCAGCAGATGGAGGCCAGCGGCTGGGAAAGTTCGGGGGAGGCTGCTTCTCAAGGAGATAGCGATACTGAACTGGAAGAGCGGGGCCGTTCCCATAACAGACGCAGGGACATAGAGCAGGGCAGGAGGAGCTGGCATCTGTCCCTAGACCGTCACCGTTCGGAAAGTAGAGACTGGAGACGCCGGGCCCTAGATCGTCGAGGGCCCGGCCGAAGGATTAAGAACGGCCCGTGGGAACTGATCCTCAGTTCTCCGGCCACGTCTGATCTGAAGGGCGTGAAAGCGGAGTGAATCACGGAGCCTAGTCTGGCTCGTCTTGGACCAAGACCTTGCCTTGTTATTGATTCGCATTGCTGCGTACACCCTGCTTTGTTCCGGAGGCAATCCGGGAACTTGCCAAGTTTTTGCCACGTTTGCTTTTGGACTTATCTATTGGAACTTTGCTTTCGTAATTGGACTACAGCTTTGTTGTTTGCGTTATTCTTTGATCTCTTCAAGAGAATTGCCTTTTGGACTTTTTATATTCAATAAAATTAGTTAGCCTTTGCTACGTCTCCGTGTGTGTGTTAAAGGGGCAGTCCTAAGTCGGTGTTCGTGACAGTTATTGGAAATGTACAATAGAAATTTGGCTCAGAAATTAAGAAAAAACACAATCTGGAAACTGAGCCTGAGACAATTAAACTTTTTTCAGTATTACTATTTTATATTATTTGATTTACACGTTATCAACACATCAAGGAATAAAATGCTTAATTTTAAAACAAAAATAACATAATGTTCCTAAACTAAATAGATTTCACAGTATGCATATAAGGATCTAATGAGAAATGTTAACTATTATATTGTATAGCATATATCATCAAGTGTTTTAAACAAGCAGTGATCGTTTTAAAGCTGAGTACAAAGAAATATTACCAACCAGCAAAAAAGATGCCCTTTCCCACAATCCACAGCAGGAGCTCTTAGTAATGGGAAACTTAGAGCTTCTGAACCAGATGTATTAGACCCTTGTCGTGTTAGCCTGACTGCTCTTTCACAGCCTGGTGTAGGACACCATTTAATAGAAGGATTATTTTCGACAAAGGCCTGAAAACAAAACAAAAAGGAAATGTAAATCAGTTACCATTTTGAATCTGAGCTTTCTTCTGATACAAAAACTTCAGCTCGTTGTTTACAATTTCTGTAGTTTAAAATAGGTATAGTAACTGCAACTTCTAGAAAAGATAATGATCCCACATCTAGTAGACAATTTTAGCAGCTTGCTATTAACAATACATAAAATTCAGTCAAAGGACTTAGTAATACTAAATGTCACATTGGAACATTACTGTATTTTTATACAAAAGATGGGAGGTATAGGTAAGGCCCACCAGTGGGATCTGCTGCCAGGCCCTAATTCAATCATGCCAAGTTACAATGTGTTGTGATTCTTTGATTAGGGAATGCATGAGTTGTTGGAAAGTATTGCATCTCAGTTTTGGTTCAATACTAACTAGAGAACTACATCACTCCCCAACCATTGTCCCAAGAGGTAAAATGGTTAAGGGATCAGTAGGGTTGGAAAACATTTCAAAGAACCTTTTAAAAATATAAACCTCTTCCTATGATTAGCCATAGTAAATTTGCATTCTGGTATAATAGCTACTACTACAGTCACTTCAGGTAACAACTGCCAGTGAAACAGAATGACACATTCGAAAATAAATTAGATTCATCCTTCTTATTTATTAAAGCAGACATTTGTCTTTCTCTCAAAGAGCTTTTGAAAACTCGAGTTAGAGCAATCAGCTCAGACAGGTGCTTTGGCTGCATGCTGGTAATCTGACAGTTTACCTTAATATCAAACTGCAGGTAACGTTTATCCATCTCCTTGGAAACCACACTTTCTATGATCTCTACTGGAACAGGCTGGAAGCAATCATACGCTGGGCAAAAAATATTGTGGGCTTCACCCTCTTGAATTTTCATATTCAAAAATCTGTTAGATGCATGTATTGGGATTGAAAAGGATATATTAAAACCCAGCAAATTTACAGAGCAAAATTTAACCTTCAAGGTAACTTGTAAAAAGGTTAATATTAAGCACAGTTTGGATAACATGTGAAGTTGTAATTAAGAAAAAAAATGGAAGAAACAAGTTTCCGACTAAAGTGTATTTCACAGTTGTTATTATAGCAAATCACACATAAATTCTATCAATGAAGAAATGTTTGTCTGAGTTCATCTAGTTTTGGGTTGTTTTAAGTTTTTCAGGCTGTATGGCCATATTCCAGAAACATTCTCTCCTGACGTTTTGCCTGCAGAGGTTTGATTGGGGGGTATTGTTTATTTCTAGTTTTACTCTCTCTGAAATGGTGATAGTTATTTTGTTGTTCTTTGTGAGATCAACATATAATTTGGAATTTGGAACCTAAGGCACATCTGACCACTTAGTGCAAATCAGCTCTGTGGCAGCTAAACGGAGGGATCCAGGTTACTGCAAGCCAAAGCTGCTTAATGCAGCCTTGAACTGCATTAACCAAAGTCACGGGTTACTCTGCTTTCATTTTTGGGAATTCTGTGATTTATATGGATATAACAATTCAAAATGGAAATTAAATTGCATCTAGACCAGAGTCCTAGGAATTAAATTTTCCTCATTAAGCAAGATTTTGAAAAGCCCACTACTTTACTGTTTATAATAATTTTCTATGAAGTAGAAATAATATATTAAACTTATTACAAGAGTAGCCTCATTTGGAATGCCAAATTCTGATACACTACAAACTTCAAAATTTGGAGTGTGGCCGAGGTAGAACACATTTGCTTTCTGATAATTCAATGTACACAAACTTTGTTTCATTCACAAACTTATTAAAAATATTCAGGTTATGTGTACAAAGTGAATATGAAACACAAATTAAATTCATGTTAATTCCAGAGTCCCATCCCTGATCACTCCCCGCCCTCTCCCAAATGAAAAAAATATTTCTGGTCCTTGGCATTTCATATAAGGGATGCTCAATCTATATTTTCAAGTGAATATAATAATTATGTCAAATTGTCAAAATGAATACTTACGCTTCCCAACATGCTCTGCAAAACTCATGTCCACAAGGAATATCTACTGGGTCTTCAAATATAGAAATATTGCACATGCAAATTTCACACTGTACATGTGGAAAGAAAGAGGACAAGAAAAATATTTTTGCATGTCATACAATGAACTGTTATGATCTAGATAACAATTTAGTTTGTTCTGATTTTTATCTTCTTTATAGCTTTTGGATCTTGGCCTTCGTTTTTCATGGAGTTCAAGGAACAATAACATGGTTCTTTCCCCATTCCCCATTCCAACTAATCAACACTATATGGTGAGATAAGATGAAAGGTAGAGTCTGACCCATGCCTTCAACATCTCCAGATATTTTATACCTCCAAGCACACATCATCACTATCACATTGAAGAAGCCTCCCAAGAGCTGTTGCTATTCAGAGTTTCTGTCAAGCATTCCCTCCACACAAGAGACTTCCCTCTACTTTTCCAAATGATTTTACATTCCACAGCATCTGAGAGTACTCAGACTTTGTTTGTGTCATGGGGTGTTACCCCCTTAAGGCTTTCTTAATATATGTTTTCTTGTCTTTTTCAGAAACTTCAGGTTTCTGCAAGAATGCCGAGGTCCTACTTTGTTTCTTAGCCATTCTGTTTTGGCAACAATGCTATTGGCACAACTCATTTCACAAGGGGGGGGGGGGGGGAAGAAAATGATAAGACATTTTGGAAAACAGTATAGGAAAGCATATTTAATATGCCCCCTGGTGGCACAGCAGATTAAACTGCTGAGTTGTTGAACTTGGTGACCAAAACTTGGTTCAAATTCGGTGAGTGGGGTGAGCTCCCACTGTTAGCCCCAGCTTCTGCCAACCTAGCAGTTCAAAACATGCAAATGTGAGTAGATGAATAAGTACTGCTTCTGCAGGAAGGTAATGGCGCTCCATGCAGTCATGATGGCCTTGGCGGTGTCTAAGGACCTTGAAGGCATCTACAGACAACACCGGATCTTCAGCTTAGAAATGGAAATGAGTGCCACCCCCCAGAGTCTGACACAAGTAGACTTAATGTCAGGGGAAACCTTTAGCTTGACTTTTTAAAATTAACTAGCACATTAATGAAAAAATTAAATCTGCTTATTATTATGCCTGGGCTTTTGGAGGTGAGAAACAATAACTTCATATCAAAGAGATAGAAAGTATCAGTTGGGAGAACTGAGAATCAGTCGTATCTAATTTTGCTATCCTTACTACAAAATAGTCATGATGACTACTGTATATTCTCTTCTATATCATACCTCTGAATTATCTGATGCTGATGAATACAAGCAAAAGTATGCTGTAATATTCAATCCCAATTATTTTCCTATAAGCAAATGACTAACAACTGAGACAGCTTACTGAATTAGATAGGATTTGGTCTCATTCAGCATTTATTTATTTTTTAAAAAAACTCTTCATGTTAAATGCTATTATAGCTATAATAGACCATGTGCCCAGGTCTTCAGTTGTATGTTGCAAAATGAGTAGTTTCTTCAACCCAAAAATTGTGCATGTAAGGTCAATTTCTTAAAACCTTTCATCAATTCTTCTTTAACATTCATTATTCACAAGGAAGATGATTTTTCATGCTGGGAGAGTTTTATCTCTAGTATTAGACATACCATAGTTGTCTCAACATCTCCTGGTGAGAGACTAATTTCATCTGGGGAAGTAATAGAAGAGCGAGTAGTTCGAGGAGTCCTTGGTGAAGGAAGTGTGTCCCAAGCATTATATCCACTTGGAGGAGGAGTTGGCATCTGAACCCCTGAACGTTGGCAGCAGTTTTCTGGATTACACATCCAAGCTTCAAGTAACTTCTCCCTGTCCCAGTCTTAAAGAAAATGAAGGAAACATTAAGAAGTGCTCTGGAAATTAGATGTGCATACGTGAATACACAATGTATGATTAATATCACATTAGCGGGTGAGTCAAGCAACAAGCTTGCAAAAGACTATCATGTACAAGAAACACTGGTAGTAAATATTATGATATATAGAACATATGCAGAATTTCTTCAAAGATACTATTTTCATGACAACCTTCTGCATGAACTAAACTAATTTAGTTTTTCATGAAAAGAAAAGGTTGAAAACAAGTGATTCAACAGATTTCCATATGTTACTACTTGCTCTCTTGAATCTGCTCATATAGCAAAACATCTGTTACTATGAATATCTTGATGAACCCTTGCAATCTACATTTCCTTTGCCACTATACTAATGGAACATCTACCTCATTCCACAGTCTTCCCTATGGCTATAAATGGTGGCAAATTCTACGGTCCAATAAACGGGGAATGGGAGAGATGCTGTATTGGCCATCAGTAGATAAGGTCCTGTGTTATTGCTCTGGAAAGTCTCTAGAAACTACATGACAGCAAAAAAACACCCCAAAAAACTTAGAAGTGGTTTGAAGTGTATTTTGATTTTTTTTAAATTCTAAATAGTGTCAATGACTAACAGTTTCTGACATTAAAAAGTTGGAAAGAGGCAATTTTCCTCCTTTATTTGGCCAGAAAAATGAAGTCTAAGAGAAGCCAAGGACTACAAAATTGCACTTTAGGGGAAACAGGTAGCCTTAGGGTTGAATTTTGCCCATCCTTGATGTCAAAGTAGTAATTTCTAGTCTTGATAATGGTTCTAAAATTGTATGAAGTTAGCAGAAAAACCATTATCTCTGTAGGTATCAGCTCCCAGATTCATGCCCAAAACCGCAGATAAATGCAGTTGGTTTGCATCAGTAAGCGAGAAACTAAACCATACTCTCACAAAGAAAATCACCCACTTATGTCTTTCATTTATAACGGTCCACCCTCCCCCAAAGTGTAGTAGGAACTCATGGGGGCTCTGTGTGCTAAGTTTGGATGTGAGGGTTGCATTGTTTTTAGAAGTGAATGAAGGTACTTCAAGTCCCATCATCCGGGGTCCACTCCTCCAAAGTGCAGCAGGATGTAGAGTGGGTCATGAGGGCTCTGTGTGGCAAGTTTCGTGTTGATCAGTCATAGGATTAGGTTTGTAGCAGTCTTGGAAAGTGAGGGAAGGTCAAGTCCCATCATCCATGGTCCACCTCCTCCAAACTGCAGCAGGATGTAGAGTGGGTCATGGGGGCTGTGTGTGCCAAGTGTGGTCTGTATTGGTCCTTTTTGGTGGCCTCAGTCTGTGGGAACCAAAGTGTTGGAAAGTACTACAGCTCCCATAATTCATGCCCAAAACCGCAACAGGATAAATAGGGGGCTATTGTACCAAGTTTTGCAGGCATCACCGCGCTGGTCGCTGTGGCCTGTAAACTAAACCATACTCCCTCTCCAAAGAAAATCACAAACATTCCGTCTTTCATTTATAATATGTTTTTAATTAGGAATAAACACAGAAAGAAGATTATTAAAATGGCTTGTTATGAGATCCGTTATTACAACTGGCTGAGAAATACTTACCATGTGCTCGAAGCAAAGCTTCTGCAGTAAACAGCGGGGCTTGAAGCATATCAGCAGATTCAACAATCAGCATATCTTTGAGCCTTCTTAGGTCCTGGAGTCGTAGCCCTTCATATGGCTGTAAAATGGAAGAGAAGGACAAAATAACATGTTAATACTATATAAATCCTCAGAACTTGTGAGGCAAACAGCAAAAAATTTTAACATCCCTCATCTCTCTTTAGAAACAAACAAGTAATAGTTTAACCCACTTTACCCTCACAAAATTTCTTCCAGTGTTGTGGTAGAAAAAGTCAGCTCATTAAGTAAACTTTGTACACAGTGAATAAGAAAATTTAAAAATGAAAATTTAAAAATGACCAGAAAAGAAGCACAATGTATTGAAATAATTTGTGTGAGCCTCACAAAAAGGAAATACAATAAAAAATGTGAAGCCTAATATTTCAGTTTTTTCATAAGAACAAAAACATGCAGCCTTTATTATATTATACATCAGATAACATAGTATATGTTCATTACTTCGCCTGCTATAAATGCTATTCCATATGAGACAATCAACATGACGCTGAGACTGCAATTGTATGTTTTTAATTGTTAATTTGTTATTATATGGTTTTGGGGGTTTTTTTTGCCTTGTTGCTTGTGTTGTATTGAGGGCAGAGATTGCTGTGTAAACCGTCTCGAGTCGCCTTCGGGCTGAGAGGGGCGGTATAGAAACGTGACAAATAATAAATAAACTACTGCAGTATAATCACAAGGATGAAACATCACCCTATTCAATTTATTTTTTATTTTTTAAAAATCTAGATCAATAATCACAGCTCTTCTCTGTGTCAAAGTGCTCCATTTTACTCCATGTAAAATAGGACAGAAGATGCATGGAAGTTTTAGAACAAATTATTTAAGAATGACAAGCACATATTTTTAAAATTGATAATATTAAAGAAAGTATATACAGACAAACTAAATGAAAACAAAAGCCGTTGTGTACCTTAAGGGCATCAAACCCTGTATTATATTGGAAACTAATTAGGATCAGGCCTGGTAAACAGCCAATGAGCACCTGGTGCTGCAAGCTATATTTCAAAAGAAGAAACTGGCATAACCATTTTTGAGTATTCCTCTCCTAAGAAAACCCTATGAAATTCATGGGGACACCATAAATCTACAAGTGACTTGAAGGCACATGTACCTACACACAGACACACAATGGAAACAAAGCTAACATGCCAAGTTGTGTAACAACAGAGGAATGAATGCTATGTTGCTGAGGACAAATGATCCAGCAATGCTATCGCTGGAATGTATTTTTTTTTTCAAGTAAACATTTTCCAAACAAAAATCTGCTTTGATTTTTTTTGTTCCAAACTCATAATAAACTATTTAAATTCAGTCTTGTATGTATCTTCAATTTTAATTGGAGGATTACAAAACCTTACATCACTGAGAGTTATGTCAATAATGATAATATTCATGATGAGGAACACTTTCCCTGACATTTCCCATTCTTGCACACTGACATTATTATATTACCAAATTAGGCTGTGCCAAAAAGTAATCTCAGAACCTGCTTCACTGACTCTTGAGAGCAGGGCATTTTAATTTGGAGGCTAACACTGACACACTTTAACTGAGCCCTGATGCAGGCTTCACCTTAACTCTTTTCCTGATGCTTCTACTGAAACTATTTATATAATGGCTTTCTTCATTGCTTGGAATGTTTCTCTGGCACTGGCCACATATGCACACAGAATTAAGGGAGAATTCAGGAACGTCCTTATTAATCATAAGCAGGCTGGTATACAAGACATACAGAATATAGTCTACTCCTATATTAAGAAACAAAATGCTTAGCATGTCTTTCAAATTGGGATGATATGACTTCTTGTACAACTTAAAAGACTGGCTCACAATCCATGACACATTTATGAATCCTGGCTTGCAAAAGGCATACAAAAACTGGTTCAGAAATCATTGTAAGCATTCTGTTTTTGGACAGTTTAGCTGTTTCTACTGTCAGGAAGAGCAAGCTGTATCCATCAGCACTTTTCTATCAGCTAGGATTCTCTAGAATTTCACTTGGCAAATCTAGTCATCAAATCTTGAATTGAAAGCCATCATTAATTCCCTGGTATTACAAGACATATGATAGAAATATTATTTTGTCAATCTAGCAGAACTGGATAGAAAATTAAGACAGGGTTGATTAAGCGATGGGTGGTAAACCGAAGGACTGTGTACTCACAGGCTCCCAGGAGTGAATTTGTGCCTCTTAACTTAATAATGATTAACAATACATCTACAACAGTGATAATATTCATAACAATAGCCACATCTCTGCTTAATCACACACAAAAAGCTTCAATCAGAAATAATATGTTGTAGCTCTTAGCTGCAGTTAATACTAGGTTACCAAAATTCTCTTCAGAGGAGGAAACGTGATCTTACAATTTTCTACCAATAGTATAACAGTAAAGCAAGAACTAATGCTTTCTTTAACTGTCCCACATATTCATACTCTTAATTCCCACATCACACCATCTTTGTCTAATGAGGTCAAAAACGAATCCTCTTATCACATCTGCAAAAGAAAGCATTAGCTAATGTGACAGGTAAGAAATATTACTTCCAGTGAAGTGCAGGGATAGTGAAGAACTAATGGCAGGGATATGTACATTAATATTCATACTCAAGCATGATCTAACAGTAAACTGATTTAATCAATACACTGGGAGGACAGAATCAAAGCAAATAAAATAATGTACTTCCTCTGCACACCAATGTCAGTATGCAGTTCACAATCATTTCTGGAAACAGACACAGTCCAAGACCTTCAAATTGTGTACATTTTCTGTGACACTCTGGTGAATTAGGCCTTTTCTGAAAATGTGCCCATTGTGTATGCCTATTTTCAGCCAAGGTTATCAATAATTAAGTTTGTTTTACCTCTCTTTTGTCTAAAGCGGCATATTCTGCTTCAATGCTTTCAGCTTCAGGATCTCGTGAGAACACCATCTGGGATTCTAGATTAAGTGCCAGCTCTTTGTGATGCTGCTTCTCTGCACAGTCACATGGGGTATCTTTATTTTCATTTTCAGCAAACAAGTCTCCACCATGTTTTACTAGAAGCTGAGAGTTAAAGAAAACATCATTTTAAATAACCCCTTGATACCTTAGATCTCTGAGGTTGAAAAAAAATCAAAACCCACTTTCTGTACACATTGTTGTAAATAATTCAGAGGCTAGAGTTTTGTTGCTAAAATACTCAATCTAGTTCTATTACAGCAATACATGCACTCTCTCAATGGCATCAGTATGTTCTTTCACAATGCTCTCCCACCAATGTACATCTCCCTTTCTTACGGAACTGGTGATAGCCATTCCTTTTCCCGAAATTGGATGATTCTCAGGAGGCCCCTACAAATGCATCCTGGTGCCATAAAGCTGTGGTATATTCCAGCATGTAAACTTGTGCACTGAGGCAGAAATATAGATTAGCATTATCATGCACTAAGCAGAATCTCTGCAGTCCTCAGTTTTCACAATTTTTAGCAAACTTAGGAGAAATCAGAATAATAACAAGGAAGTAAACCAGATAAGTGAATATTATATTAACAAGGTTCTCAATACAGGCTCGTCAAAGCAATGCAGGATATTCAGTACTTGCTTGAAAGATATTTTAAAAATTAATATGTTTATTAAACAATCTATACTAGATATTTCCTCAATAGACATGCTTTTACTAGTTGATGGTGGAGGAGTAGTTAAGCAACAATGTCTGAAGGGGACTTATGTGAAATCTTTCACACTGCATCAGCACCTGGTAAGAGACAAACATGCATGGAATGGTGCCATGGTCCCGAGGAAAATCAAGGGGGACGGGGGAACTAGACATGACATGAGCATCAACCTGGACTTTCTCTCCTGCAACAGAAGTATGTGGAGCTAACCACATCTAAGTAAATTCCCAGGTTTTCAAGATCCTTTCATGCAATGC
The DNA here is from genome assembly GCA_030556195.1 of Anolis apletophallus. Lineage (NCBI taxonomy): Eukaryota > Metazoa > Chordata > Lepidosauria > Squamata > Anolidae > Anolis > Anolis apletophallus. Next base: position 37,996,212 of record JARBWK010000008.1, on the reverse strand, counting down.
TCTTTGATCCACCACTAAAACCAGGCCACAAGGGCTGTAGTCCTCATAGGCTGAGTTGGAGCAGAAAATAAAGAAAAATCCTGGCAGCACAAGGTAAGCATGGGATGCTAAGGATAAAGCCCATAAAAAAACTAGGGAGAAAAATGGCATTTCCTCAGAACGTTCAGCAGATACTTTTTGAACCTCACTGATGCATTATTAATCAGAAAAGACACATCCGGAGAAGGGTAGATCCTCCAAAGAAAGGGTTATCCAGTTACTGGTGCTGCCTCCTATGACGTCAGAAGTAATTTCCCAAAAGATACTATTTATGGTCCTGCTATTACTGAGAGAAACATAAGCTATGTATCCTGCATGATTGTTGGAGGTGTGTGTGTGTGAATAAAATTGCCCTGCAGAGAGCTATTAAAAGTAAGAAACACACTGTCAATTACAATTGTCTCTTCTTGCTAGTTCTGTTCATTATGCCCCAGTTCCTAACATTCCTTATTGCAAGTGTGAAATGTATAACAGAGAAGCATCACAAACTCTTCCCCTATAGAGTACAGTTATTTATATGAACTTTAAAACTATTTCAGAAGTTAAGATATTTTTTGTGAAAATTATACAAAAATGTCAAATTAATATGAAGTTTTAAAGTAGTATTTCAAAAGTTACTTGACAGATTAAATGATCAGGCTGTTTCCACAATGGCTCGCTTAAAAAACACCGATAGAACCTTCTCCCCACTCAAGAGAATCAACACTACAGCTGATGATGATGTGTCATCATCAGAACAGTGAACATCAGTTTAACAGCTTTCGTCAACAGTTGCTCCTTCCCCTGCACTAAGAGGAATAGGCACCACGCAGCACTTTTTCTGTCAACAAAAGTATCTTTCATTTCTGTCAGTGACTGCTCTACTGACAAGTCTGGCTTTTCTGCAATTAAATGCCTGCAAGTGAAGGTTTGTACTGCAATGGTTGCTCCCTGTGTTTGAGCAGCTATGTAGCTCTATAACATCTAATTTCTCAGCGTGCACTCTTCCATTTACATATCAAGGCAAACAATGATATGAAACAGACCAATTAGGGATGTAACAAGGCTTTCAATGGCTATGAAAAGCCAAATATTTCCTGTGAAATATTATGTTAACAATAACACATCAGTTACTAGGTACAATACAATAAATTGTGGACACAGTATGGTTTCTCCTTGTTGGTAACTGTGAGAAAATCAAGAAGAAAATTAAAGGCAACATTGTGCAAAGTAAGTAGTAAGATAAAGTTGGATAGTTATGAGGATACAACTTTTCTGACTCCAACACAATGTGAATCTTGAGAGGCATTCTGGGAATCTGATGTACATTACCTTGAGTTATATGAAGAGAGAAAGGCAAGACATATATCTATATATTTAATAACTGAAGTTGACTAAACAGTGACAGCTTGCTTGCCATTTTCCTCTATTTATATCTGAATGGACAACATGTCATCTTTCAGATACCACTGGACATAGTCAACAATGTAGGGCAGTGCAAGGCTCTATAGGATTGTGTGTTTCCCATCCCTGTTCTAGTTGTATTTACATTAAATCTTACCTCTACACAGGTCTTCATTCCTGAGGCAGCTGCATAGTGCAAAGGTGTATTTTTTTTGTTATCAACAGCATCAATCGCTGCTCTTTCATATTCGCCTTGGTCAAGCTTTGCTCCTTTCCATTTCAGTATCATCTGCAGGCAATCTGCTCTTCTGAAATCATCTTCGAAAGGCCGTGTCAAACGAGGCTGAAGAGCTCCATCTGATATCATAATTTGAGGTCCCATACAAAGCAAGTGCATAGATGTTTCATTGTGTATATTTCGTTTATTTGGATTACCATCTCTCACAAAGAGAAAAGTCCTATATGGAGAAAATAAAGTAGTAAACAATAAAGATACACTTTTACCCAGGTCTCCTAAGGAGCTAATGTTCTTCCTCTCTAGCTTCCCATAGTTGTTTATCCCTGCTGTATAGGAAAAGATAGGGTACTGACAAGCAAAATAGGCAAGATCGCTGTAATTCTTAATTTGAAACGTTAAGGCTTACAGTTTATGTACATGGTAGATTCCATATTTTTCTTGCTAAATTATTTTATTTTGTATAAAATTATTGTGATGCTTTAAAGGAAAACTATATATTTTAAGTAACATAGTCACTTGACCAGAGCTCTTAAAACAGCACAAAATAAAGCAAAGTAAGTTAAATACAGGCTTTATTTTTTGTTCTTTTTAGTATGAACTGCTATGTATTACCAATGACTATCAGTTGTGTGTGTGCTACTGCTTACTCCCAAACATATTATGCTTACCACATTGCATTTTGAAATAATTACTGTATGTTATCTGCATTTTTTTTTAAGAAGTCAACAATATCTGAATAGAAAAAAACAACTGCAGCCTCTCCCGGTAGAGCTGGACATGAGAAGAAAGATTATTTTGAATAAAGCATTAATGCCCTAGGCTGTGGCTTTACAATGTATTCATTCAAAATTATACAGAGGATCATTGTTTATAAACTAGAAATCCTAGGTGAACTCAGAGCAAAATACTCAGCCCTCATTAAGGTGTTCATTTTCACACATTCAGGTATGAAATACATCACAACTCTAGTTTGTAAAAGTATAGCCCACAAGGTATTGACGAGAGCCCTTATTAAGTGAATGTAAAAGAGAAAGACACCTCCTCGCTTGAGGACTTTTAAATGACAAGATATCATGTTGCCACATGACTCTTCCTTGCCTCTATACAGCCTATTTGATGAAGTCTGGAAGAAATGCTAATCAGTGTAGTTAAGGCTTTATGATATTAGCTGGCATTATGTTTCCATTTCCGTTTCCATAACTATTTGATAATATATTGTTTAATCTAATTTTACTTTATGACTCAATGTATCAGAACGAAGCACATCAGGGTAGGGTTCCAGAGATAAGTATTTCTTTCATTTCTGCCAAACGAGTATTGGGTATTTTAAAAAGGAGGTGGTAAGTTTATTCGGCTTGACAGTATTTAAACCTGCATAAAGTATCATTTACCTTTATTATTCACTATTCATCTCTAATTCTACCCACTGAGATAAGGTATCTTGCCTGATGATACAAAGTAATAGCTGCAACTGAAATGCATCATCATACATTTTAAAATTAGGTATTGCCAACTCACCTGAATTAGCCGTTGTACTTTTTAAAAAGTAATTCTTTCCCCCCCTGTAACATATTTATCAATTAGTTTTTAAATTTCTATCCTCACTAGTTGCAGGACAAGGACAGATATACACACCTATTGAAATCGTTTATTTCATCTGTTTTTGGCAATGCCTTCTCTGTGCAAAAATGTGCGTTGTGGATCTTTTCATGTTTCACTCACAGCCTGGCTTTCAAGGTCTATTTTGGAAAAGAGGGGGAGAGGAATCTCCTTGGAAGAGTTGGCAAATGCAGCAGACTAGCACCATTCTCCACTGAGAAAGGGAGCAATCAGAATTGGGGAGTAGATGTATGCTGGACTTTTTATTTTAAGGCAGTGGTTCCCAACCTGTGGTCTGTGGAACCACAAGAATGAAAATATGGTCAGCAGACTCACCGTTACTACATTGTTGCCTCGAAACCACACGGCATTGAGACCGACTGGTCTCGCAAAACCCTCTTATAGTGGCGAGGCGACAGGGATGTCGGGAGGGGAGAGGCTGACTACCTACGAAAGATTACTAACTACCACATTGGGTCTAGAGTATTAAATATGGTTTTCTGAGCAGATGGCAACTACTGGATGGCATATGTTCTGTATAAGAAACTAGAACTAATGTGGTCTATCCAATGCAGTTTTCTGAATCAGCACCCCAAATAACCAAACTGAATCTAAAGTTGACAAAAAACCCTTTTGGTACTAATGTTGGAGTGGTCCCTGGTCAAAGTGGTCCCTGGTCAAAAAAAGGTTGGGAACCACTGTTTTAAAGCAAATCCCAAGTAATTTTTTGCAATCCACATTCTGACTCAGATTCATTTCTCCCTTTGACCACTATATCTCCAGGGAAATATCTCTTTCCTCCCAAGGAGAAAGCCGTTTTTAAAACCTCTCCAGAATATTAATTTTATAAGGTGCTACAGAGATATCATGAATTCCTACTGCCCACTTCTTCCTCAAGTTTACTTCTAAATGAGTTTCCAAGTAGCAGTCCTCAGCACACTCTTTCTGTTTCTCCTTAATTTCCTCTCTGAAGGTACAATATTAAAGCAGAAAACTATAATGATACTATTACTTTATTTGCTTGCTTGGAGCTATATCATCTCCCCAAATGCTTCCTATGTGAACTGAGGTATTGAAGGAGAGCACAGAGAAAAAGAGGATGATGCGTGTATGTTTTTACCATTACAATTTACTAATTTTCATTGTATAGGTTGAACACCTCTTAACCAAATTCCACAAAACCTAAAATTCAAAATGAGTGGTTCAAATGTGACAGTTCTGATTTGTTAATTCCATGTATAAAAACTTTGTTTCGTGCACAAGGTTGTTAGAAATATTGTGTATAAAGTGTATATGAAACATAAATGATTTTCATATTTAGACTTGGGTCCCATCTCCAAGATTATGAACATATATGCAAATGCAGATATTACAAAAACTTAAAAAATTCTAAAATCCAAAACACTTCTGTTCCTAAGTATTTCAGACACTGAACAGTATCTTTAGAAAAAAATAGAGGTACTCAGGAGAAACAGAAGGAAATCATGTGAGGGTTGGATATCTGGGAGAGTTATGAAGCACACACATCTAACATCACAATTCACATCATAAGCAAGATTCCCACAAATAAAGTAAAAAAAATGTGGTGCTTTCAAAATGAAATAGAATATCTGGATAGAGAAGTGACAAGAAACATCTAGAACTGAGGTGAAGCAGAAATATGTAGAAATCATCAGTGTGGGGTGAACCCTTCACCTAGAAGTACCCATCCCTTCTTTTAATCCATTGTGTTTGACTGGTTTAGAGAAAAGATGCTAAAAAGGAGAAAAATACAGAGGTATATATGAAATAACTGAAAGTGGGTTGCCTATTATTAATGCTGAACTATGACACAGATATATTGAAGACTGTTGCCCTTATGCACGACATTCTGCTTATTCTAAGACTCATTTTTCAATTATGCATCCTTTAAAATTCTGAACAGCTGACACCTTATTTTTCATCAAAATATGGACAGCTATTTCTTAACTTTATCAAAATCTGTATGGTCTTTTTAGAAATGTTTAAGTCTGTCTGGGTTTCACCATAAACTTTGTTTTTGGTAGCAGACAACAGGCTCTATGATTCAGGCCAACAACCTGTCTTTTTGAAGCTATTAAAATTTAGCTGTCATTATTCACTTGATATCTGTGGACAAAATAGCACAGTTGCATAAAAAGTCAATAATATATAATTTAGATGAGTGGAGAAGCCATGTCCACAGGATATTACAAACCTCTGAAATCTATGAGGAACTTGATAACACATATATAAAATGATGGAATTAAGAGTTACAATCTGATTTAAAACAGAATACCTAAAATTAGAATTTAATCAATATACAGATATGCTATTCAAAATGGAAGGAAATGAAATTCAGTCATAATCTTTCACACCACAACTAATTATTGGCCAGTATCCGATAGTCAAAATGCTAAGTAGACTCATGGCTGCTTCTCCACTTAAATTAAAGCAGTGTCCTTTTTTGAGACTGAAAATACCTTACAAATTTTATTTCCTTTCTTCTAAAAGCTGTAGTATGACTTCTGTACTTGCAGGATTGAATCCAAGGTTTCTTTTACCCACATATGGCTTTCCGTAGGAATCCTCTAGGAAGGTATCCTCTCTAGAAATATGCTAGATACCCCCAGGACAAGTCTGTTACCACAGACTTCTGGAGTATCTAGCTAATTACTAGAGAAAACACCTTCCTAGGAATTTGCTAGGTCCTTCTGGGTGAGTCTAAGTTGTTTATTTAAATAGGGTTCACTATTATACAGTTTCCTGTTTCCATGGTAAGCTCACAAACATATCTCAAGTGTACTGATTTTTAGTGCTGTCAACCCTCTACTGACAACTTCACAAAACTTTTTATTCAACTACACATTTTATGTTCCTGCTTCAGAAAGTACATACAGCTACACTTCAGAATCTCTGTTAGCTACACCCTTTTTTCTTCATAAAAATAATTTAAATCAATTATTAAAGACAAGAACTACAAATTTAGCAAGAGTGAAGTATTTCACCAAAGGGCAACACTTAAGCCAAACACAGCTGCTTGGCTGGAATAACTTTATTTACGTCCTGCCCTTTCTTCCGAGGAGACTCAGGGAGATTTAGAGAATATTCAGTCGTTAGCTTTTCTGGAACTCTAACCATAGAAGATAAAACTGTTTCCTTATTCCTAAGCCACAAACCACGCTCTTGGAAACTTTAACGCTACAATCCTATCTCAATGAAAGGTTCTGTTTCCTAATTTGTGTTTCTCATTCGGAGAAGCTAATATTGTTACAAGAATCCGAACATATCTAACGGCAATGCTTATCTGTTCCAAAGGAGATTAAGAATTTTCAATATGACCCCAAAGCTCCAGATTTTTGGTTTTACAATGAAGACTACAAGAATGAAAACACTTATGACACATACACTGTGGCAAGTAGATAAAGAGTTGGAGTTTGAATTGAAATACTTCTTTTGCTAGCAGGCTTTTGGGGAAGGACAAAGAGGCAGGCTTTGGAGAAGTGTGGGTGGGATTGGGGGGGATGTGAGTTTTAAAGGCTATTTTAAGTATATTTAGCATATTTTAATCTGTTTTTATAACATTGTTACTAAAACAGTTGTTTTTCAACTTTTGTATTAAGCTTTTAAAACTTGACTAAGTGTAGGATTGCTAGCCGCCTTGAGTCCCTACAGGAAGAAAGGCAGGGTTTAAAAAGAGATAATAAATAATAATAATTTGAAAAAAATACTTAGGTATAAGTCTCAGCACTGTGAAGTCACATTACAGCTTCCAAGGATAGAGGAGTCATCTCCCAGGTGGAAACTACAACATATTGTACAAGTTTGTTGCGAAGAAAAGATAACATCAGTCCCCTTGGGGAATCCCTTTGTATATTACTATTGCTGTTGGGTCTTGTGTTTGCTTGCTTGTTTGCTTTTGGCTGGCTTGTTAGACAAGCCAAACTTGTGGCAATCTGCTTTGAGCCTCCTTGTGCAGGTGTCAAGAGTGTAGCAAGCAGCAGCAAAGGCTTTCCTGACCCAAAACAGGAATTGGCTCTCTTGGCTAAACTGCTCTAGATGCTTTGGACAGGCAGCTTTTCAACAGTCATTGAGATTATATATTATTATACATACTATAACCCCCAAACATATGAAACAGATACAAAGAACAAATAAGATGATAGATAATAAGGAGGACAAGTGGGCTATCTCCTTGATAAAGATCTGAGAAGTTCCTTAGATATTGCCCTTGAATTAGTCTCAGATCAAAAGGTTTCTCTGCTGAAGCACAAGCTTTTCCAAAATCCTGTTCTGAAAAGCTGCATAATCCATACATGTGACAGCACAGAAACAATGAATTTGCAATGGTAAACAAAATGCACATACCTGATTTTTTTAAAAAAAGAAGAATCATAACAATATCATTTAAAATCATTTGTCTTGTGGTATAAAGGATGACACTTGTGAAATTCAAAATAAAAAACCCACTTTGAATGCAAAACTGTTTGCACTGTTTTTTGGATCCTTACCATAACAATGATGCGTTACAGTTTACATGGAAAACACCTGTTCATCAAAAAGAGCTGCTAAATACATTTGCTATGCTATACATAAGTACATAACTCAGAACAATCTGAACATATTTTGAATAAGCCATGAGGAGAAACAAGGAAGACATAAATTATTATTTTAAAAAAGAATAAAAGCACAATACTCACCCTAATATTCTATTCATGCCATGCCTAGCTGCATAATGTAATGGAGTATTATGCTGGTAAGGCTCTCCATAAGAAATGTTAGGATCTAGAGATTCTTTAAGTTGAGGATTGCTCTCATATATCTGACAGGCTAAACCTTCATCTCCATTTATAAGTGCTTTACGGAATTTAGTAGTTGTATTTCCCATGTTGTCATCAATGAGGTGGGGGATTCTTCTGTTCCCCTTCAATCACTTGCTGCAAAGGCCAACAACATATTTTGTATTCTGAAAGAAAACAAACACTATTACAGGTTGTGTTGCTGTGGCATCTTCTTAAGTACTAATGAAAGTGAATCCTTAAAGAAAACCACAGCTCAAAATGAATCATTGCTCTTATTTGGAGAGAGGAAGAAATTCTTCCTCTGAAGTCTACATAACTTGACCACTGTTCTGTTAAACTATAACATCTTTACTACATAAACATGGTAAAATAGTCTTTCCAAATACATACTTTGGACCCTAACTAGTGGAAAAACACGAAAGCATTTCCTTCAACCTCGTATTTCAAGACAAATGTCAAAACGATAGCATTTTTGTGTTGTCAAAGGCTTTCGAAGAATGGGTTGCTGTGAGTTTTCCAGGCTGTATGGCCATATTCCTGAAGCATTCTCTCCTAGCGTTTTGCATTTTTAACAGTAAAAAGAAAATGGAATTGAAAAATATAGTTACACAATAACCTAAAATACGAAGGAAAGTGCTTCAAAGTAAGATAAAGAGTTTACACCAGAATGAAGCCTCCTCATGTAAGAAGCAACATTATTTAGCACTGCTGACTTCTTTGTATGCCATGGCAAAGAAAATCTTCAAAATAATTCACTGATTCTTAACATGGGCAAATTGACTGCATGAAAAAGAGTGTTTAATGGGCCTAAAATGTTCTTCAAAAGACTATAAAATGCTCTTTCACAGAAGAGACTGCTTCAGTGTGATTTTTAAAAAATGTATTCTTCTTGAAAACTACATGAACTAAACTATCACGGATTAGACAAACACAGATCATATCATAGCACCAGGCCCCAAGGAGATCCTAATGCAACCCTATTATGGGGTTCTCTTGGCAGAATTTGTTCAGGGGGGTGTTTTTCCTCTGAGGCTCAGAGAATGTGACTTGCTTAAAGTCACCCAGTGGGTTTCTGTGGCTGAGTAGTGATTCTAGCCCTGGTCTTCCAATGCCTTAATCCAAAGATCAAATCACTAAAGTCATCCCTCTGTGCCCACTGGTTCTTCGTCCAGATTCAACAATCCAAAACTTGAAAATATATTTTATTATTATTATTTCATATAAGGGACACCATTTTACTATTCCATTGTATATAATGGAACTTGAGTACTCAAGGATTTGGTACAAACAGGGAAAGTCTTGGAACCAAACCCTAACAGATACCGAGGGCCCACTATGCACCACACTGTCTCTCATCTAGTCCATTATTGAGTTTAAACTAACATTTGAACTAGATGAAAACAGAAATAGAGTTGGGTACCGTTAGTATACTGATGACATTACATTGACTGCCAATTACAGCTATTCAGCTGTCCCATATTGATACTAAAGACGGATGAAACAAAAGAGAACCAGACCACAGGATAACCATCATGGGGTATACCAATTGCTCTCAGGACTATTTTCTGTAAATGGCCACCCAGGCAGGCAGGTAGTCATTAGTTGATAGGGGATCACTTGAAGAACCACAGTTACAACCTGTTCTTCTTCGTGGTCTCTGCAATTTACATAAATGGGAGAACTAGTATGCAACTAACCATAGGAGAAGGGGGTGTTATGCCACACAGGAAAAAATTACTTTCTCAAATGAAATCTGTTTGAGATCCAGTACCCAGTCTGTAATGACAAATAAATATTTGAAACAATAAAGCAGTCTTACAGGTATCTTGTAGAAGTATATATCTCAGAAAAGCCTCCAGTGCTATCAGAGCATTGGAAAATGCTATGTTCTTGTGTCAACAGGAGACCGCTTGCCAGCAAATTTATATGCCAGGTGAAAAGTCACTGCAATGTATTTGGATTGTTTCTGCAATGACACAGGAAGTTCTTTCTTGGTGGATGAATCATAATCACAAACTATCATGAGTTCCAAAAGGAATTTGTACTATAAACATAGAAAGTTCAGCTGGACACTGACCACAGACTGCCCTGGAGGACCTAGAGGTTCTTCTAGAGGTGTTCTTTCTGGAAATCCCTAGGGCCTCCAGCATGTGATTACACAGTTGCACTGGAGAACCTAGACATTTGTAGAGATAGCATTTTCATCAAAAAAAAATTAAAATGGCATCTGGAAAAGTCAGTCCACAAATGTGAAGGGTTAGTTATATTTCAACAACTATAGAATATTATTATGAAACTACCCTCACCTCCTGCCCAGATCAGGACAATGACACAGCACAGCACTTCCATTATGTTTTCTATGGTTTTTCCTGCACATCAACATTTGTACAGTTCTACTTTACTATATTGTTCTTTGAATTTTGAATATTTATTTTTCATTTACTCTTTCAACTTTTCATGATCTCTGTTGTTTTTTATGGACACTCATCCTTAATAGCAATATTGTGGTATTGCACTACTCCCCTTATTTTTAATGGTAATGAAGTAAAAAAAAATCTGGAAAATGTAGTACAAATGCAGTAGTATTGGGATTCTTGGGAAGTCCAAAGTCCTTCCAACCCAATCACCAGCAGCAGTCTGGAGTTTCCCTGCTGGTGATTGCTTGGAATCCCTAATGGAGGAGCAATAAAACCACATTAGTTGTGCTTCCAATATCACAATGATGCAGAGAAGGATGCTTACATTTTAAGTGGTTACCAAACCATAGTGAGATATGGGAGTGATTAACAGACTTCAAGTGGAAAAGCATGCATTTTCAAAAGACCCAGTGGTTTGGAGTGGTATTGACCCAAATGACCCAAGAGTAGTACACAGCCAGAATGTATACGTTCTAGACAAAAACAAGGCTAACACAGTACAAAAACTCCTAAGAGAAAGGAAGTGGGATGGGAAGAGAAAAGAATGGAATCCTACAAAGTAAGGAAAAGAGATAATAAGAAACCTCTGCACATAAACAGGGAAAACATTGCTTGGATAAAAGCTTGAGCCAGAAATTGCAGTTTATATTCTCAGCAGTGATATTAATTAAAACAGACAATGGCAGTGCTTATCAGACACTAGCAAAGATGTCTGGCCTAGTGAAAACATGTGGTATCTACAAACTGGTTGAATTGGCTAAGCTGCAAATGTGAAGGTTCCAATTCAATCCACTAAAGTACTGAGATTAAGCTGCTCACTAGTACTGTTTATTTACATATTCTTACAAGACAAAATCATTCATATAAGCACAGCTAATATCTGACTATCAGATATATCCAAGATTTAATGGAGAGCTTGTAAAGCAGATTTGAAGTATATTGCTAAAAGGAATGGTTTTGAAGTAGATTTCTGGCAAAAGCAAAGACAGATGATAAGAATGTTTGGAGTATAAATACTCTAATTCGATTATGGAACATATGGCAAATTAACCTATCACTGGCAATAAGCTTTGCAAAGGAAAGCAAATGACAGGCATGGCTCAAGGAAAACAAGGAAAGTTGATTACAGAAGTTGTGAGCACAAACAATGCTAAAGAGTTTGTGTTTTTTAATAACTACTTTACCTGTAAACTCATAAACCGCAAAAATACACTCTCAGATTTTAATTTTTAAAACCTACTTTTACCTGCATAAAACTATAAGAAATAATTCTAATATAGAGCTACAGTGATGTAATGGTTTGAGCATTGTAGACTATGATTCTGGAATGACACGGATTTGAATCCACACATGGTAATGGAAACCCTCTGGATCAGGGGTGCTCATTAGGTAGCTCGCGAGCTACTAGTAGATCTTCGGCCCTCTTCCAGGTGATCTTTGGGCCTCACCAGCCGGATGGGGCGCTCCTGCCATGTGCGCGCACACCCTGTGCGCACGCACGCTCCTGCTGCTGGCTTCCGCTCTCGCGGTGCTTCTTTTGCCTGCGGGGCATTGCAGGAAGAAGGAAGCACGAGGCGGGGCCTCTGGAGGGAGCGCCCTGCCTCTCTCTCATCCAGAAGCAGCTGTGCAGCCTCCGTTGGTGGCGAGACAGGCAGGGCGGAGCGCTCCCTCTGGATGCCCCGCCTCGTGCTTTCTCCTTCCTGCAATGCCCTACAGGCGGAAGAAGCGCTGCGCAGGTGGAAAACAGCAGCAGAAGCGCGTGCGGCGGTAGGAGCGTGCGGCAGTAGGAGCGCGCGGCGGCTGGAGCGCGCGGCGGCTGGAGCGCGCAGGAGCGCACGGCGGTGGGGGCAAGTAGATCTTTTGGACATGGTTGCTTTAAGAGTAGCTCGCATGCTGAAAAAGTGTGAGCACCCCTGCTCTGGATGATCTTGGGAAAGTCACTCTTTCTTCAGCGGCAATTGTAAATACCTTCTGAACAAATCTTGACACAATAGGTTTGCCGTAGCACACCACAGATCGGAAATTACTTGAAGGTACACAACAACAAATAATTTAAATATTTTATGAACCAGAGGCGTAACAGGTTAAAACCGCTGAGCTGCTGAACTTGCTGACCGAAAAGTCAGTGGTTCAAATCCAAGGAGGGGGGTGACCCAGTTTCTGCCAACCTAGAAATTCGAAAACATGAAAATGTGATTAGATCAATAAGTACCACTTCAGTGTGAAGGTAACGGTGCTCCATGCAGTCATGCCGGCCACATGACCTTGGATGCGTCTACTGACAATGCTGGCTCTTTGCTTAGAAATGAAGAAGAGCACCACCCTCCAGAGTTAGACACAACTAGACTTAATGTCAATGGGAAACATTTACCTTTTACCTTATGACCCAAAGGACAATTATATTCCCAAACTAAGACTCAAGTAACTGTTTTAGTCATACCATGTACAATGTTTTTAGAATTTTTTTCTGAATGGCAGTCCTCAGTACCATATTAAAAACTGATTTCTAGAACTTCACTTTCAAATAGTTTATACTGTGACGCAATGACTAAAATTAGGTAAAACATAATTTCAAAGTTTAATTGACCAATTGAACTAAGCACATAGATATTGTCCCAATTACCATTTAACAACAATGGAAACTGTTCATTGGTTTGGTGTGTGCATGTCTGTGTACCCGAGGACTGGAGGGAAGCAAATGTAACTCCGATCTTCAAGAAAGGATCCAGGGGTGATCCAGGAAATTATAGGCCAGTTAGTCTAACCTCAGTTCCAGGCAAAGTGATGGAAACCATTATTAAAGAAAAAATTACTAAGCACATAGAAGAACAGGCATTGCTGAAGGAAAATCAACATGGTTTCTGCAAAGGCAAATCATGCCTTACTAACTTGTTAGAATTCTTTGAGGGTGTAAATAAACACATAGATAAAAGGGACCCAGTCGATATTGTTTACCTTGACTTTCAAAAGGCTTTTGACAAAGTCCCTCACCAAAGGCTCCTAAATAAGCTCTTCAGCCATGGAATCAGAGGACAGGTCTTGTCCTGGATTGGAACCTGGCTAAACTGTAGGAAACAAAGGGTGGTAATAAACGGACATTTCTCTGGGTGGAAAGAGGTGAGAAGTGGCATACCCCAAGGTTCAGTTTTGGGTCCGTTACTTTAAATTTATTCATTAATGACCTGGATGTAGGAGTAAATTCTGAGGTAGCAAAGTTTGCAGATGACACTAAATTGTTCAGGGTAGTTAAAAATGAAACTGATTGTAAAGAGCTCCAGAAAGATCTCTCGAAATTGAGTGAATGGGCAACAAAGTGGCAAATGCATTTTAACCTAAACAAGTGTAAAGTCATGCACATCGGGCAAAAGAACCCCAACTACACCTACCAATTGATGGGGTCAAAGCTTTCTGAGACAAACCAGGAAAGGGATCTTGGGATTTTGGTGGACAGCTCAATGAAGATGTCAACCCAGTGCGCTGCAGCAGTGAAAAAAGCAAATTCTATGCTTGGCATGATCAGGAAGGGAATCGAAAATAGGTCAGCAAATGTTGTATTGCCTCTCTACAAATCTATGGTGAGGCCACATCTGGAGTACTGTGTACAATTCTGGTCACCGCACCTCAAGAAGGATATAACGGAACTGGAAAAGGTACAAAGAAGGGCAACAAAAATGATCCAAGGGGTGGAGCAGCTCCCTTATGAAACCAGGTTGCAACGCCTTGGTCTTTTCAGCCTTGAAAGACGGGGTTTAAGAGGTGACTTGATTGAAGTGTATAAAATCATGCATGGGATAGAAAAGGTGAATAAAGAAAAAATATTTTCTCTGTCACACAACACTAGGACTAGGGGGCACTCCCTAAAGCTCCAAGGTAGGAAAATTAGGACTAATAAAGGGAAATATTTCTTCACCCAGAGGGTCATTGGGTTATGGAACTCACTTCCAGAGGAGGATGTGACAGCTGTCAGCCTGGACAGCTTCAAGGCAGGATTAGACAGATTCATGGATACCAAGGGAATCAGTAGTTACTGAAATGAACATCCAAGTGCCACCTCTGTGTTGATGGAGGCAGGCAGGATTTTCCCGGGTACTGGTTGTGGGGGTCGGGAGCAGGTGAGGGTTTTGCCCTCCTTTCTGCTAGAGATCCCTGTGTACAACTGGTGGGCCACTGTGTGACACAGAATGCTGGACTAGATGGGCTGAGGCCCGATTCAGCATGGCTCTTCTTATGTTCTTATGTTCTAAAAGCTTAAAAGGTACGTATATCTGTGACTACATCCCCTGAAGTCTACAGATTTAAGCATTCATGTACCTCTTAGTCAGTAATAGAAAGCTAGTATAAAACTTGATGTATCAGGATATCAGTGAGGAGATACCAAAACCTAGCTCAGGTTTTCTTATTAATGAGGAAAAAAATACATTATGTTAAATTACGTGAAGTATGCAAGGTTTTTTTTTAACACTCCTAAGAGGGGATTACCTATGTCACTGTGCCTGGTGCTATTGATCAACCTGTTATTTGAATCTTTAAAGTTGTACTTTTTAGCTTTCCCAAACTGGTGGTTTCCCAAAGACTTGGGTTACAAAACCACAATGCAATTACTAGTTAGGAATGGCAGAATTTGAACTTCAATATATCAAGAAACTATCAGGTTGGGAAAGAGTATCTTAAAACTTTGTATCCAACATCAATTATGTTTTACAAATAATTTATATCTCTATTTTTTCCACCCATCATTCATGTTAACATGTTTGCTATATTCCGTGAACTGCTTGTCTCATTAGGAGGTCAATAGGCCAGCGCGCGCCATAAATGGTGATCGTATAGCCATCCCTGGGGTGAGAGAGGCCCGGCTGACGGAGACCCGTCGGAGAGCCTTCTCCGTGGCGGCTCCCATGATCTGGAACACCCTTCCGCCTACTCTCAGGGCCACATCGACCCCAATCAGATTCCTGTCTGACCTGAAAACCTGGCTCTTTTGCCAGGCATTTGGGGTCTGATCGGACGTTTGGAGACTGAGCCTTTCTGGTGCTTTGTACCTATGTTTTTAAATTGATGTATTCGGGTTTTTAAATGATGTAAGTCGCCCGGAGCACCAAGGGTGGAGGGCGACTCACAAATAATAAAGTTATTATTATTATTATTATTATTAATAGCTAATTAATTGACAGTTGGATAAACCCCTGTAAAAAAAAGTGCATCTCTTCTATCTTCGTAAAGTATTCTTTGTTTACAGTAGGTTTGGATTGCAGTAGGTTTATCAGACCCCTGGATTGATAATGAAGGGATATCTAAAGCCCTGTGGAGGACCAGTCTAGTCTCAACATTTTCATTATTTTTAATAAGGGAAAATAATTAAAATTAATATTTAGTAATTAAGTAAAATTTTGAAGAAATTACCATGAATTATTTTGGAAAAAGCTTGTTTTTGCAGAGCTACAGAGCTACCTGAGTTGATATACCAGATAAAAATAAATGCAACTCATTAGATTGCACTTGTGGAAAACCCACCTGCTACTATATATAAAAGGGATTTCTGAAATGAAACAGTTGATTTAATTCAACATTCAATACGTTCATCAAATACATGTGTTTAAAAGGGCTTGACCCAGTGGCACAGAGACTAAAATTAAAGTGTAATCCTATCCCTCCTCCTCTATCTTGATATCCTATTTTACTTAACTTGCCTTTCAAGAAGACTAATCCAGTTTGCATTAGAGCACAGAATATAAACTAGTGTCCTATCCTCCCTCGTTTTTCAGGCTGAGCCTTTACATGCTGCTCCCTATTAAATCTCTTCTTGTTTCCACTCTTTCAATGAAATTTTGGAGAAAAAAAATCATATAACATTGGGCCTGTTCTTGGTTAAAATGAAGCAGTTCAACATCAAATGAATCCTTCCTTCTTCCTGCTTTCCAGTTGCCTACAACAAACAAGCCCAGAGCAAACAGAACTTATACTATTTCCAGTCATCAGCAGTGAGTTTGCAATAGTTTTGATCCATGTTACCTTTGACACTAATTAATTGGTAAACCTCAATGGGCTAAAAGTTAATTAGTGAATAATAATTAGTTTACTGCAAATTTTCTTCCCTCCTGCCCCCATGACATCTCTCTCCACCCCCCCCCCCTCTTAATGCTTATGTATTTAAAAGGACACTGAAAACTACACTAAGCTTGTGAGTATTTAATAATTATTTCATATTACTATTTTTTCATTACAGGCACAAGGAAGCAGATCATCAGAACAGGTCCCTGTGGAAGGTAGACAGAGTGGGTGCTAGCCTAATCTCCCTGGGGAGAGAGTTCTAGAGCTGGGGGGTCACCACCAAGAAGGCCCTCTCTCTCGTGCCCACCAACCGTGCTTGTGACGGTGGCGGGAGCGAGAGAAGGAGCTCCCTGGCAGATCTTAGGGTATGCACATAGGGAAACAAGCAGTCATAATGATAAGCCAGACCCAAACCGTTTAGGGCTTTGTAGGTGATAATTTGCACTTTGAATTGGAACCGGAAACTTATCAGCAACCAGTGGAACTATTTAATATTAATATTCTTTTCTCTACCTGTATCTGTATAGATGTAGAAATTTTAAGATCAGCAATGCAATTTGCCACCTCCCCCAGTAACCCCTCAAATAAACAGATCCTTTCCTCTTTAGCTCTTACTTATATGCATTTTTAAAAGGAGGGTCCCTAACGTTTACTCTCAACGTATCCACAGGACAAAGCAAACTCCATTAACTTTGGCCTGAAATACTTGTTTATTAAGTCACCTAAAGTTGACTTACTACACAAGTATTTAATGATTGGGATTTTTTGGAATAATTTAATGGTTTGCGATGAATAATAACAGACAATTGTGCCAACAGTGCTTCATAACATCAATAGATCACACACAATTAACGGAAATAAGAGTGAATGCAGATTTGGATTCAGACTGTCAATAGGCAGAATTTTAGCTATGTTTCTAACAGATCAGTATAGTAGTATCAGTTCTTTTTTCTAAAGACTAAATAGTTGAAGAAGATAACAAAGGATATATGTGTTACTGATTTTACTGCAGTGTATAATCATAGGATCCCTTATACTAGGGATGAGTAACCTTTGGATCACCAAAAATTTTGATCTACAATCCCTATCAGCTCTACCCATCATGAAGGACCATGGGAGATATAATTCGAAGTATCTGGAAGCCCGAAAGTCCCACATATGAGCTTAATAGAGAGCTAATACCACTAATATTTGCAACGAAATCAAGAACAGCATACTTTCTTAATACTGTAATATAGGAAATCTTACCAACATCACTGTGTACAAGCATTTCCCATACAAATGTCAAAGCAGAAAAAATGTATATTACCCAAATCTGTGAATTTAATGTGCACTATTAGTGATACTGCAAATCACAGTATTAGCACAGAAATTGATATAATTTAAAAATACGTGTCTCAAAACTACAAGACGACTTAGAAATTGCAATTGGTCGAGGAAGGAAACAAAAACACTGTAGACTAGAGCTACTAAATTAAAGTACCCATTCTCTCAACAATCATTGACATAGGTTGTACCTCTATCACAGTTACAAAGCACTGTCACTGAGGAAGTTAAGATCAGTAGAGACATAGAGCAATTGGCTGCAGTATTTTCCCTTCAGGAGTATTGCTCTGAAGGAAATATCTTTGGTTACCCAATGGATGAGTCAGCAGTTTGAAGTAACACTAAAGAGGCTCTTAAAATATAAGAAAAGCGAGAACTGGCCTGCACAGATGCAGCACTCCCAAATATTCAACTACAGTTGAAATGTCTTAAAGGCATCAGATCCTGTTTGATCTTGGAATCTAGTACATCCCTGGTTGGCATTTGGATGGGAGACCATCAACAAATACCAGGTGCTGCAGGCTATGTTTTCAGGAAGGGAGCTGGCAACAGTACTTCTGAATATCCCTTGCCTAAGAAAACAATGGTTGACAGATTACTTGAAAGCATGTATATACACGCACAGTGCAACTCAAGGTCAAAGGACAATCCATTCCCTAGTAAACTTTCTCTAGTGTAAGATCCCCTCTGCCCTATTGTGGAAGTCTTTCTTGGCATTGTAGTTCAGTGCAACATAGCTCATTATTATCATAATCTTCTGGACACGGTTTCTGAGATTCAGAGTGTTGTAAGGTGGGTGAAGACAAACAATGACTGCACAAGATACTTTTGCTCAAACACTGGATGCAGACAGACCAAGGTTACATTGCTGCTAATAGATCTAATGATTTCGTGGTTTATGGTCCTTTGTCTTCAGTTCCCACAAGGCCAAGAAGGGGAGTGATCTCTGTCCACAATGATATCCTCTAAGCCTAGGGCCTAATCTACACTTATCATTTACAGTGTTCCCTCAGTTATCGCTGATGTTACATTCCAGGACCACCCTCGAAAAGTGAAAATCCGCAAAGTAGGGATGCTATATTTATTTTAATATTTATACAATCTCTTAGTAATTATACACTATTTTAAGTTTTTAAAACCTTCCCGACACACTTATAAACTACATAACCCTGCTCAGGGCGTATCACAATGAACATATACAGGCAAACATTCAATGCCATAGACATACAACATATATAGACCAACACTCAGAGGCAATTTAACATTCCAGCTTCTGGCCACCAGGGGGAGCTGTCACATTCCTTCAAAGTGGTACCTACATTTCCTACTTGACAGGTGCAACTGTCTTTCAGGTTGCAAAGGTCGACAACGAGCTACACAATTTGGTCGAGAGCTCATCCCGACCCGGGCAGGCCTCGAACTCATGACCTTGTCAGTAGAGATCTTATGCAGCTGATTCCCAGCCAGCTGCGCCACAGTCCTGGTATTTGAACGTGTTGTTAACGTAATCCTCGTCTCTGGCTTTATCCGCAGAGGGAGTCTCTCCATACAGACAAATGCTCTTAAATCCATATTGAAAAACCGCAAAACAGTGAGTCTGCAAAAAGCGAAATGCGAAGTAGTGCAGTAATGCAGTTAAATTCAAACTGTAAATTCAAACTGTGGTGGCCCGGCAACAAACACCCATGAAAGTGTGCAAAGCCCTAAATATGTACTAGTCTCTGGGATTTGTGTAATCACTATTTGGGTTTCAAACTAGTTCCAGGATTTTCTATGGAATCATCAGGACAGTAAAACCACTTTTTCAATACCAATCTGAAACTGCATTAAATGGTCAGTGTAGAGTAGGTTTTTAACATCTATGCCTGATGAAGAAGCCAGTGAAGCTTCAAAAGCTTGCATAAAGTATTTTGTACAACATTTATTATTGTATTAATTACAAACTATTGCTAATTAAATGTAGCTCTTTTACAGCATGACTCTATCTTTGAGTATTAAGAAATAAGCAGTCATTAATTTATTGGGACTTAAAAAGACTCCCACATTACATAAAAGCCAGAAATTCAACATATTTCATCAGAATTAAAGATGAATCCAAATTAGAGTGAACATATAAAAGATTAGCAAATGTATATTGTGAAAGATTCTTTTCTGAAATGTGATTCTTTCTTGTCTTCCAAATACGACACAACCCCTGTACAAAACATGTCCTCTCTGTGAATTTATGTCCTCCAGGTGATCCTAGGGCATGCTTCCACTACCAGTCCTCCAGGGTGAACCTATGCTAACCTCTCATGGAAGTCATTCATTTCAATAGGCTTGGTTTCCTATTTCCACATTACATTCAAGAATGTATCCCAAGGCTGGGTTGCAGTTAAACATAAAAAACCAAGACTATGGCAACAGGACTGACTAATAACTGGCAAATAGAGGGAGAAAATGTGGAGGCAATGAAAGATTTCATATTTTTAGGTGCGAAGATTATTGCAGATGCAAACTGCAGTCCAGAAATCAGAAGACGTTTACTTCTTGGAAGGAGAGTAATGAGCAATCTTGATAAAATAGTGAAGAGTAGACACATCACACTGGCAACTAAGATCCACATAGTTAAAGCAATGGTATTCCCTGTAGTGACCTATGGATGTGAGAGCTGAACCATAAGGAAGGCTGAGCGAAAGAAGATAGATATTTGAACTGTGGTGTTGGAGGAAAATTCTGAGAGTGCCTTGGACCGCGAGAAGATCCAACCAGTCCATACTTCAGGAAACAAAGCCCAATTGCTCATGAGAAGACAGGAAAGCTTACAGAAGACAATGATGATGGGGAAAATGGAAGGAAAAAGGAAGATGGGCCAACCAAGGGCAAGATGGATGGATGGTATCCTTGAAGTGACTGGCTTGACTCTGAAGGAGCTAAGGGTAGTGACGGCCGACAGGGAGCTCTGGCGTGGGCTGGTCCATGAGGTCACAAAGAGTTGGAAGCGACTGAACGAATAAACAACAACATTCTGTATCTCCAAAATCATATCATAAATATGCCATCTATGATCACACTTATAATTTTGATAAGATGTACTTGATTTAAGACACAATGGTATCCTAATTCAGTTCACATATACAGTGTTCCCTCGCTACTTCGAGGTTCACTTATTGCGGACTCGCTGTTTCGCAGATTTCAAAAAATATTAATTTAAAATATATATCATGGTATTTTCACTGTTTTGTGGGGTTTTGCTGCCATTGCTCTCCAAGGCACTTTCCCTCCTTCCCTCCAGCCTTAAAGGGCCTTTCCTTCCTTCCTTTCCTTTACATTATTTTAAGTTTATAAAGACTTAAAATAGTATATAACTACTAAAATAATGTATAAATATTAAAATAAATAAGAGCATCCCTAGACTGCGGTTTTTCACTTATGGTGGGAGGTCTTGGAACCTAACCCCAGCAATAAGTGAGGGAACACTGTATTACAATCCATGTATTAATAGAAGAAAATGCTCCATGGATAACTGAAAACACGGATAACAGTGACTCTTATTCTGACTATACTTTGGCTGGAAGCATACAATAAAATTGTAATGGAAGTCATAGAGATGCATACAAGCACTGGGGGGGGGGGGGAGAGATAATTTTTGGAGTGTGGGTAAGTGAAAAACCATAGATATTACATCCACAAATAGTGGCATTATTCTGTATATTTTTAGAAATGACTTCATATTTGTTATATATTATTAGTCATAATTGTTTTCATAATCTAATTCATTGTGTTGCACAATATATCTGTACTTCATAAAATTTTAAATCTGTGGAACCCTGCAGATATAAGATTGCAGCTATTCAGCTGACCAAAGAGATCAGTCACATAGCTAACATTCCAACAAATGCCACTGGACACCTGTCAGCATGTTCAAAAAAGCAAGAGATTTCAGATCTTAAAAAGGTGAACAAATTATACAAAACATTTTATTAGCATTAAAGGTTCAGAGGACAGCTGTTATGTTTGCAATGAGAAATGGAGAAATTACTGTTTTATAAGCCATTCTGAGGGCCCATCCAAACAGGCCATATATCCCAGGATCTGATCCCAGGTTTTCTGTTTCTCCCAGATTATCTGTCAGTGCAGACTCATATAATCCAGTTCAAAGAAGAACATCTGAGATCAAATCCTGGGATATAGGGTCTATTTGGAAGGGCCCTGAGAGCCTTTGTAGTTCAAGAGTGGGATGGAAACATTCTATAAATAAATAATAAATAAAGACATCTACTTCCTCTCTGCTAGAATATTCAGATGAACTGAATATTACAAGTGAACTATATTTGTCCATTAGATGTATCACACTGTACTCATGTGCTTCCATTCTAAACAATGCTCCCTGTCTGAATGCATGCTGTGTCATAAGACTGACTTCTGTAATAGCGGAGTTTCTCCCAGATATATAAACAGGATATTCAGATTGGTGGTATTATAATAGCTTTCCTAATGTACCATTTAATCCCTACAAAGAGAATAGGAAAGAATTCTACCACTAGGTTCTTTCCCAAAAAACTTAATATGTTTATTTAAATAAGTTCCTTTAATGAATGAATGAGAGTGAATCCATCGAAGATGGAGATCCTTTGGCTGGGCCAACCGAGTGGGTGTGAGCTCCGGCTGCCTACTCTGGATGGAGAGGCACTACGCCCGTCGCCTTTAGTAAAGAGTCTGGGGGTCCAGTTGGACCCGCTGCTGACAATGGAGGCTCAGGTCTCTACTGTCAGCAAATCCGCTTTCTACCATCTGCGGCAGGCTAGGTGGCTGGCGCCCTATCTCTCCGGAAATGACCTAGCCACGGTAATCCAAGCAATGGTCATCTCGAGGTTAGACTACTGTAACGCCCTATACATTGGTCTTCCTTTGTCGGTCATCCGGAAGCTCAAACTGGTGCAGAACACGGCAGCGAGACTCTTGGCCGGAGTGCCAGCTAGGGCTCATATTACACCAACTCTGCAGCGTCTGCACTGGTTACCAATTGAGCACCGGGTCATCTTCAAAGTGTTGGTTTGGACCTTTAAGGCCTTGCATGGTCTGGGGCCGGTGTATTTGAGGGACCGTCTACTCCCATATGTTCCCCAGAGGTCCCTTCGTTCTGAAGATCTTAACCTTTTGCAGATTCCCTGAGAACTATCCACTTGTCGTCAACCAGGCAGAGAGCCTTCTCCATGGCAGCACCATACCTATGGAATAATTTACCACCTGAAGTGCGTGCAACTAGCGAGCTTCCGGCTTTCCAGAAAGCTTGCAAAACTGTGTTATTCTGGCAGGCATTTATCCTCTAAATAGCATCTCTGGTCATAGTGGAATATTGTTAAATTTTCTGATATTTTACTGTTTTATGTTTTTTGTCATAGTTCGATATGCTGTAAACTGTTCTGAGGCAATGTGGAGAGGACGGTATACAAATTGAAATAATAAATAAATAAATAATGGCCATTTTGGGAAATCCATTTTTTCCATAGTGTGGAAAACAAAGTTTTTATAAGTTTATACCATTGTGAAGGAGCATTCAAGAATGGAAGTATTAAAATGTAACACTACCTTGAGAAACTGGGAAGCCAAAGTGAGACGCATTGTTTGTACAAGACAATATTCTTTAAACATTGTCTTCTAAGTGGCCAGACCAGCACTGCCTCCTTTTAAAGCTCTTGTTTATAAAGAATTTGTTCTCATCTGCTGCTGTGTAGTGTCCTTAGTCATTAAATTTTAGTGTGAAAAAAACCATAGTACATTTTATTTTTATAGTAAATAACAGAGGGGCAGTATGTTAGCCTGCTGCAACCAAAAGAAAGAATTCTGTGGCAAGCTAAACCTTAACAGATTTATTATGGCATGGACAGGAGAAGTTAGCATCCAGAAGCCAGTGAGAGAGCATTTCAATCTCCCCAAACATTATGTAAGATTGGACATTTACCAATGTTTTAACAGATGGAAAGCTCCAGTATGATACTGTTAAATTAGAGATTATGTGAAGATTTAATATTATTACATTTGGGCTC
Organism: Anolis apletophallus; assembly: GCA_030556195.1. Classification (NCBI taxonomy): domain Eukaryota; kingdom Metazoa; phylum Chordata; class Lepidosauria; order Squamata; family Anolidae; genus Anolis; species Anolis apletophallus. The sequence continues at coordinate 37,972,334 of JARBWK010000008.1, read as the reverse complement.
AGGAGGGGTTTGGAATAATTAGCTGATTACAGGAAATAGCTGTTTGTTGTCAGAGGTGAAAACACATTCTTCCTCTTGCTTTCAACTAATCAGTGACTGATAGGAGCTCACACACATACCCCAATTGCATATTTTCCACTTTTGACTTGATATTGTTTTAATTTGGATTCTAAATAGAAAAGCAGTTTCTCTTCTGCAATACTGGGACTTATGGCTTTATTTTTCAACATTTGCCTAGTCATCTTCTGAAGACATTGCTAGTTCCTATATATGTAGCCAACTAATGACAACATGCAATGTTTCTGACAGATGTATCAAAACTGGGCAGGTTTAAATTTGCATTTAAAACTTCACATCTAATAAAAAAGGATCTGATTCATGGATGTTTGTGCCACTAAGTCTAATGGCAATTATGCTCCTTTAACATTATAGCCGATGTTGGTAAAGAGACAATAATGTTTAGGCAATAAAACATTCCGTCTTCCATGTTTACAAAACACAGAAGTCTAGCTTAACTGCATTACAGTCTGCACTTCACCTTGGCTAAACTATTCATGTGGACTGAAATGTTTCATTATATTAAATATAGAGGTGTAATTAGTACAGAAATTAGTTCTGTGAGAAGATGAACTAGAAGAACCAGATTAAGACAGTCTTAACCCAGGGCCCTTCCACACAGCCATATAACTCAAAATATCAAAGCAGAAAATCCCACAATATCTGCTTTGAACTGGGTTATCTGTCCACACTGTCATATATTCCAGTTGAAAGCAGATAACATGGGATTTTATTCAGCTGTGTGGAAAAGGCCAGAGTTGGGATCCTCTTCAATGTTATTCTTCTTCAATCACATCATCCCCAGCTAGTCTAAATTTCAAAACATGAGGTGCATTGTGTGGAAGTGTGAGTCTGGTTAATATCTCATTTGTCATTCAACAAAGCATTCAAAAATTGGCATTGAAAATCCTTGATGGATCAGTCAAGAGAACCTGCTTCCCCATACTGCATTGCTTCCCCATATTGCACTGTCTCTCCGAAACACTACAGAAGGATAAAAGAACTATCCCATTGTTACTTCTCAGCAAATGGTAACCTGGCTTTGTGACATAAATTGTATATAATGTAGAGACCCAGAGAGAACTCTTGCCTTTTCATGAGGTGATCTTCACAGGTAGTGTAGCCACTAATCTAGTGCAGTTAAACCTTGCCACCACTGCTACATGTCTCTCAAGGGTCTCATTTCCAATTGATATTATGTTAGTAAATAAATTTTGGCATTTTAATGCACATATAATTCACAGTTAAGGATGAAATGTTTGCTGTACTTTCAGATATATCTAAACTATATGAAAAGGAAATTAGAATGAAATGTCATGTGGATTCTAATTATACAGTGCGATTTCTGTTCTTCAATGGCAGGCAGACCACATAGGGCCCTTCCACACAGTCATATAACCCAGGATATCAAGACAGAAAATTCCGCAATATCTGCTTTGAACTGGTTTATCCGAGTCCACACTGCCATATATTCCAGTTCGAAGAAGATAATGTGGGATTTTATTCAGCTGTGTGGAATGGGCCATGATGATTATAGTGAAACTGCCAATTTCGAAAAATAATTTCAGCCATGGATTTAGGTGAAACTAAGGAGTAACAATCTTTGCCAAAAGCCAGCTAATCTATCTCAATTTTGTCTCTAAACAAATTAATGAAATATTTAAAAGCACTAGATTTTACTGCAAAGTTTCTACCAACAAGTACTTTACTGATTGTACTCTTAAGAAAAAAAGTGTCGTAGTCTGGGGAAAAATATCACAGTTCATTGAAAGACCACAGTTCATTATATCAAAATAAACAGTACATTCCAGAGCCAATCCTCCTAATCTGTATGTACCTATAAACAATCAGGATTGTTTTTCAAACAATAGTTAAAATACCATTGACATTTTCATTTCAATTTGAAGTTGCTGCATTGTAGGTCAAGCTATACATTCGGAAAGTCACCAATCTTCAATACATACTGCCTTACAACAATGTGTACAGCACCCAAACTCTCAGCTTGTATATGAACTATTTTTCCTCTGGAAAACCATTATACAATTATTGTACTTTAAAACAGAACAGATCATCAAGATTTTTTTAAAAAACAACAATTTTGTCACTGGTCTAAGCAGACTCAAAGATCACATCAATCCATAGCCTAAAGAAAAATCTAGTAGGTGATAAGTGCCTGAAACAACCTCACTACACAAGCCTTTTAGACAGTTTCAAAAACAACAATCTAATTAAAAGCAGGTGGCTACTTTTCTCAGCCAAAACAGCCAACTTTGAGGGGGCTTTGGAATACAGGTGGATATGGCTAAAAGAACACAATCTTTACTCCATCTACCATGGGTTTATTGCAAATCAACTTCCCAAAGCGATTATTTCTATGAAAAGCAGCTACTGGGCTTTTTAGACATATGTGCCTAAGCCATAACAGGTTAATGGCAACCTTTTACTTAGGATGCATCCACACTGTAGAATGAATGCAGTTTGACATCACTTTAACTGCCATGACTCAATGCTAAGGAATCCTGGGGTTTATCTCTCTCTCTCTCTCTCTCGGCATTACTTCGCGAACGAAGATTCAGGAAGGACTCATCCCACGCTTTTTACAAGCGTGTTGATGACTAAAAAGGCCAATCTGAGATAGGCAAGTTCGGTTGCAGAAAGCACAGCAGAAAGTCTCCTTGGGTGATGTTGTTTTCAAGTTGCGGTTCTTTCTGCGTTGTCGTTTCTCTTCGAGACTCATTCGCCGTGTCTTCTCAAAAGAGACCGCAGCATTGTGGATAGTGCATCTCCATGCCTCCCGATGTGAGGCCAGGGCGGACCATTGTTGGTGATCAATCTGGCCGAGCCTGAGATGTTGTTTCAGGGAGTCCTTATATCTCTTTTGGGGGGCGCCTCTCTTGCGCTGACCCGTGGCGAGTTCACCATAGAGTAGTATCTTTGGGAGGCGGTGGTCCTCCATCCTAGAGACGTGCCCTGCCCAGCGCAGCTGTGTTCTCAATAGCATGGCCTCAATGCTGGTGATCCCTGCTTGCTCAAGGACAGCAACATTAGTCACATAGTCGGTCCAGTGTATATTCAGGATTGTGCGAAGACAGCACTGATGAAAGCGTTCGAGGAGTCGTAGGTGTTGGCGATAGGTGACCCATGTTTCAGACCCATAGAGGAGGATGGACAGTATGATAGCTCTGTACACACTGATTTTGGTACTTTGCCTCAGGTTCTTGTTGCTCCAGACTCTTTTGTGAAGCCTTCCAAATGCACTATATGCCTTTGATAGTCTGTGATCTATCTCTTTGTCAATCTTGGCGTCTGAAGAGTGATGCTTCCCAGGTAGGTGAACTGCTGAACGGACTTAAGCACAGATGTGCCTATGCTGACGTGGGGATGATGGTGTTCTTCCTGTGGTGCGGGCTGGTAGAGAACTTCCGTTTTCTTCAGGCTGACTTCCAGCCCAAACAGTTCTGCAGCTGCTGCAAAGCAAGATGTGAGGCGCTGCAAGGCTGCTTCTGAATGGGCGACAAGGGCAGCATCATCTGCAAAAAGCAGCTCACGGACTAGATAGTTTAGAGTCTTAGTGCGAGCCCTCAGACGGCTGAGGAACCAGTTTGCTGAGGAACCAGCACTTTTTGCAAGAGAAGGCTAAAAACCTCTATAGTGTTGATGCATCCTTAGTGATGTGATCTTGACCATAATCTGCATTTAATCCATTTTACGTTATAAGCAGTATGAAATGATAAAAATGTCCATAAGTCTTTCTGTTTCTTATTCTGGCTGTACTTGTGGGGCAAGAGGAAAACAGTCTTCTTACCATTCTAAGAGATAGGTAAACACAAGCTATATTTCCAGTCTGTAGAAGTACAATGCAGGAAAAACAGGATTGTGATTGTACTAATTACATCAAGAGGTCTAACTTGAAGAGTCAACATTGAGTGGATAACAACCCAATAGGCATACTGAATTTTGCACTGCTTTTGTACTTCTTCTTCTACATATAAAAGGACACACCCTAAGAAATATTGTTACTTTTCTTTTCCTGTCAGAACCAACAGTTCCGAACCAAAGGCTAAAATTTGCCTGTGCATCTACACAAGGAAATAGGATATGTATGTGGAAGGCAGGGTAAAATTCCTCACTCATTGACTCTGTAATACTGAGAGAAAGCTGTTGCTATATTTTACATGGTATACTGATTTTCAAATAGCTCTAATAGCCACTTCTGCAGCCAGATCCCACAATTACTGGACCAGCTCATCTCCACCACACAGGGAGACACCGTCTTCCAGTCACCACATACAGTATATACCCCACATTTAAGAAAGATCTGTCTTGGCACAACATCTGCATGAAATGTGCGTACTCTAGCCCAAAAAATAACAAAGTGACAACCAGTTGCGTCTCCATTCTTCATTTGCCCAGAAACTAGAGGTCTGCCTAAATCCAGGATGACTTTTCCTTCTGCCTGCCAGCTGTTGCAGATCCTTCTAGGCACTTCTCTTTCCACAAAATGTATGCGTCTTCTCTTCTCCAGCAACTCCAATAAATTAATGACACAAAAACAGGCATCCCTAGGCCTGAGTCACAACTACTTCATTTCTCCAAGTCTTACTTAGCTCATCACCCCAAAATACTCACCAGACAGATTGGATATTAGAATCTATAACAAAAAAAGGTAATCGGAAGTCATTTCTAAACAACGCAGTAGTTTCCATAGTTCATATACTCTTGTGGTAGTAGTTTATTTTCGATTACGTTTGTCAGTATGCTTGTAATAGGCCTTTGGTCTGTTAATAAAGACTTGCGCATCTCTTCTCCAGAATTCTGAAATACTCCCAAAATCAAAAAATGTCCACTGAGACAATACTTTCACTGATAATTAAGCTGGCCAATTACAACATTCACACTTGCCTCAAACAGATAAGAATTATTTCTCCCACCTTGGACATTCCACAGATATATAAACCAAACCTGCCTAATTTCAAAGAGACCTCACAACCTCTGAGGATGCCTGCCATAGAAGTGGGGGGAAAACATCAGGAGAGAATGCTTCTGGAACATGGCCATACAGCCTGGAAAACTCACAACAACCCGATACTTTCCATTTCTGCTGGTTCCAAATAAAGCATTATTATAAAAATTACACAGCATTTCCTTCAGGCTACACATATAAGGTGTATATGAAGTATAAATGAATTGCTGTATACATAAATGAAATATCTCCAATATATTGTATTATGTATGCATATAAAAATACAGACATTCCAAAATAAAAGAATCCAAAAATTTCTAGTCTGAAGCATTTTAGGTAAGGGATACTCAACCAGTAGTATTTATTTATTGAGATTTTATCATGATGTAACTGTGAATGGTGAGGCCTACTTGTTTTTAAGTATTTGTTTGGTTAGTTATTATACATTCACATTGATGTATATTTTATGTTTTGTTTGATTATGTATTTGGTTCATTTGTTATTATGGTATTGAATGCTTGCCACTTTTGTCTGGAAACCACCGTGAGTCGCCTCGGGGAGCTAGTGCGGGTTATTAATACAGTTATTATTATTAGTTATTATATGTTTTTTTGTGTCAGGAGCAACTTGAGAAACTGCAAGCCATTTCTGATGTGAAAGAATTGGACGTCTGCAAGGACATTGCCCAGGGGACGCCCAGATGTTTTGAGGTTTTACCATCCTTGTGGGAGGCTTCTTTCATGCCCCCGCATTGGGAGCGGGGACTGACAGAGGGAGCTCATCCACGCTCTCCCCGGATTCGAACCTCCAACCTGTCGTGGTCTTCAGTCCTGCTAGCACAAGGGTTTAACCCATTGCTCCACTGGGGGCTCCTAGTTATTATAGTAGTAGTTTATTTTGCAATATTCTTATCTGTAAACATGTAGTATGTCCTCTTTATTTCTGTTTATACATGGGTTTCTTAGATGTGACTGGTGTAATTGTAGTGTACACAACCTTTAAACGTTGAATGTCTTCATTATTAAGACCCAAATAAATACTAAGTATGAAAAGAATCTCCCCTCCTATCATATGTTGTTTCTATACCGCAGAATAAATGCAGTTTTGACACTAATTTAACTGCTATGCCTATAAGGCCCTGGGAATTGTAGTTTTACAAGGTCTTTTACTGTCTTTCCTGCCTCACGTCTCAGGATTCCATAGCATTGAGCTATGGCAGTTAAAACTGGTGTCAAATGGGCAAACTTGGGCCCTCCCTCCAGGTGTTTCGGACTCCAACTCCCACCACTCCTAACAACCTCAGTCCCTTCCCTTTTAGAAATGGCGATGAACAGCATCCCCCAGAGTCAGACACGACTCAACTTAATGTCAAGGGGAAAACTTTACCTTTACTTTTACATACTTGTACAGGCAGTCCTTGAGTTTCAAACATCCGATTTACAAATAATTTGTAGTTAAGAACACGGGTGAGACAACAGGAAATGTGGGAAATCTGCACCTTGGAATGGAAATTTGTTCCTGAAAGAGTTTTCGTGGAGGAAAAGGTGTCACCACTGACGCTTTATCACCAATTATTGTTTCCACAACAGGGCAATTTTTTCAAAATCCAATTATCATAGGGAGGGAAAGTGATGTGGCATCTTCTGAACAGGGGCACAGACAACAAAACAAAAACCACAGGGGTGTTAACCATTCCATATGCTCTCCAAAGCTAAAATACTGTATATATTGTCCTATTTTCTCATTATGTTATTTTGTAACTGCTTATTTTATTTTTTCTGTTATTCTTGTTCCTTGTCTTGATAAAAAAAATTGTTGCCTTGTATTTATTTTGTATCAAATGCATTGCATAAATTAGTATAAAACTGATAAAAATAGGTGTGCAGGCAGCTAAATATCTTTTGACCAAAAACAGGCAACAGAGCCAGCTCCACGGGCTGCTAGTTTGCTACTGGGTACAATTCAAAACGCTGGCTTTAGCCTTTAAAGCCCTAAACTAGTGGTTCTCAACATGTAGATCCCCAGTTGTTTTGGCCTACAACTCCCAGAACGCCCAGCCAGTTTACCAGCTGGGAGTGCCCTGCCTCTCTCTCGTCCAGAAGCAGCTGTGCAGCCTCCATTGCCGGCGAGACAGGCAGGGCGGAGAGCTCCCTCTGGATGCCCCGCCTCGTGCTTTCTCCTTCCTGCAATGCCCCGCAGGCGGAAGAAGCGCTGCGCAGGCGGAAAACAGCAGCAGGAGCACGCGCAGTGGCAAGAGCGCACAGCAGAGCACGGCAGCGGGGGCAGGTAGATCTTTTGGACTTGGTTGCTTTAAGAGTAGCTCGCATGCTGAAAAAGTGTGAGCACCCTGATCTAGGTGCTTAAGATCGTCCGGAGAGGCCCTGCTCTTGGTCCCGACTTCTTCTCAGACCTGATTGGCAGGGACAAGAGACAGGGCCTTTTCAGTGGTGGCCCCTCGGCTTTGGAATACCCTCCCTTGGGATATTAGTTCGGCCCCCTCCCTCCTAACATTTCGAAAGAAAGTTAAGACCTGGCTGTTCGAGCAGGCATTTGCAGATGATGTATAACTGTTTAATTAAATCTATGGAATGATACGACGGAAAATTATTTTAATGATGAGATGCTGAGAATTGTATTGTATTTTTATGTTTTTAACTGCTAATTGTTTTTATATGGTTATTGTTTTTAAATGTTTTGATTGTGTTTTATTGTGTGGGCATTAATGCCTTCTCTATAGTGGCGCCCCGACTCTGGAATGCGCTCCCCAAGGATATCAGACAAACCCCCACATTGGCAGTCTTTAGGAGGAGCCTGAAGACATGGCTGTTCCAATGTGCCTTCCCTGAATGAAGTAAATGATGCCCTGCCATGTTCATTATCTGCAAAATCCTCAGAAGCACTTTAATTATCGGTTATGTGTCTCCCACATATTGTCCTCCCTGCTATATGCAAACTACCTCTGTCTACACCCAGTGTTTATTTATTTTTAAATTTTAACAATCACATGTGGCCCGCCCGAAATGGTTTAAAATTGTCTGTTACTGCTTGTGTCTGAGTTTTTATTGATTGTATTGTTTTTATAATTGCTATAGTTTTGTTATTGTATTATTGGACTTGGCCCCATGTAAACCGCCCCAAGTCCCCTCGGGGAGATGGGTGCGGGGTAGAAATGAAGTTGATAAATAAATAAATATAAATAAATGCCATATGTAAACCACCTTGAGTCGGCTTTGGGCTGAGAGGGGCAGTATAGAAATATAGTACATAAATAAATAAATAATAAAAATAAACATTATTATTACTATTTGGCTGCAGTACTTAAAATGTACCTGTTCTGACTTAATATACAAATTCAACTTAAAGACAATCCTACAGAATTGATCTGTAACTTGGGGGCTATATTATGATGCGGTGTTATTGGAATATGGGATTTCAACAATATAGCTCAGGCCTGGGCAAAGTTGGGCCCTCCTTCCAGGTGTTTTGGACTACAACTCCCACCATTCCAAACAGCCTCAGGCCCCTTCCTTTCCCCCCTCAGCCGCTTAAGCGCTGTTAGGAATGGTGGGAGTTGGAGTCCAAAACACTTAAGCGGCTGAGGGGGGAAAGGAAGGGCCTGAGGCTGTTAGGAATGGTGGGAGTTGGAGTCCAAAACACTTAAGCGGCTGAGGGGGGAAAGGAAGGGCCTGAGGCTGTTAGGAATGGTGGGAGTTGGAGTCCAAAACACTTAAGCGGCTGAGGGGAGAAAGGAAGGGCCTGAGGCTGTAAGGAATGGTGGGAGTTGGAGTCCCAAAACACTTAAGCGGCTGAGGGGAAAGGAAGGGCCTGAGGCTGTTAGGAATGGTGGGAGTTGGAGTCCAAAACACTTAAGCGGCTGAGGGGGGAAAAGGAAGGGCCTGAGGCTGTTAGGAATGGTGGGAGTTGGAGTCCAAAACACTTAAGCGGCTGAGGGGGGAAAGGAAGGGGCCTGAGGCTGTTAGGAATGGTGGGAGTTGGAGTCCAAAACACTAAGCGGCTGAGGGGGGAAAGGAAGGGGCCTGAGGCTGTTAGGAATGGTGGGAGTTGGAGTCCAAAACACTTAAGTGGCTGAGGGGGAAAGGGAAGGGCCTGAGGCTGTTAGGAATGGTGGGAGTTGGAGTCCAAAACACTTAAGCGGCTGGGGGGGAAAGGAAAGGGCCTGAGGCTGTTAGGAATGGTGGGAGTTGGAGTCCAAACGGGGGAAAAGGAAGGGCCTGAGGCTGTTAGGAATGGTGGGAGTTGGAGTCCAAAACACTTAAGCGGCTGAGGGGGAAAGGAAGGGCCTGAGGCTGTTAGGAATGGTGGGAGTTGGAGTCAAAACACTTATGGGGCTGGGGGAAAAGGAAGGGCCTGAGGCTGTTAGGAATGGTGGGAGTTGGAGTCCAAAACACTTAAGCGGCTGAGGGGGGAAAGGGAAGGGCCTGAGGCTGTTAGGAATGGTGGGAGTTGGAGTCCAAAACACTTATGCGGCTGGGGGGGAAAAGGAAGGGGCCTGAGGCTGTTAGGAATGGTGGGAGTTGGAGTCCAAAAAGCTTAAGCGACTGAGGGGGAAAAGGAAGGGGCCTGAGGCTGTTAGGAATGGTGGGAGTTGGAGTCAAAACACTTAAGCGGCTGAGGGGGAAAGGGAGGGGCCTGAGGCTGTTAGGAATGGTGGGAGTTGGAGTCCAAAACACTTAAGCGGCTGAGGGGGGAAAAGGAAGGGCCTGAGGCTGTTAGGAATGGTGGGAGTTGGAGTCCAAAACACTTATGCGGCTGAGGGGGAAAAGGAAGGGCCTGAGGCTGTTAGGAATGGTGGGAGTTGGAGTCCAAAACACTTATGCGGCTGAGGGGGAAAAGGAAGGGCCTGAGGCTGTTAGGAATGGTGGGAGTTGGAGTCCAAGACACTTAAGCAGCTGAGGGGGAAAGGAAGGGCCTGAGGCTGTTAGGAATGGTGGGAGTTGGAGTCCAAAAAAGCGGCTGAAGGGGAAAGGGGAAGGGCCTGAGGCTGTTAGGAATGGTGGGAGTTGGAGTCCAAAACACTTAAGTGGCTGAGGGGGGAAAGGAAGGGCCTGAGGCTGTTAGGAATGGTGGGAGTTGGAGTCCAAAACACTTAAGCGGCTGAAGGGGAAAAGGAAGGGGCCTGAGGCTGTTAGGAATGGTGGGAGTTGGAGTCCAAACACTTAGCGGCTGAGGGGGAAAGGAAAAAGGCAGCGGCTGAGGGGGAAAAGGAAGGGGCCTGAGGCTGTTAGGAATGGTGGGAGTTGGAGTCCAAAACCCTTAAGCGGCTGAGGGGGAAAAGGAAGGGGCCTGAGGCTGTTAGGAATGGTGGGAGTTGGAGTCCAAAACACTTAAGCGGCTGAGGGGGGAAAGGGAAGGGCCTGAGGCTGTTAGGAATGGTGGGAGTTGGAGTCCAAACACTTGGCGGCTGAGGGGAAAAGGAAAGGGCCTGAGGCTGTTAGGAATGGTGGGAGTTGGAGTCCAAAACACTTATGCGGCTGAGGGGGAAAAGGAAGGGCCTGAGGATGTTAGGAATGGTGGGAGTTGGAGTCAAAACACTTAAGCGGCTGAGGGGAAAGGAGGAAGGGCCTGAGGCTGTTAGGAATGGTGGGAGTTGGAGTCCAAAACACTTATGCGGCTGAGGGGGAAAAGGAAGGGCCTGAGGATGTTAGGAATGGTGGGAGTTGGAGTCCAAAACACTTAAGCGGCTGAGGGGGGAAAGGGAAGGGGCCTGAGGCTGTTAGGAATGGTGGGAGTTGGAGTCCAAAACACTTAAGCGGCTGCCTGGGGGAAAAAGGAAAGGGACTGAGGCTGTTAGGAATGGTGGGAGTTGGAGTCCAAAACACTTAAGCGGCTGAAGGGGAAAGGGAAGGCCCGGAGGCTGTTAGGAATGGTGGGAGTTGGAGTCAAAACACTTAAGCGGCTGAGGGGGAAAGGGAAGGGCCTGAGGCTGTTAGGAATGGTGGGAGTTGGAGTCCAAAACACTTAAGCGGCTGAGGTGGAAAAGGAAGGGCCTGAGGCTGTTAGGAATGGTGGGAGTTGGAGTCCAAAACACTTAAGCGGCTGAGGTGGAAAAGGAAGGGCCTGAGGCTGTTAGGAATGGTGGGAGTTGGAGTCAAAACACTGAGGGGAAAAGGAAGGGCCTGAGGGCTGATGGTGGGAGGGGAAAAGGGGAAAAGGGGCCTGAGGCTGTTAGGAATGGTGGGAGTTGGAGTCAAAACACTTAAGCGGCTGAGGGGGGAAAAGGAAGGGCCTGAGGCTGTTAGGACTGATGGGAGTTGGAGTCCAAAACACTTATGCGGCTGAGGGGTATGCGGCTGAGGGGGGAAGGGAAGGGCCTGAGGATGTTAGGAATGGTGGGAGTTGGAGTCCAAAACACTTAAGCGGCTGATGGTGGGGGAGTCCAAAAAAGGAAGGGCCTGAGGCTGTTAGGAATGGTGGGAGTTGGAGTCCAAAACACTTAAGCGGCTGAGGGGAGAAAGGAAGGGCCTGAGGCTGTTAGGAATGGTGGGAGTTGGAGTCCAAAACACTTAAGCGGCTGAGGGGGAAAAGGAAGGGCCTGAGGCTGTTAGGAATGGTGGGAGTTGGAGTCCAAAACACTTAAGCGGCTGAGGGGAAAAGGAAGGGGCCTGAGGCTGTTAGGAATGGTGGGAGTTGGAGTCCAAAACACTTAAGCGGCTGAGGGGGAAAGGGAAGGGCCTGAGGCTGTTAGGAATGGTGGGAGTTGGAGTCCAAAACACTTAAGCGGCTGAGGGGGAAAAGGAAGGGCCTGAGGCTGTTAGGAATGGTGGGAGTTGGAGTCCAAAACACTTAAGCGGCTGAGGGGGAAAGGAAGGGGCCTGAGGCTGTTAGGAATGGTGGGAGTTGGAGTCCAAAACACTTATGCGGCTGAGGGGGAAAGGGAAGGGCCTGAGGCTGTTAGGAATGGTGGGAGTTGGAGTCCAAAACACTTATGCGGCTGAGAGGGAAAGGGAGGGGCCTGAGGCTGTTAGGAATGGTGGGAGTTGGAGTCCAAACACTTATGCGGCTGGGGGAAAAGGACGGGCCTGTGGCTGTTTGGTATGGTGGGAGTTGGAGTCCAAGACACTTAAGCAGCTGAAGGGGAAAGGAAGGGCCTGAGGCTGTTAGGAATGGTGGGAGTTGGAGTCCAAAACACTTATGCGGCTGAGGGGGAAAAGGAAGGGCCTGAGGCTGTTAGGAATGGTGGAGGTTGGAGTCTAAAACACTTAAGCGGCTGAGGGGGAAAAGGAAGGGCCTGAGGCTGTTAGGAATGGTGGGAGTTGGAGTCCAAAACACTTAAGCGGCTGAGGGGGAAAAGGAAGGGCTTGAGGCTGTTAGGAATGGTGGAGGTTGGAGTCTAAAACACTTAAGCGGCTGAGGGGGGAAAGGAAGGGCCTGAGGCTGTTAGGAATGGTGGGAGTTGGAGTCCAAAACACTTATGCGGCTGAGGGGGGAAAGGAAGGGGCCTGAGGCTGTTAGGAATGGTTGCGGCTGAGGGGGAAAGGAAGGGTCTGAGGCTGTTAGGAATGGTGGGAGTTGGAGTCTAAAACACTTATGCGGCTGAGGGGGAAAAGGAAGGGCTTGAGGCTGTTAGGAATGGTGGGAGTTGGAGTCTAAAACACTTAAGCGGCTGAGGGGGAAAGGGAAGGGCCTGAGGCTGTTAGGAATGGTGGGAGTTGGAGTCCAAAACACTTATGCGGCTGAGGGGGAAAAGGAAGGGCCTGAGGCTGTTAGGAATGGTGGGAGTTGGAGTCCAAAACACTTAAGCGGCTGAGGGGGGAAAGGAAGGGCCTGAGGCTGTTAGGAATGGTGGGAGTTGGAGTCAAAACACTTAAGCGGCTGAGGGGGAAAGGAAGGGGCCTGAGGCTGTTAGGAATGGTGGGAGTTGGAGTCAAAACACCTAAGTGGCTGAGGGGAAAGGAAGGGGCCTGAGGCTGTTAGGAAGGGTGGGAGTTTGAGTCCAAAACACTTAAGCGGCTGTGGGGGTAAAGGAAGGGGCCTGAGGCTGTTAGGAATGGTGGGAGTTGGAGTCAAAACCCTTAAGCGGCTGGGGGAAAAGGAAGGGGCCTGAGGCTGTTAGGAATGGTGGGAGTTGGAGTCCAAAACACTTAAGCGGCTGAGGGGGAAAAGGAAGGGCCTGAGGCTGTTAGGAATGGTGGGAGTTGGAGTCCAAAACACTTAAGCGGCTGAGGGGGGAAAGGAAGGGTCTGAGGCTGTTAGGAATGGTGGGAGTTGGAGTCCAAAACACTTAAGCGGCTGAGGGGGGAAAGGAAGGGGCCTGAGGCTGTTAGGAATGGTGGGAGTTGGAGTCCAAAACACTTAAGCGGCTGAGGGGGAAAGGAAGGGCCTGAGGCTGTTAGGAATGGTGGGAGTTGGAGTCCAAAACACTTAAGCGGCTGAGGGGGAAAGGAAGGGCCTGAGGCTGTTAGGAATGGTGGGAGTTGGAGTCCAAAACACTTAAGCGGCTGAGGGGGGAAAGGAAGGGGCCTGAGGCTGTTAGGAATGGTGGGAGTAGGAGTCCAAAACACTTAAGCGTCTGAGGGGGGGAAAGGAAGGGCCTGAGGCTGTTAGGAATGGTGGGAGTTGGAGTCCAAAACACTTAAGCGTCTGAGGGGGGGAAGGAAGGGGCCTGAGGCTGTTAGGAATGGTGGGAGTTGGAGTCCAAAACACTTAAGCGGCTGAGGGGAAAAAAGGGGCCTGAGGCTGTTAGGAATGGTGGGAGTAGGAGTCCAAAACACTTAAGCGTCTGAGGGGGGGAAGGAAGGGGCCTGAGGCTGTTAGGAATGGTGGGAGTAGGAGTCCAAAACACTTAAGCGTCTGAGGGGGAAGGAAGGGGCCTGAGGCTGTTAGGAATGGTGGGAGTTGGAGTCCAAAACACTTAAGCGTCTGAGGGGGAAGGAAGGGGCCTGAGGCTGTTAGGAATGGTGGGAGTAGGAGTCCAAAACACTTAAGCGTCTGAGGGGGAAAGGAAGGGGCCTGAGGGTGTTAGGAATGGTGGGAGTTGGAGTCCAAAACACTTAAGCGGCTGAGGGGGGAAAGGGAAGGGTCTGAGGCTGTTAGGAATGGTGGGAGTTGGAGTCCAAAATCCCTGGAAGGAAGGCCCAACTTTGCCCAGGCCGTGGTGTAGATGTCCCTTCAATCTGGGCTCCCTTCAGAATGGGCATTTCCTTGCCTGGGCAATCCACCTTCCTTGATGGGAGACATAACTCGAAGGCACTCGACTGAAGACATCTCTCTCTCTCTCTCTCTCTCTCTCTCTCTACACAATGCAATCAATGTCCTTCCCAAATCTACTCACGGGAGCCGCTCCTCCCCAGAGCCCGCCTTGGTCCATCCACAAAGCGGCCCTTCGGAGGGGAAGAAGCCGAAGCAGCAGCAGCAGCGGCGGCGCCTCTTCTGAGGGAGGGAGTGGGGGAGACAGACAGGGCTGGGCTTCCCGCAGAAGACCCTGGAAGCAGCCTCTTTGTTCTCCTCCCCGGCTTCTCCCCTGGCTCGGGCTGCCTTCCCAGCGGACCGCCTCTTCCTCGGGAGCCTCCAAAACCACGACCACCGCGGCGTCACATCAACGGGCCAGGCCTCCGACCTGGAAGTTCCTCCGCAGCCGCACCGGAAGCGCATCTCCCGCCTCGGACGCCGGCTGGAGGGGCGGGGAAGGGAGGTTAGGACGGCGGAGGAGGATGCTGCCCTGCCAGGAGGGAGAGGTAAGGGAAAGGGGGGAAGAGGGCCTCTGGAAGGCCCGGGGAGTAGGCCTCAGCCTGAGGCAGGCCTGGGCAAACTTGGGCCCTCCCTCCAGGTGTTTTGGACTCCAACTCCCACCATTCCTAACAGCCTCAGGCCCTTCCTTTCCCCCCTCAGCCACTTAAGTGTTTTGGACTCCAACTCCCACCATTCCTAACAGCCTCAGGCCCCTTCCTTTCCCCCTCAGCCACTTAAGTGTTTTGGACTCCAACTCCCACCATTCCTAACAGCCTCAGGCCCCTTCCTTTCCCCCTCAGCCACTTAAGTGTTCTGGACTCCAACTCCCACCATTCCTAACAGCCTCAGGCCCCTTCCCTTTCCCCCTCAACCACTTAAGTGTTCTGGACTCCAACTCCCACCATTCCTAACAGCCTCAGGCCCCTTCCTTTCCCCTCAGCCACTTAAGTGTTCTGGACTCCAACTCCCACCATTCCTAACAGCCTCAGGCCCCTTCCTTTCCCCCTCAGCCACTTAAGTGTTCTGGACTCCAACTCCTACCATTCCTAACAGCCTCAGGCCCCTTCCTTTCCCCCTCAGCCACTTAAGTGTTCTGGACTCCAACTCCCACCATTCCTAACAGCCTCAGGCCCCTTCCTTTCCCCCTCAGCCACTTAAGTGTTCTGGACTCCAACTCCCACCATTCCTAACAGCCTCAGGCCCCTTCCTTTCCCCCTCAGCCACTTAAGTGTTCTGGACTCCAACTCCCACCATTCCTAACAGCCTCAGGCCCTTCCTTTCCCCCCTCAGCCACTTAAGTGTTCTGGACTCCAACTCCCACCATTCCTAACAGCCTCAGGCCCCTTCCTTTCCCCCTCAGCCACTTAAGTGTTCTGGACTCCAACTCCCACCATTCCTAACAGCCTCAGGCCCCTTCCTTTCCCCCTCAGCCACTTAAGTGTTCTGGACTCCAACTCCTACCATTCCTAACAGCCTCAGGCCCCTTCCCTTTCCCCCTCAACCACTTAAGTGTTTTGGACTCCAACTCCCACCATTCCTAACAGCCTCAGGCCCCTTCCTTTCCCCCTCAGCCACTTAAGTGTTCTGGACTCCAACTCCCACCATTCCTAACAGCCTCAGGCCCTTCCCTTTCCCCCTCAGCCACTTAAGTGTTTTGGACTCCAACTCCCACCATTCCTAACAGCCTCAGGCCCCTTCCTTTTCCCCCTCAGCCACTTAAGTGTTTTGGACTCCAACTCCCACCATTCCTAACAGCCTCAGGCCCCTTCCCTTTCCCCCTCAGCCACTTAAGTGTTTTGGACTCCAACTCCCACCATTCCTAACAGCCTCAGGCCCCTTCCTTTCCCCCTCAGCCACTTAAGTGTTCTGGACTCCAACTCCCACCATTCCTAACAGCCTCAGGCCCTTCCTCTCTCCCCTCAGCCGCTTAAGTGTTTTGGACTCCAACTCCCACCATTCCTAACAGCCTCAGGCCCCTTCCCTTTCCCCCTCAGCCACTTAAGTGTTTTGGACTCCAACTCCCACCATTCCTAACAGCCTCAGGCCCCTTCCTTTCCCCCTCAGCCACTTAAGTGTTCTGGACTCCAACTCCCACCATTCCTAACAGCCTCAGGCCCCTTCCTTTTCCCCCTCAGCCACTTAAGTGTTCTGGACTCCAACTCCCACCATTCCTAACAGCCTCAGGCCCCTTCCCTTTCCCCCTCAACCACTTAAGTGTTTTGGACTCCAACTCCCACCATTCCTAACAGCCTCAGGCCCCTTCCTTTCCCCCTCAGCCACTTAAGTGTTCTGGACTCCAACTCCCACCATTCCTAACAGCCTCAGGCCCTTCCCTTTCCCCCTCAGCCACTTAAGTGTTCTGGACTCCAATTCCCACCATTCCTAACAGCCTCAGGCCCCTTCCCTTTCCCCCTCAGCCACTTAAGTGTTCTGGACTCCAACTCCCACCATTCCTAACAGCCTCAGGCCCCCTTCCTTTCCCCCTCAACCACTTAAGTGTTTTGGACTCCAACTCCCACCATTCCTAACAGCCTCAGGCCCCTTCCTTTCCCCCTCAGCCACTTAAGTGTTCTGGACTCTAACTCCCACCATTCCTAACAGCCTCAGGCCCCTTCCCTTTCCCCCTCAGCCACTTAAGTGTTCTGGACTCCAATTCCCACCATTCCTAACAGCCTCAGGCCCCTTCCCTTTCCCCCTCAACCACTTAAGTGTTTTGGACTCCAACTCCCACCATTCCTAACAGCCTCAGGCCCCTTCCTTTCCCCCTCAGCCACTTAAGTGTTCTGGACTCCAACTCCCACCATTCCTAACAGCCTCAGGCCCCTTCCTTTCCCCCTCAGCCACTTAAGTGTTCTGGACTCCAACTCCCACCATTCCTAACAGCCTCAGGCCCCTCCCTTTTCCCCCTCAGCCACTTAAGTGTTTTGGACTCCAACTCCCACCATTCCTAACAGCCTCAGTCCCTTCCTTTCCCCCCTCAGCCGCTTAAGTGTTTTGGACTCCAACTCCCACCATTCCTAACAGACTCAGACCCTTCCTTTCCCCCCTCAGCCGCTTAAGTGCCTTGGACTCCAACTCCCACCATTCCTAACAGCCTCAGGCCCTTCCTTTCTCCCCTCAGCCGCTTAAGTGTTTTGGACTCCAACTCCCACCATTCCTAACAGCCTCAAGCCCCTTCCTTTTCCCCCTCAGACTCAGAGTTGGAGTCTAAAACACCTGGAGGGAGGGCCCAAGTTTGCCCAGGCCTCTCATACATAGAAGAATAAAATCCCACTTTATCTGCTTTGAACTGGATTATATGGCAGTGTGGACTCAAGGGTTTCATGGGTTGCGGTGAGTTTTCCAGGCTGTTTGGAAAATTAGTATTTTTTTTTATCATGCCAGGAGCGAACCAAACAGTTGTATTGCATTAAAAACAAACAAACAAACAAAACACAAAGTTTGCAAACTTGGTAGTTCTATTAGGGTCGCCGCCTATCCCGTGTTATACGGGATGCCCCGTATTTTTGGTCTGAATTTCGAGTCCTGTTAAAACCTAGGCTTGATCGGGACCCTTAGTAAACCAACACACAGCGACTGCGATTAAATGTTTTATTTAGAAGAAGTAGATTATTCAAAGGCAAAGATAGCATAGTCCACTAAGGTTCTCAATAGTCCATGGTAGCAAAGGTCCTTTAAAGCAGCGTTTCTCAACCAGTGTGCCAGGGCAAACTAGTGTGCCGTGAGCAATCATCAGGTGTGCCGTGGGAAATTGGAACCTCCAGGAGGGGAGGGGGGAGAGTCTAGTGTGTTGGAAGTATAAAAACCTTAAGAAACCTACCTTGATAAAGGCACTCCATGTGTGTTCATAGTTGGGCATATTGAGTATTCATGCCAAGTGTGATCCTGATCCATCATTATTTGAGTCCACGGTGCTCTCTGGATGTAGGTGAACTACAACTTCCAAACTCAAGGTCAATTCCCAAGCAAACCCTTTCAGTACTTTCTGATGGCAATGAGAGTTCAATATGCCAAGTTTGGTTCAATTCCATTGTTGCAAGAGTTCAGGATGCTCTTTGATTGTGTGTTAACTATAAATCCCAGAAACTGTATTTATTTATTTATTTCCAGCATTTTACCCGCTCTTCTCAACCCCGAGGGGGACTCAGAGTGGCTTACAAAAGGCACAATTCGATGCCCAAACAGTAAAACACAATATAAAACCCCAGAAACATTCAACATTAAAATACAATTACATTAAACATCATACACATTCATTTAAGTTAAAAACTGTAACTCCCAAATGTCAAGGTCTATTTTCCCCCAAACTCCATCTGTGTTCATATTTGGGTATATTGAGTAATTATGCCAAGTTTGGTCCTGATCCAACATTGTTTGAGTCCACAGTGCTCTCTGGTTATAGGTGAACTACAACTCCAAAACTCAAGGGCAATGCCCACCAAACTCTTATAGCATTTTCTCTTGGTTATGGGAGTTCTGTGTGGGAAGTTTGTGTCTTTCTGCCATTCCTGCCAGGATACCTATGGTGTTCATCGAAACAGGCCCAGGTTTCACACTAAGTGTATAAATACATTTAAAAACATATTAACTATATGTATTACTGTGTTAGAGTGTCATTTTGTGTCGTTTTGGTTGGTGGTGTGCCCCAGGATTTTGTAAATGTAAAAAGTGTGCCGCGGCTCAAAAAAGGTTGGGAAACACTGATTTAGAAGAAGTAGATTATTCAAAGGCAAAGATAGGATAGTCCACTAAGGTTCTCAATAGTCCATGAAAGGCAAAGGTCCTTTCAAGTATCTCCAAAGGAAGCAAGAATCTTGGTGCAGCAACTGACGAGATTCAAAGGTTTCTTGGGAAAACTTAGAGTCCAAAGACAGGAGGGACCCACTGGTCCGGACGAGGTTCCATGAGCGTGGCAAGGTGAATGAAACGTTGACTCGAGGTTCCGAGCGGAGTCCGGACCGGACCTTTATAGGTTTCGACCGTCATGACGTAAAAGGTGGGGACTACGCTGGAGTGTTCTCTGGAGCGTTCCCACGGGAACGGAAGGGTCGCTTTCCCTTGGCACCTTATCGGCGTTCCTTTGGTATGCAAGTTTGGAAGTGTGAATACCGGTGCTTTGAAGATCTGAGCCTGAAGGGAGATCGCGCCTCTCTGGAGCCATTTGAGGATCTGCCAAAGTTTGCAGCCCAGAACGGTTGCCAAACCGGATTGAATTCTTGACCATAACATGAGGTTGCTCTGGTTTACTGCGGAAATCTGCCTGGGGCGTGACAAGTCCCGTATTTTCGGCTCCTGTCCCGTATTGACAGGACAGGACAGGTGGCAGCAGGAGGCGAGGCCGAGGCAGCAATGAAGAAGGAAGGGAGGGAGGGAGAACTCTACGTCAGTGGTTCTCAACCTGGGGTCCCCAGATGTTTTTTGGCCTTCAACTCCCAGAAACAGCTGGTAAACTGGCTGGGATTTCTGGGAGTTGTAGGGCAAAAACATCTGGGGACCCCAGGTCGAGAACCACTGCTCTACGTGAATGCCCGGTAGCTGCCCCACACAAACACCGGGCTTGGTCCGGCTTACTCACCCGAGCCGACAGCGCCGCCACCTTGGTGCCTTCCCTGGCCGCTCTAGCCCTCCCTCTTGAGCATAAAGGGAGGTGAGCGCAGAAGGGGGAGGGGGTGATTTAGTTGCGCGCGCTGGGAGTGATGGACCGGAAGAGATGGGCCTTCCTGGAAGGAAGGGAGGGGTGGCGATGACAGGAGGAGCCAGAGTGAGATTCGCGCACACAGTCGCTTGCGTCTTGAGCCTGCTGGGGATTTTGGGCCTTGTGTAACGGTCGCCACCGCGGCAAAGGAGGAGGACGTCGCCGCGCGGGAGGGGATGAGGTGCCGAGTCTGCGGAGGCGGTGGTGGTGAGAGCGCGGGAAAAAAAGGAGGCCATGTGAAACATGTGAAACATAACCTGTATTTTTAGGTAAATGTCCCTTATTTCTTATATCAAAAAGTGGCAACCATATTCTATTAAATGTCCTTTGAACAGTAGCTGGCCACTTGGAGTGCCTCTGGTGTTGCTATAAGAAGGTTCTCCATTGTGCATGTGGAAGGGCTCAGGTTGCATTGTAGTAGGTGGTCTGTGGTTTCCTCTTCTCCACACTCGCATGTCGTGGAGTCCACTTTGTGGCCCCATTTCTTAAGGTTGGCTTTGCATCTTGTGGTGCCAGAGCGCACTCTGTTCAATGCCTTCCAAGTTGCCCAGTCTTCTGTATGCCCAGGAGGGAGTCTCTCATTTGGTAACAGCCATGGATTGAGGTGCTGGGTTTTAGCCTGCCACTTTTGGACTCCCGTTTGCTGAGGTGTTCCAGCTAGTGTCTCTGTAGTTGGCGTGCTGGCTGATACTCAAACGGCGGATGGTCCGGAGATGTCACTGCCTTGGTCCTTTCACTATTGGTTGCTACTTCCCGGCGGATGTCAGGTGGTGCAATGCCAGCTAAACAGTGTAATTTCTCCAGTGGTGAAGGGCGCAGACACACCGTGATAATGTGGCATGTCTCATTAAGAGCCACATCCACTGTTTTAGCATGGTGAGATGTTTTCCACACTGGGCATGCATACTCAGCAGCAGAGTAGCATAGCGCAAGGGCAGATGTCTTCACTGTATCTGGTTGTGATCCCCAAGTTGTGCCAGTCAGCTTTTGTATGATATTGTTTCTCGCGCCCACTTTTTGCTTGATATTCAGGCAGTGCTTCTTGTACGGCCATGTTCCAGAAGCATTCTCTCCTGATGTTTCGCCTGCATCCATGGCAGGCATCCTCAGAGGTTATGAGGTCTGTTGGAAACTAGAAAAATGGGGTTTATATATCTTTGGAATGTCCGGGGTAAAGAAGGAACACTTGTCTGTTTGAGGCAAGTATGAATCTTGCAATTGACCACCTTGATTAGCATTTAACGGCCTTGCAACTTCAAGGTCTGGCTGCTTACTGCCTGCGGGAATCCTTTGTTGAGAGGTGACTGGGACTCAGATAACTGAAGGCTCTTCCACACAGCCCTATATCCCAGAATATCATGGCAGAAAATCCCACATTATCTGAGTGTGGACTCAGGGCTCTTCCACACAGCTGTACATCCCAGAATATCAAGGCATAACATTCCACAATATCTGCTTTGAACTGGAATATGCGGCCGACAATCAATCAAAATCCCACCCCATCTCAAAGCCCTTTCACACAGCCCTATAACCCGAATGTCAAGGTGGAAAATCCCACAATATCTGCTTTCTATTGGGTTATCTGAGTCCATACTGCCATATATCACAGTTCAAATGAGATATTATGGGATTTTCTGGCTTGTTATTCTGGGTTATAGGGCTGTGTAGAAGGGCCCTGAATTTGCCCCATCTATGTGCATGATTGAATGTAGATTTGAGGCTAGGTTCAGAATCGACAACAAACTCCTACAAAAGCTAACAAGGCACAGCAGACTAATTCAGCCAGAAAAGTCAGCCACAGCAGAGCACCTGATGAACTAACCTGGACATAGCATATTACTTGAGAACACAGAAATGCTGGACCATTCTAACAACTACCATGTCAGGCTACAATTTCAACAGAAAGGAAAAAACCATGAAAAAGAACAAAATCTGGCTACCAGTAATAAAAAATCCTCTAAATTTATAACAGCAAATAAAGAACAAAACTCAAACACAGGGGAACTCCAAACAAGAAACAACCAGGGACATCTAATCACCTCTCAACAAATGATTCCCCCAGGCAATAACAAGCCACACCTAAAAACTGGCAGACCATCAAATGCTAAACAAGGTGGCCAATTGAAACATTAAGACCCAGCTCCAACAGACAAGAGTTCTTTTTCCCACCCTGGACTTTCCACAATTTTCCTAGTTTCCAACAGACCTCACAACCGCTGACGATGCCTGTCATAGATGCAGGCGAAACATCAGGAGGGAAAGCTTCTAGAACATGGCCACATAGTCCGAAAAACTTACAACAACGCAGTGATTCCAGCCATGAAAGCCTTCGACAATACAATGTGTAGAACAGTTGGGTGAACAGATTATGTTACGACTCCTGTTTTTGTGGGGAATACATTTTTGAATTTACTGTAGAATCAGCAAACTCTTTTGAGCTGAATCTACTTTAGTTTGGACTTATTCATTGATTTTAGATTGTAGTTTTTTTAAAAAAAAATTACATGGCATGTCTTAAATAATTCATCAGTTATCACTTAGCAACTATTTTGTGAATGCCCTGTTAATTAAAGTAACTATTAATGTATTGTCAAAGGCTTTCATGGTTGGAATCACTGGGTGGTTGTAGGTTTTTTTTGGACTATATGGCCATGTTCTAGACTAGAGGCATTATCTCCTGACGTTTCGCCTCCATCTATGGCAAGCATCCTCAGGTTGTGGCCTCACAAACTCTGAGGATGCTTGCCATAGATGCAGGAGAAACATCAGGAGAGAATGCCTCTTGAACAGGCGTGGGCAATTGCCGACCCTCCAGGTGTTTTGGACTTCAAATCCCAGAAATCCTAACAGGCTAGGATTTCTGGGACTTGAAGTCCAAAACCCCTGGAGGGCCGGCAATTGCCCACGCCTGCTCTAGAACATGGCCATATAGTCCGAAAAAACCTACAATAACCCAAAGTAATTATTACTTTTTGAATTTAATTTGTCTCTGACCTCATTGTTTATAATTCCCCAATCTAATCATTATATTATCTGTAACCCGATATAATACATGCATCTTATAAAGTGGATTGCAGTCCATAAAAGTTTATGTGATAGTATATGTGATGCAAATTGTTTTTACTGTGAGCTGTAATAGCATATCAGTTATTGGAAGGGATGTGGTGCCTTAATCCAAAATTACCGTGCACATTTTCTTAAAAAAGAGAGAGGATTTGTTCTTACCCATACCTCTGGTAATTTCAAAACTGAAAATGATGTAATTTCTTCAGTTCAGTGCACCCACTTCCCAGTTTGCTGTTGCAAGCTGCAAGGTAAACCCCAAAAGCTAAATATTGATCCAGCCTCAAAACCCAAGCCATCTCTCTTCTTCATTTACACTTCCTGACCAGCAAGGCCTTTTGTCTGCTTGTGGACACATTTTTGTAGCACAGTATTCATTTCTTTTAGGCCAGGGGTGCTCACACTTTTTCAGCATGTGAGCTACTTATAAAACAACCAAGTCAAAATTATCTACCTACCCACTACAAAAATGTGAAACATATAACACAATATCTGCTTTGAACTGGGTTTTCTGAGTCCACACTGCCATAAAATCTGATTCAAAGCAGAAAACATGGGAATTTATTCAACTGTGTGGAAAGGACCTCAGATAACCCAGGGCCGGCAGCACTTGGGCGGCGGCGGCAGCCTGCAGGGCAGGACTGAGCCTTCCTCTCGCCCTGCCTGCGATCTACCAGGACGCCCTACGCGATCTACCAGTAGATCGCGATGTACCTAATGAGCACCCAAGTTTTAGGCTATTTTAAATTATTCTTGGTTTTGAGGGATAATATTTGTGTTTGAAAAATATAGTGAATTTTATTTAGAAATTTTAAGTCGGTCCTCCAAGGACTTGGAACACAAATGCAGCTTTCATTTTCTTTGTGCAAAAGAGAGAATTGAGAAGTATAATTCAAATCAAGTTAAAACATCAATGGCTATAGTTTTTTGACTGTTTTATGACAAACCTCTTTAAACTTAATATTAATGTTTTGCTCATGGTTTTCTTCCTTAATTGTTTCCACGTACAAAGAAATATTGGTGAACCATGGAAAACCCAGAGACTGTTACAGAAGCTTATGTGGCTGTAATTCGTCCAAAGAATACTGCAAGCCTGAATTCTCGTGAATATCGTGCTAAATCATATGAGGTAACTTTGTTTTTATTTTTTAAAGTGTGAACTGAAATAGCATGAGGAGAGGGGAGATTCTGTAATTGTATGCAGTTATTGCCAGGGCTAGATATACTCATGATGACAATTGCTGGATGTATAATTTTGGAATTTTCATCAAAAAATTAACCCCAAAACCCTGGGTTGACTTATCCATGGGTCAATTTAAGTACGCTACATTAACTCTGTAATTGCTTAGTCTATCCCGGGAGAGTTCCAAAGAAATACTGACCCACTTTACTTTCTCTACTGCAATGCAGTTTCTGGCCTTTTTGAAAGCCTTGGTTGGAAAATGGCAGTGATCAGGAGTGACTGACCCAGAACTAGCCTTTCCCCCTTTCCATGTGTGGTGATTAATTGCAGATCACATATTTTGCATACTGAGGTTTTCAAATTCAACCTCCCTTATGTCCAGGCAGAGCATGGAAAGACTTACATGAAACACTGGAGGGTTGCTTCTGGTAAGTGTACACAATACCAAGCTATATGTTTGGTGCTGTAGACTGTTCTCATTTCTTTCTGTATTTTACTTATTTTTACTTACTTAAGCAACCCTTCGTAGCTCGAGGATGATTGTCTTCTAGATGTGGTGTCTTGGCGGTGGGTCCATAGGTGACTGTGGAGCCCTATTCTTGATCCACATGTTCTCCCTCAGTGAGAACATCGGTTTCCAGATGGAAAGGAGTCCTGGTCAGGGTCTCCCTTTCTTCCTCTATTCGTACCTCTTTGAATTCTGCAGCACTACTGGTCACAGCTTACCTCCCATTAGAGCGCTCAAGGGCCAGGGCTTCCCAGTTCTCTGTGTCTATGCCACAGTTTTTGAGGTTGCCTTTAAGCCCAACTTTAAATCTCTTTTCCTGTCCACCAACATTCCACTTTCCATTCTTGAGTTCGGAGTAGAGTAACTGCTTTGGGAGACAGTGATCAGGCATTCGGACAATGTGGCCAGTCAAGCGGAGTTGATGGTGGAGGAGTATTGCTTCGATGTTGGTGGTCTTTGTTTCTTCCAGCATGCCTGTCTTCCCAAGACAGAGGCAGTGCTGATGGCATCATTCCAGGAACTACGTATGACATCTGTAGACAGTCCACGTTTCACAGGCATATAGCAGGACTTGGAGGACAATGGCTTTATAAACAAGCACCTTGGTATCCCTACGGATGTCCCAGTCATCAAACACTTTCTGCTTTATTTGGTAAAATACGGTGTTGTATTTCAGTGTCAGTGTTGACTTTTGTGGAGAGGTGGCTGCCAAGGAAGCAGAAATGGTCAACATTTTCTAACATTACACCATTAAGCTGTATTTCTGGCATCGCAGAGGGATTGGGTGGTGACTGCTGGAAGAGCACTTTGGTTTTCTCGATGTTCAATGAGAGGCCAAGCTTCTCGTATGCTTCTACAAAGGTGTTTGTATGTCTTCTTCTGACTGCGCACAGACAACGTTGTCATCAGCATATTGGAGTTCTATAACATGTTGTTGTGACTTTGGTTTTGGTTTTCATTCTGCTGAGGTTAAATAGCTTGCCATCTGTCCGATAGATGATTTCCACCCCGGTGGGAAGTTTCCGTCAACAAGATTTATTTAAAAACGATATCATATAAAATTATTTCATGTAGAACTCTCGGTTTTGCTCAAAAAAAAATTCTTCATCACCTGCCTAACCATAGCATTTCTTGTCTGCTTTCTGAAGCCATGGTGTGACAGATGCAATTTATGAGTTGTTGATAAATGTTTCCTTACTGTTTTATTAGTTGTAATGTATTTAGATGGAATGTTTCATGTTGTCGCAGTACTAAGATTTGTAGATACAACAAGGCATAGAGGTTGCTTTTAAAAAAAAACAAAGCTTGTCCAAAATAACAATGGAAAAAGCTTGTATAGTCTTAAATGACTTGAAATATGTAGGAAGCTGGGAATGATGGAAATAAAATTCCCAACTCCACCTTAAAAGGAAAAACACAGCGGCAAGCGGAAGAACTTAGGACACTTGAAGTTTCTTGTTGCAAAGGTTGACTTCAGTTCTTTAATGTTGTAAAATTCATAAAGTATAGTCCAGTCAGCAAAATATATCCACTACAAGATAAATTCTCTTGCATGGCAGTGCAAAAACACAAACATAGATACAGGAGGTTTTGTTTGCTCACGCTCCGAGACTCACAGATCCTTCTGCTACAGTAGTTTGCATCCATGAAGTGGTTCTCCAGAGAAAAACAAAACTACCACAAAACAGTAACAGGATAAACAGAGTCTTCAGTTTTCTTTGTCATTAGCCTTGGCAAAGATATCAGCGTGTCTTTTCAAACAAACTCTTTCTCCTCCTCCTTATCAGCCAAACGCTCGGCCAGACTTTCTTCTTCTTCAATCCCCCCCCACACATTTAGCACAGCAGAGAGATTTTATAGCAACCAGGAAACCACTCCCCAAACACAGCTCAGCACACAGCTGATTAATTGATTACTCCACAGTGGAAATCTACTCAGATACTACAACAGGTATAAACTGTTCACTTAACTCTTTATTTCCAACACCCCTCCTAAAGAGTTAAATTAAACATAACGAATCGACAAATCTAACGAAAGCAGCACCACTTAGTGGTTTGGTGAAGACATCTGCAACATTTTCTTCACTGGGAACATAATACAAACAAATCCTTTTATTCCGGACCAATTCTTGCATATTTGCATATCTTGCACCCAGATATCTAGTTCGGCTCTTAAGTCCCTCTGACTTTGCTATTGCCAAGCAAGACTGTGAATCCACAAACACATTTGCAGGTTCATTTTGTTCCATTCTCATATCTCGGATCACTCCTTGTATAAATTCCATATCATTACAGGCCTCATTCAGAGCTGATAATTCTGATTCAGTCGTACTTTGCGACACAAATGATTGCCAGACTTTTTGTCAACCATATTTGCAAAACTACTATCAGAAAAAACTTCAATACTTTCCGATGAGTTTGGACAAATCTCCAACACTTTTGATACAGTACCTTTTAAATACCGCAACACTCTTTTACTCCAGCCCAATCCGTTTCAGTGGGATTCTCAACTTTCCTACTAAGCACCCCCACAGCGAAACTTATGTCAGGCCTAGTAGCATTTGATAGATACAACAAACTACCCACTACTGATCTATAGACATAATTATTTAGGAAAGGTTTCCCCTCCACGCTAGAAAGAAATTCTACTGCCATAGGGGTATTGGCTACTTTAGCATCAGACATCCTGGTTCTCTTTAACAATTCAACAATTTTGTCAGACTGATTCAGTCTCAGGCCATTTTCAATTTTTTCAAAATTTATTCCAAGGTATTTTTTACCAAACCTAAATCTTTAATTTTTAATTTCTCTGCCAGTTTCTTAAAAACTAGACCCACTACTTTGGAATTTTTACCCATGCACAAAATATCGTCAACAAAAACAACAACACACATCTGTTGATCTCCCGATCCTCTCAAATACAAACAAGGATCCACCTTACTACGCTGGAAATTTAAATCAGACAATACTTTGTCCAGATGCATGTTCAATTTCGGGCACTTTGCTTCAGCCCGTACAACGATTTTCGTAATTTGTAAACACCTGAGCGCAGGTGATCTTCAAAACCAGGAATAGCAGTCATATATACACTATCCTCAAGATCAGCATGTAAATATGCTGTTTCCACATCAAAATGATGGATCACCCATTTACTCTGACAGGCTACAGATAAAGCTAGTCTTAAAGTTTCTGTTTTCACAGTGGGGCTAAACACATCATCATAGCTCTCCAAATATCGTTGTTCGAACCGCGAGCGACTAGTCTTGCCTTGAACACAAAACCATCCTGCTCTGATACCTTCCGCTTATATACCCATCTACAACTGACAGGCTTAACTTCTGATGGAACCTCGGAAACCTCCATAACTCCTAGATCCATTAAAGAGTTAAACTCTTTTTCCATAGCTTTCCTCCAATTATCTTGTTCAGATATTGGCCTTTTTAACATGTCTTTGTAGCCCACAGGCTCTGTCCAGTTGCATCCTCCATAACCAGACCAACTTGCAAGCGATCCGGTGGAACACCAATATTAGACCTGGAAGACCTTCGAGGAACTACGTCAACCTGCTCATCTTTGCTTTCAGTTTCCCCTCCAGAAGTCACACTTTCTTCATTCTGAAGAGAACCCTCTTCCTTTACTTCCATAGAATCCGCAACTAACTTGTTCTCAAAAGGCATGAAAATCTCATGATTAGCATGGATCTTCTCCCAACGGTGTTTTCTTCAAATTTAGCATTCCTGGAAATAGTTACTCGACTACCACTACTCCAGAACCGATAACCTTTTGATTCAGAAGAGTATCCCAAAAAGACCATTTGTTTCCATGCTTGTTCATTTTTCCTCCTCTGTTCAGAAGGAACTAAAACATAAGCAGTACTTCCAAATATTCTTAAAAAACTCAAATCTGGATTCTTTCCATAAAACAGAAAATAAGGAACTTGTCCAACACTTCTGGACCATAATCTATTGGTTACAAAACTGGCGTTTGCTACCGCCTCTGCCCAAAACCTATTAGGCATCTCTGCATCTGCCAGCATACTTCTTCCCATGCTGCGCAACGTACCAATCCATCTTTCTGCAATCCCATTTTCCTGGTGGACATATGCATTAGATAATCTGTGCTTTATCCCATATTTCTTAAATAAAGCATTCATCTTTTTGTTAACAAATTCTCCACCTCTATCTGACTGAACAGATTTTACACGGTGTTCTGGGAATTGAGTTCGCATAAGCCTTAACCATTCGTCAACTTTTTGTACAACTTGAGATTTTTCGAAGAAAGAACACAAAATTATAACGAGAAAAGTCATCCACCAAAATGAGAAAATAACGAGAACCCACTAAAGAATTTGTAAATGGGCCACATAAATCCATATGTACCAAAGAGAGAATTTCACTAGTCTCTCTGGAACTTGTCTTAGCCACCGGGGTGGCTTTTAACTTTGTCTTCATGCATATAGTACAGTCCAAGTACTTATTGCATTTGCATATATCAAACCTATTTTGTTCACAGTTTGGATGATTCTATCCCATCCACAATGACCTAGCCTTCTATGCCATAGATGAACACATTTGTTATGAATCGGCTGTCCATTACCTGGGCAATTCTCAACATCTACACATCCTACAGATACATTTACATTTTTGAGTAGAAAAAGACCATTTTCTTCCTTGATTACAATCCTGACTCCATAAGAATTTCTGATTAAACATTCACCATTTTCAAAGATAACAGCATAACCCATTTTCATCAATTCTTTAACACTTAAGATGTTATATGCCAGATTATTAACATGCAAGACCTCATTTAACTTTAAAGCAAGTTTTTCAATAAAAACAGCCCCAGCCCTATTTACACTTGCTCTCTGACCATTTGCCAAAGTGATAGAGGTCACTGGAGCTTCGTGCAAATCATGAAGCAAAGATAAATCTTTAGTTAAACTTCGAGTGGCTCCAGAATCAATCACCCAAGAACTAGCTAAACAGCTATCATCCACAACATGGGCAATTAAAGAAAAATCAGAGCTTCTATCTCTGGGCTTTGTAAAACTATGTTTCACATTTTTCTTTTGAGTATTCATTGGGGCTTTTACAATCTCTTGCAAAATGTCCTTTTTCTGAACAACGCCAGCAACTTAAATTTTTATGAGCTTTAGCTATGCAAGCTGCCTCAGACTCATAAACAGACTTAGTTTGTCTCTCTATTTTGTTGTGATAATTAGAAACAGAAGTTCTAACTTGTTTCTGAGCCACCCACTCATAGAGTTTTGAGGAAATATAATCAACATTCAAATCTTTATCCTGAATATTTACAAGACAGTCAACAAAAATATCAAAACCTTTTCCCAAACTCCCCAACAAAATAAGAGCTCTCAAGTCTTCTTCAAACTGCAATCCGCGTTGCTCCAAATCAGAAAAGATAGACAGCATAGCATTCACATGATCTTCTATGCATCCACTCTCAAATCGAAGAGAAAACAGTTTCCTGCAAAGAACAATTTTCGAGCCAGCACTAGGTCTCTGATAAAGAGTTTTATAGCAATCCCAAACTTCCTTGGCATGCTCTAATCTTCTCACATGGACAAGTTGCTGGTCTTCGACCCCCAAGCAGAATAAAGGCTCTGGCTTTTGGTCCATTTCAGTTCCTCATCGTCATCATCAGCTGGGAGGGCATTCACAGCTTTCCACAAACTTTGTGTGATGAGATAGCATTTCATCTTCTCAGCCCATGTAAGATAATTTCGACCATTTAGTTTCTGAAATGCCAACTTAAACATTCCAGCCATCTCTAAACTTCAGGACTGTAAAAAATTACAACAAAAAGTGTCCAAATACTTTACTCCAGAAGACAAACCTCCTACTCCGAGTAGAAAGAAAAATTTACTCGAGTAGAACTTCCACACTTTGTCCTCTTACTCTCGAGTAGAAAGAAAAATTTACCCGAGTAGAACTTCCACACTTTGTCCTCTTACTCTCGAGTAGAAAGAAAAATTTACTCCCAGTAGAACTTCCAGAAACAACATCGTTCATAGAGGTACTGGGCCCATAACCTGTTGAAATATGTAGGAAGCTGGGAATGATGGAAATAAAATTCCCAACTCCACCTTAAAAGGAAAAACACAGCGGCAAGCGGAAGAACTTAGGACACTTGAAGTTTCTTGTTGCAAGGTTGACTTCAGTTCTTTAATGTTGTAAAATTCATAAAGTATAGTCCAGTCAGCAAATATATCCACTACAAGATAAATTCTCTTGCATGGCAGTGCAAAAACACAAACATAGATACAGGAGGTTTTGTTTGCTCACGCTCCGAGACTCACAGATCCTTCTGCTACAGTAGTTTGCATCCATGAAGTGGTTCTCCAGAGAAAAACAAAACTACCACAAAACAGTAACAGGATAAACAGAGTCTTCAGTTTTCTTTGTCATTAGCCTTGGCAAAGATATCAGCGTGTCTTTTCAAACAAACTCTTTCTCCTCCTCCTTATCAGCCAAACGCTCGGCCAGACTTTCTTCTTCTTCAATCCCCCACACATTTAGCACAGCAGAGAGATTTTATAGCAACCAGGAAACCACTCCCCAAACACAGCTCAGCACACAGCTCAGCACACAGCTGATTAATTGATTACTCCACAGTGGAAATCTACTCAGATACTACAACAGGTATAAACTGTTCACTTAACTCTTTATTTCCAACAGTATATCTACTTTGTGTTTAACTTGTGTTTACTTTTATAATTCCAAGATTTTGTTGCTTGAAATTCCGATTGAAGGGCATAAGAAAAAGAGAAAAAAAAAGTTACTGGAAACTAAACTTCAAGGAAGCTGTGATGTAACCCAAAGCATCTTGGATTACATATTGGAAACCACCCAACCAATTTCACCAGGAAATCAAGGTATTAAAGGTAATGAAATATTTTTCCTCTTGTATTTTCTTATAAACAACATAACTATAACCAGAGCTTTTTTCCTGTATCATGGCTTCTGGCACATAGCACAATTGTTTTGCATTTTCCAACTACTGCCTGAAATAGAAAAGTCTTATTTTTTAAAGCAGCATTTCTCAACCTGGGAGTCGGGACCTCTGGGAGGGTTGTGAGGGGGTTTCAGAGGGGGCGCCAAAGACCATCAGAAAACATATATTTCTAATGGTCTTAGGAACCCTTTTGGCAGAGAAGGCTGAAAATCTCTCTGCCTGTCTTTCTCTTCCTTTTTGGAAACCGATGGTGAATCATCCCACCAAAACCCTTCTCTGCTGAGATTGGCCGTCCTCTGCTGTGATCGGCCAGCCTCTAAGCCAAGGGAAGGCTGTGTGAGTCTCCAAGCAATGAGGGAAACGCAGACATGCTTGGCATGTGGCAGTGTGGTGCGCATGCCTGGGTGAGGAAGAGCATGTGAGGCTGCAGGGAGGTTTGTGCCAGCAAGTTCCTTCAAGGCATGGGGTTCTGTGTGGGAAGTTTGGCCAAATTCTATCACTGGTGGGGTTCAGAATCCTCTTTGATTGTAGGTGAACTATAAAACCCACAAAAAGGCGAGTAGGGTAACAAGTATATATCAGACACAATTAGAAAAATAGTTCATTTAGTTATTTCATCCAATTCAGGAGCAATATACACTAAAATAGTGACAATATGCAATTTCAAATATGTTTGCTAGACATTAGTAACACAATAATTATCAGACTCAAATGTCATATATGTAACATTGTGATACACAGAACATTGATGCGTACTTCCTTGGTAGATACAGCATGAAATTACAGAGCATCACTCACATTAACAAATAATCAATAAAGAAGGCTCATGCCTGTGTAAATAACCATTGTACTTTGGAGTGGGAGTAGGAGACTTGCTCACGAAGATATAGGCACGGCATACTGGACTGCTCCGGCCTCCCCAACCACTCTCATTGCTCGGAGGCCTCCACGTGTGAGTTACAACCCTACAGTGAGCATTACCACTGAGTTGTTTCTGCCCCTGTGGACATTATCATTTGGGGACGCTCCCTTATTTACTTGTCCTTTTTCAGGGACTGAATCTCAACTTCAGGGTTTCAGAGACTATTCTTTCTCTCCTCCTGAGAGTGTGTTGGCCGCGTTATGACTCTTATGTTTATTTGTATGTATGCTACATCTCACATTGATGTCATTATGATATTTACTCTTGATATATAAAGTCTACACGTTTATGTTAATTAACTGTACAGTGATTATTTCCATTCAGTTCTATTGTGTTCTTTACCCTAACCCTTAGCCCCCACAAACACCAAATTGAACAAATTGTAAAACGCTACTGGCCCCTGGTCTCACATGTGCAGGGCTTAGAACAAACCCCAATGACAGCCCACAAGCGCACACAAAATATAGGGGACATACTATCCCATACAAATTTAGTCCAGCCCAAACTTAAAAGCACACTTGCTATGGGCACTTACATTTGTGGGAAATGCAGCATATGCAGAAATATAAAACAATCCAAAACTGTCACCAGTAGCACCAACAACAGAACGTTCAAACTTAGATCTTATGCCAACTGCCAAACTTCAGGGATAGTGTATTTACTAGAATGCAAATGTAAAAAACAATACACTGGATATAGCTCTAGAAGTCTTAAAGAGAGATCTTTGGAACACAAGTCAAGAATTAAACTTAAAGCTACAGATTCCACTCTTTACCAACACTGCACGGAGTTGGGACATTCCTTTGACCAAATTGCCATACAAGTACTTGAAAAGGTACAGGGAGCCCCCATTCTGATCTGACAAGTTTACTCAAAAGGAGAGAAACTTTCTGGATAATCCAGCTGGCCACAGAAAAGCAATTTGGAGGTTTAAATGATCCTCTTAGTATCAACGCCCTACTAAACAAGTAATTTCTCCCCCCAGTATCTCTAATCACTATAAATGGCCCCTCCTGCCTCCCAATCCTCACCATCTCCCTAGAGTGGAGAGGTCCGTCCTCCTTGCGACTTGGAAGAAATCATATGGTAAATATAAATGTTATTCTAATTC
This sequence comes from Anolis apletophallus, assembly GCA_030556195.1. Taxonomy (NCBI): domain Eukaryota; kingdom Metazoa; phylum Chordata; class Lepidosauria; order Squamata; family Anolidae; genus Anolis; species Anolis apletophallus. The sequence goes on along the minus strand of JARBWK010000008.1, from coordinate 37,938,672 downwards.
CTACTTTTCCTAGCATCGTTTCTAGTGGTAAATAGATTATTCATTATTTTCCTCATTCATTGCTGTAGATAATTCATCTAAGTGTGAGGACGCTATATTTACACAGCCTCTGAGGAAGTTTGTATACGAAACGGCCCGTTGCCGGCCCCTGGAAAGAGCTCACGCCGTCAGGCTACTCGCATGGAACGCCCCTACCAGGGCCCCGTCCGAAAGGTCTGTGTTCACTGTAACACAGTCCCACCTTGCTTCCAGCTTGGATTCCCGCGGGCACTTGCCCACACCAGCGACTACAACTACCAGAACCCTTAGCGATACGCCATTGGGCGGAGCCTGGTGTTGAAACTACTAGCGCTTCTTGGCGCTTTCAGCGGGAATTCCCATTGCTACCAGCTCCCTTTCGAGCTTCCTGCAGTACTTTCCTTTTAACCCTTATCATCATAGAAACAGCCCCCATCCTATATCTTTGTGAGCAAGTCTCCTACTCCCACTCCAAAGTACAATGGTTATTTACACAGGCATGAACCTTCTTTATTGATTATTTGTTAATGTGAGTGATGCTCTGTAATTTCATGCTGTATCTACCAAGGAAGTACGTATCAATGTTCTGTGTATCACAATGTTACATATATGACATTTGAGTCTGATAATTATTGTGTTACTAATGTCTAGCAAACATATTTGAAATTGCATATTGTCACTATTTTAGTGTATATTGCTCCTGAATTGGATGAAATAACTAAATGAACTATTTTTCTAATTGTGTCTGATATATACTTGTTACCCTACTCGCCTTTTTGTGTTTAACACGGTGCAGCCCACTGTTTGTTATAATAATAGAACTATAAATCCCAGCAACTATCAAGGTCTATTTTCCCCAAACTCCACTAGTGTTCACATTTGGGCATATGGAGTATTCGTGCCAAATTTGGTCCAGTTCTATCATTGTTTGAATCTACTCAAGGTCAGTGTCCACCAAACCCAGTATATTCTGTTGGTCATGAGAGTTCTGTGTGCCAAGTTTGGTTCAATTCCATTGTTGGTGGAGCTCAGAATGCTCTTTGATTGTAGGTGAACTACAACTCCCAAACTCAATGTGCCTATCAGACCCTTCCAGTATATTCTGTTGGTCATGGGAGTTCTGCATGCCATTGTTGGTGGAGTTCAGTGTCAGCCCCCAAGTCCCAGCTCCGTGGCCTTGGAGCCTGGGACTATGATAACTGACATTCCAACTGTCTGGATCTCTGCAGGGAAAGGAAAGGGAGAATATCTGGCATTTTGGCGGGAAAAAGGAACAATAAATCTCTGCAGAGAAAGGAAAAGGGGGAGTGTCTGACATTTTGGCGGGAAAGGGGAGTATAAAAGGGTGTGTTGGAAAACTGAATGTTGCATTAGGCTTTGATCACGTTTGAATCCGAGAGTAAAGAAATAGAATCTACCGAGAGTCTTCGTGTGGTTTTTTCTTCTACACTTTCGTGAGCTGACAGTTCAGAATGCTCTTTGATTGTAGGTTAGCTATAAATCCCAGCAACTATAACTGCCAAATGACAAAATCAACCCCCCCAACCCCACCAGTATTCAAATTTGGGCATATCGGGTATTTGTGCCAAAATTGGTCCAGTGAATGAAAATACATCCTGCATATTAGATATTTACACAACGATTCATAACAGTAGCAAAATTACAGTTATGAAGAAGCAACAAAATAATTTTATGGTTGGGGGTTAGGGAGGTTGAGAAACACTGTTTTAGAGGATGAAGTTCTTGGTCTTGTCAATGGAAGGAGTGTTGGGGGAAGGTTTCTGCTGCAAAAAAACCCCCTCTTTTGATCTTGTCACTGTTGTTGAAGAGGGAGACTGCGACAGGAAAACACTTTTAGGAGTAATATAGATTTTGATTCCATATGAAAGAGTAATTTCAGATGTTTAATTGTGAAAAACACTCTTACTATGTACAGGAAAACGGGTTCTGTTAATGAAGACATTTCCTCTTGATGGTGAGAAGGCAGGAAAGGATGCATCCTTTTTTGTTGTGCCAACAGTAGTAAAAGGTAAATTTGATAGATGTATGTGCGTGAAAGATATAATTAGAGAACAGCAGTATAATTTCTCTAAAATGTACACAAATTCTGTAATTCTAATTCATAGTATTTAGTTTCAACGAGTAATGCTTATATAAAAGGAATATCAATGGCTTTTTAGATGAAAGAAAAATATTTAAAAGGCTCATTTAGTATAAGAAAAAAAGAATAGCAGCACTGTCTGAGGTGGTAGAAGGAGAGTTATGCTAGTTGCCACAGATTAAGTCACATATTCAATAACCAATTGGGTTTAGGAGCCAAAATCCATGCAGAATTACATTGAAAACTAATACGGCTTTTGAAATTAAAACTGTATTTCCAGTTACAAAATACTGCAGTTTGACTGGTGAAAATTAGAGGCAATGATGAAAGTTTGTGGTGAAATATACTTTTGGAACATAGGAATAAAAACAAACTGTCATTTTTACAGCCAATGATTGGATTACTGAACACATCTTCTTTCCTTTGTAGATAATACAAAGTATACCTACAGTCCTGGGTGCCCAATTTTCTACTGCTTACAAGACATCATGAGGGTCTGCAGTGAATCCAGCTCTCATTTTGCTACGCTAACAGCTAGAATGTTACTTTATTTGGATAAGTAAGAAATGCTTCAATAGAACTATTTGCATTTTTTAAAATACTAAAGACCAAAGTATTTTCGTACCATAATTTTTCAGAAAAGGATCTTCTTTTCTCTTGTACTATTAAAATAGACATTGGTGACATATAATTTTGTTACATTAGGTTTTTGACTTATTCCTAACAAGAAATTGGATTTCTTATTAATGCAACAATATATTTTTAGTTCCATAGGTCTCAAATAACATGTTTATATGGGAACCAATGAGATCTGATATTTTATTGTTTATTGTTTATGTATGGTTTTTTTAATTATTGTAAAATGTTGTGAGCCGCTTTGGTCCCATTTAGGGAGAAAAGTGTGATATAATAAATTATTATTATTTGATACACAAGATTAGTACATAGCAAACAAGATCACTATGCTGGCTTTTGTATTTGATCATTTCATTTCTGATTCAAACATGGGTCTCCAGAATAATAGTCTAATATTGCTAACAATATTGCGATATGTTGTAGTGCAATATGATGTGTAGTGCTGATGTTGTGCTATGACAGTAATGTTATTTCTTGTTTTTTCAGTTTGCTGTAAGCCACTCCAGCAATATTGTTATATGTACATTGTAAGCCACTCTGGCAGTATTGTTGTTTGCTGTAAGCTGCTCTGAGTCCCCTTCGGGGTTGAGAAGGGCGGCGTATAAAAATAGTAAATAATAAATAAATAAATAATATTCAAACTGTTACAACTGGCTCTCACAGTGTAAACTGCCCCGAGTCCCTTTTGGGCAATGGAAGTGGGATATAAACAGTGTTGTTCTTGTTGTTGCTGTTATTATTATTTGAAACAACAAGATTAGTACACAGCAAACAAGGTCACTATGCTCGCTGTTGTATTGGATCACACACTGGACTCTTCCCAGGTGTCTAGGACTGTGTGATGTATCGGTGAATAATGGATGCAGATCCAAGTTTGCAGCTGACAGATGGTAATTTTGTCAGCGCTGATAGTTTTTAAGTGCAGGCCAAAGTGCAGGCCAAGGCCGATGGCCACTGGGACTACCTTGACTGACTTGTGCCAGAGTCCTTGCAGTTCTATCGTTGTACCTATTTAAAAATTAGCACAGAATTAAAGCCTTTGTGCTATCTTTAACTTTGTGCCAACATGTATTAGACTATATTGGTCATCAATACTTAAATTATGAATTAGAAAATGTGTAATGTTACATTATCCCTTGCTAATGGTTTGCTAATATTTAGCCACATCAACTATGCTAATACAATCTGTCCATTCCATTTCTGTAGATGGTTGGAAGAAAGACATTCCCAGTCACATTCAATCCCAGCTTTATTCCGACCCTCTCCCTTGGAACGGATTAAAACAAATGTCACAAACCCTGCATATGCAGTTGAACCTGGGCAGACAGAGAGCTCTCTTCACATGGGATACACTGCACTAGAAATCAAAAGTAAAATGCTAGCTCTCGAGAAGGCAGATGTCTGTATCTACAACCCTTTATTTGGGTCTGATCTTCAGTATACCAACCGGGTAAGAGGAATAAACACTGAATTGATATTATCCCAGAATAGGCTGAGATTGACTATAGTTTGAAATGAGTGACCACGTTCACAGATCGAGTTGAATTTGTTTTAAATGGCAATGTGATTTGTATGTATGTATTTTGGTGTTTTATGTTTTTAATATATTGTTGTAACTGGTTTTTAAATTGTATAGCATTGAATTTTGCTGTAAGCCGGTCTGAGTCCCTCTATAGAGGTGAGAAGGTTGGGATACAAAAATTTTAAATAGATAAAATAATAGTTAGATTTTAATATTCTTTGATGTGTACTCATTTTATCATATGGTATTTCTAGGTGGACAAAGTGGTTATAAATCCATACTTTGGACTTGGAGCCCCAGACTATTCCAAAATACAGATTCCAAAACGTGAAAAGTGGCAACGCAGCATGAGCAGTGTCATGGAAGACAAGTACTATGTTATCTATATCCATCTACATTGGTTACACTGGTCTGTGAGGTCGCAACACATTTATTTAGCCAACTTCCATATCTGGGGTTTTTTTCTCTAACCATCCTGGAATTACAGAAGTGGTTGGGTACCTTGAGGAAGGATATGCCTACCATCAAAGCAGTGAACTGCCTTTGAACTTCCTCCTCAAAGTGTGTTGCTTCCTAGTGTGAAATATGCCATCAGTGCATGATGTCTGTAAAGTATAATATAGGTTTAAGTTCGAGTTTGTTCATGTGCATTAATTGAAAGCTAACTCATTTATTCTGTGTTGAGTTCGCATTCTCAGGATGTTTCCAATGGATCAATTCTATAACATCACTGATATATTTCATCTTCTTCAATATTCCTCCTAGGGAACGTCAGTGGGTGGATGATTTTCCTCTTCATCGTAGTGCTTGTGAAGGAGATTCTGAATTATTGAGCCAGCTTCTGGATGAAAACCTTTCTGTAAACCAGCTGGATAGTGATCATTGGGCACCTATTCATTATGCATGCTGGTGAGTGGAGGACTTTGGGCAAATGAGCTGATAAGGAATAGTTTCTAATAAGAATTATCTAAGTTTTTTTTAAAGAAAACCACCTGTTTCTAGATTGCTGTTTTTCTCCAGTGTACTCAAATAGCAGAACGAAGGACATAGCTATGCAGATAAAGGATGACACTAGGGGTTAGCTCAGTTTTCATTGGAGAAAGTGTGTCTGGAGAAAGTTGTCCTTGTTTCATCTGATTCTCCTGGTAATAATTTGTATTTTGAAGCAAAGCAATATGAAAAGATAGCAGAAATTGTACTTACTACTTATTATTTACCACATTTATATTCCTCTCTTCTCAACCCCGAAGGGGACTCAGTGCGGCCACTTGGCGCGCAATCGGTCATACAAGCTGTTTTATTTTTGTAGCAATCCAGATTGAAGATTAGGAAGAAATTGAGTACTTGATTGTACTTTGTTTTTTAAAAAAATAAGGGGACAGTAGAAAGGCCAAAATTTTAGTCCGACTCCAGACAATGTGATCACCAAGTTTAACTGCCTCAAAAATGAAATACAACCAAACCTTATGATTCCATTATAAGTCAGCTTCAGATTTTGTTTTTCCCATGTATGTGAAAGGAAGTAATTTGTACCCTAAGTGGGCTAATACTGCTGACGGTTTCATTGGTAAGAAGGACAGTCATTGAGTTTTGGATTGAGACCTAAAATATCTAGATCCAAGCATCCACTGAGCATTGAATGACTTCTGTCTCATGGGTTTTCATGCTGACAAAGTCAAGAGGATGAACCATGTATGCCTTCCTCAGAGTGTTGAGATGCAGAGCCATGCATGTCTTTGAATGGATGTGGCAAGGGAAAATAGTTTTCCTGCCATGTCGGCAGTGTGCTGAACCATGTCCTTGTGAGCACAAGAGCTTCGCGAAGGTAAGCCTTGGCCATGCTCTGCTGAGGGGATGGAAGCAGATCCAGGTATGACCCGATCTTGTCCCACAAAAAAGCATTGTAGGACATGTATGCCAGCTGTCAGACTGGCATTGGCATGGGCCTTCTTCCCCATTGTGTCCAGCTTCTTGCCCTCTTTATCTGGAGGGGTGGGCTGAGTCTTATGGGAACGCTTGCACTTGGCCACGTTTACCACAGTGTTAGGCTTGGGTGGCCATGCTTCCCAATCTGCAGATGCGAGATCGATAGCGTGCGTCCTATCTCCTAGAAACCGCTGGCATCGCTGATGGGGCCTGGTCAGGGTTCTTAGTAAGCTGGAGCAAGTATGGAAGAGAGCTGGTAAGGTTGTAGAAGCCAATGGCTGCTGAACCTGCTCATCAGGAAGAAACATAGGATCCTCTACTTGGTCCTGCCCCTTCTTTGTGGAAAGATTCAAAGCCTTTGACATACGAATAATCAAAGCTGAAAACACAGAAATGTCCTCTGAAGGTGGTGCTGGGAAGGTGTATACAGGCTCTGGGTCCTTAGGCACATCCATGGAGGACCCTGACTCCGGGGCAGAACAAGGCTTGTCTGGAGGGTCTTGCAGTGGGGTCACAGTGCACTGTGGTACTGCCTGCTGCATAGGCACTACTTGGGCAGGAGCTTGTGGGAGTACTGCAGCCTTAAGCTGAGATTCCTGAAGTGGAGCAAGGCAGTATGCTCTCCCACCTGGAGAGTAATGCAAGCCATGCTGTTCGTCCAGTTGATAACCCTCTGACCTGGCAGTTACACTGGCAATGTAGGGCTGGTGCTGGTGTCGGCATGGTGGAGAGCCACTGTATCCATATGGGTCTGGGCTATAACTGTGCCAAGAGCCTCGAGATGGCGAGTGGCTCCCAGATCTGGAGCGCCATGTGGTCCTCGAGGGTGAGGACTGGTAAGAGGGAGATCTGCATGACCTGCGCTCTTTCCTTGGCAATGGGGCAGCTGGCAGCAAAAGAGCCCGCTTGAGGTCTTACACTATGGCCCACACTGTCGGCCAGCAAGCCTGCCGCATTACTCTGCCAGCTTGAGCCAGCTCACGGCTCCTCCAAGGGTTGTGGAGATAGTTGCGGAGGGGAAAGTGAAGCCGAAGCTGGAAGCATACGTTGTGCCTGCCCCAGCAGCTCTCACAGAGGAGCCTGGGGCGGCGAGGAAGGCAGTGCTGGCTGCACTGCGTGCTCCAAACTAAGAGGCTGGGGCAACGGCAGGAGGAGCAACTGGTGAGGCGGCAAGGAATGGTGGCGATGGAGAATGCTGTGTGTCTTCTGAAGTTTCTTTCCCCCTTTTTTGCAGGTGAGGGGGTTGTATCTTCGGAGCCTTTCCGCTTTGTAGAAGCGGAGGCTGGGTGAGCACTGTCTTGGCCCTGTGAGGGTCCAGGGGGCTCCAACACTGCCCAGCATCCCTCAGAAGTAGAAGGCAATAGAGCCCTTTCACAAAGGAAGAGCCTTCAGTTGCCGCTTCCAGCTTTTCCTTGCCTGCAGTGTAAATGCCTTGCAGGCAGAGCTGGACTTCACAGAATGTGTTTCTCCTAAACACAGGAGACACAAAGCATGGCTATCTGTATCAGGAAGCTTCTCCCCACAAGAAGCACATTTTCTAGAAACTACATTAGAAGCCATAATCAATTTAGGGATGAGACAAGAGTAATCAACAATACCAGTCCGAAGTCAGGGTTAGAGAGAGACGAGTAATCCAAAAAACAGTCCAAGTCGTAAGATAAGTTTGTAAAATTCAGAGAGGTTCCTAAGAGCTGCTGCAAGGGTGGCTGGAAAAAAGGAACTGGACCTACAGTCCCTCCTACAGCATATATGCCTCATGGGAAAGAGGGACAGGGCTGCAGCCACAAGCCTTTTCAGCTTTTCAGAGGTTTCCAATATTGCTGCACAGGTGCATCAACTATCACATGTGCTTATTTCACCAGACATCACAAAGAAGAACAACTATTACTAGTGTGCATGGGTCTCTTTGAATCACCTTCAAGATTTAAATTGCAAAGCTTGTTATTTTTAGGGAATTAATTTATTAGATATACTGGTAGAGATACTTTTACCTGAATTAAAAAAATTACAAAGTAAGTGTAATTTATTTCATATACCACATATGAAATTTTACTATTATTTGTATCTGCTTGCTTTCTGTGTAGGTATGGGAAGGTTGAAGCCACACGAATGCTGTTAGAGAAAGGAAAGTGCAATCCAAATTTACTGAATGGGCAGCTCAGCTCTCCTCTTCATTTTGCAGCTGGAGGGGGGCATGCTGATATTGTTGAGATTCTCCTAAACCATTCAGAGATCGACAGAGTAAGATGCCTTTGTAACTACGATTATGCAATTTCCCATACAGTTCTGCCTTTTCAATATTTATTTATTTTATTTATTTTGTATATTTCTATCCCGCCCTTCTCCCCACAAGGGGGACTCAGGGCAGCCTCACATAGGCATCAAATGATACTAAAACATATATACCATAAAATTTGGGCTCTCAATTGTAATAGGTAAAATATTTAAATGCTACAATAAACAGTGGCAATACTACACGCCAGGAAGTGCTTCAAAGAAGTAATTTTATTTTTCACCAGCTTAGAACTGCTATTTTTATTTTATACAATACTTAGAATTATTTGCATAATAATCAGCTTCTTGAACAGTGCAGTAGACATGTAGATTACAACTGATGAACTTTAATGTAGAGCTATATTTTTATCATTTATCTTATTTCTCATTGTAGCACATTACTGATCAACAAGGAAGAACGCCACTAAATGTCTGCGAGGAAAACAAACAAAATGAGTGGGAGAAAGCAGCTAATTTGCTGAAAGAAGCCCTAAATAAACAAGTATGCCCTGACCTTCCAGATATGTTTATGATTTAGAATAAGTAAGAACACTTTGCCAAAGTTTGAATTCTCAAGTGACCTTTAGTACAAAATTATTTTTCAAAATGCTGATAGTTTTTGAAAGTAGATTTGAAGCTTGCCTTGGAATTTCAAAAACTGCTTGCACTGAGCTTTAGTTTTGCTATTCAATGAAACCCACATAAGATATTTACCATGTTAATCTTTAATTAATTAATCCATGATTTTGTGTTGCCCTTTAGAAGCACTGAGGGATCTCTGCATATCCATTCTCCAAGTGGAGAAGGGCAGGTTACTTATACATTTTGATATAATTTTTGTAGTATGAAAAAGTTCGAATTTATCGAATGGACGGGTCATATCGCTCTGTGGAACTGAAACATGGAAACAACACGACTGTGCAACAAATAATGGAAGGAATGCGTCTTTCCCAAGAAACACAGCAGTACTTCACTATTTGGATCTGTTCTGAAAATCTTAGTAAGTTATCTTAACCAATTTAAGAATGTTTTAGTTATTCTAATATGTTACACAAAGAGCTGCAGAAAAGATAGATGCCTCTAACAAAGTAGTCTTCTGCAATATTGCCTTAGTGACTTCCATTTGTTTCTTTAACAAGATTTTTAAATTTTCGTGTAAAAAGCATTGCATAATAAATAAGTTTAAAACTGATAAAATAAAGGGATCACTAGCAACCACTGTGCTCTGGGAGTCCGGGTCGAGCAACCGCGCCCCCCCCCCCGGCAAAGGTGCCGAACCAATTTGGGTTCGCCCGAGGGGACCTATGGAACCAACTAGGTTCCTGAATGCCTTGAGGGATTTGGAGCCTGCCAGCGATTCGCTCGGTGAGCTGGTTACCACCTGGAACCACGCTGTCCTCCGCTCTCGACGAGATCGCCCTAAACGCCCTCTCAAACCCCGCACATCCTGTTCACCTTGGTACACAGATGCACTAAGATCTATGAAGCGGGAGAAGAGACGGCTAGAGCGCAGGTGGAAGAAGCTCCGCGACGGGCCATCGACATCAGCTTATAAGCTTTTTATGGATGCTTATGAGCATGCTGTCAAGGAGGCGAAAAAGTTTATTATGCCTCCTTGATAGCGCTCTGCGGATTCACGCCCAGCTCAATTGTTCAGGATAATTCGGCAGCTGACGATGGTCCCTACCATCCCAAACAATGACAATTCGGCCCTTTCTGCTGAGGTTTTTCAGAATCACTTCGCAGACAAGATTGCGTTGCTCCGCCGGACCTTCCTTCCACACTTGATACAGTCCAGGAGCTGGAGACTCCGTGGCCCTCCGCCGGGTCCACCTTCGACCGGTTTCGACCACTGGACGCAGAGGATGTTGACAAGATTGTCGCAGCCCTTAAGTCGACCACCTGCTCCCCTCGAGCCCCGTGCCCCCCACGCTGATTCGAGCTTGCGTGGAGGGGTTACGAGGCCCTCTGTTGAAGATAGTCAACTGCTCCCTTGAGCAAGGGGCTTTTCCAGAGGAGCTAAAAGAGGCGGTGGTCAGTCCATTGCTGAAGAAGCCCGGATTAGACCCCGCGGCTCCCTCCACTACCGCCCCGTGTCGAACCTTCCGTACCTGGGCAAGGTGATTGAGAGGGCAGCAATGGACCAGCTGCAGACCTTCTTGGATGACGCAACCTGGCTAGACCCCTTCCAGTCCGCTTCCGTTCAGGCCATGGGACGGAGACTGTCCTGGTCTCCATCACAGACCTACTCCGCTGCCACTTGACCGAGGTGGATCGGCGCTGCTCGTGTTATTGGACCTCACGGCAGCGTTTGATACTGTCGATTACCAACTTTTGATACACCGCCTGGCGGTGGCGGGAGTGAGGGGACAGCCCTCAACTGGCTGTCCTCCTTCCTCCAACGCCGCCAGCAGCGAGTGAAGTGGGGAGGGGCGGTCCGGAGGCTCCCGCTGAGTTGCGGGTGCCTCAGGGGCTCTCCTCTCCCCGCTGTTATTTACGATCTATATGCGACCACTCGCCCCACTGGTACGGAGTTTTAGGCTGGAGTGTCGTCAGTACGCTGATGATACCCAGCTCATTCTGTGGTGGGACCCGGGGCAGTCTCTGTACCCGATAATTTCCATCTTTGCCTTGAAGTCGTTACTGGATGGCTGCGAGCCAGTAAGTTGAAGGTGAACCCGCGAAGACGGAGATCTTGTGGCTGGGCCGCCCGGGGTAGTGACCCAGTTGCCAACTTTCGATGGTGTGGCCCTCTGCCCTCAGCCATCGGTAAAAGTCTGGGGTCCGGCTGGATGCCCACCTGTCCATGGAGGAGCAGATTGGCTGCACCTGCAGGACAGCATTCTACCACCTACGGTTGGCTAAGCGCCTGGCTCCCTACCTCTCCCAACGCGACCTTGCTACGGTGATCCAAGCCACGGTCATCTCGAGGCTCGATTACTGTAATGCGCTCTACATTGGCCTTCCCTTGTCGATGATCCGAAGCTTAAGCTAGTGCAGCACGCCGCAGCCCGCCTCCTCCTGGGTGCTGCAAGATCTGACCGCGCGACCCCACTCCTGCGCGAGCTGCACTGGCTTCCGATTGAATTCCGGGTCCTCTTCAAGGTGTTAGTTCTCACCTTTAAGGCCATCTATGGTTTGGGGCCAGTGTACCTGAGGGAGCGACTTACCCCCTTATGTGCCCGCGAGATCACTGCGCCTGAGGAGCTTAACCTCCTTGAGGTGCCTTCTCTTGGAACCTGCAGACTGGCCACTACACGGCGGAGGGCATTCTCTGTAGCTGCCCCAAGTCTCTGGAACGGCCTCCCGGAGGAGATCCGCGCCATCCGCGCTCTTCTGCCCTTCCGCAAGGCCTTGAAGACTTGGCTCTTTAGGAAGGCGTTTGGCCCTTAACTCAACCACACTGTGTGCCATGCCGCCTATTCCCCCCCCAGATTCTTATCTCGTCCCCCAGCCTTCGCTGAGGGCTAGTGTTTTTAATATGTTTTAACTGCTTTGATGTTTAATGTGTTTAAACTGTTTAATCTGTTTTATTACTCACGGTGTTTATGCTTCTTCTGTAAACCGCTCTGAGCTCCGGAGTCAGCGGTATACTAAATCGAAGTTAATAAATAAATAAATAAATAAATAAATAAATAGTTTTAGACTAAAAACAGGCAACAGCAACTGTATTGTTAGTTCTTCCTCCATGCATGAGGCAGGACATTGTGGGTGAGCATACAGGTGGTTGAGTTGTTTGTTCTGCTCCACAATCACACAAGGAGGAGGATTCTTCTAGACAGTGCCATTTTGCCAGGTTGCCTTTTGATCTACCAACTCCATTTCTGAGTCTGTTTAAGGACTTCCAAGTTTTCAACAAGATGAACTGTAATTCTGAAGGGAACCTTCCTTTTTAAATAGGGAACCAGATAAAGTACATGTGAAATCATTTAAGCCCAGTTATTCTTTATTTCTCAGATTGAGATCCTGACCTGGCAAGCTTTAAAGTGCAAAAACATATACAGTACTGCATACTTGAAGCACTGCTGTAATGATTCAGGGAGAGAAGATATTTGAATTAAAAACCTTATTGGGTCATATGTACATCTAATATTGAAGTGGAATTAGTTTGATAACCATTGATTTGAAGGGAGAAAAAAGTACTGGACATTCTAGAAAATCACTCCGCAGTATGGTTTTCACACATAATTATATGCAACTCGAAATATACTGTTTTGCCTTGTTTGCTTTTATTTACATTAAAGTTGTTGTTTAGGTCTCCAGCTGAAGCCATATCACAAACCTCTGCAGCATGTTCGTGACTGGCCTGACATACTCGTTGAATTGACAAATTTGGATCCTCAAAGAGAAACTCCACAACTTTTTCTGAGGAGAGATGTGAGACTTCCTCTAGAGGTTGAAAAAAAGGTCGGCATTTTATGTTCTCCTTTATGAAATACAGTAGGGTTAGGTTTCAGTATCTCCCGCAATAAGTGAAAAACCGCGATGTAGGGATGCTCTATTTATTTTAATATTTATACATTATTTTAGTAGTTTTACACTATTTTAAGCCTTTAAAATAAAGTGAAGGAAAGGAAGGAAGGAAAGGTTTTTCAAGGCTGGAGGGAAGGGGAACTGAGGAAGGAAAGCGCCTTGGGAGAGCGGCAGTGGCAAAACCCCATAAAACAGCAAAAATACCATAAAATATGCGAAGTAGCGAGGGAACACTGTAGCCATAATATTGAACTTAGTATCAGTGTCAGCCTTGTGATCTTGTACCCATCATCAGTTGGCATCTGAAGAACAAAGCTGATGGATTTATAGATGTAAAACTTTAAAGACATATTGTTTTGCCATATATTCTTTTCAGTTAATTTGTACAGGTTTGAATATCCTTTATTCCAGACATGGGCTGTTAGGAATTGTGGGAGTTGAAGTTCAAAGCACCTGGAGGGTCGGAGTTTGCCCATGCCTGCTTTATCCAAAGTGCTTGGGACTAGAATTGCTTCAAATTTTAGATTTTTTAAATACATGCATTTGCAATACATATATACCTCCCACAGTTTCACAGATCCTCATAATCTTTCCAGCCTCACATCTCATGCACAACACAAATAGTGAACAAATAAGATATTAGTTTGAGAATGACACAAGGCTGGGAAGAAACTGGGGACCTCTTGCCAGCCATGATCTGTGAAATGGCAGGAATCCTAGCAGTGTTCAGTGGAAATCCATGCCTCCTGTCATTTCATAGATCTTCAGTCTCCCTCCAGGATTATGTCTACTTTGTGCATAAGATACAAGGTGAGAGACTGAGGACCTGAGAAACAAACAAGCAGGAGCAACACTTTTGCAGCCTCGGGCAGAAATAGGCAAATGGTGGCAAAAAGTTTTGATTTTTAAAGTTTTCAGAGTTTGGAATTCCAGACAAAGGGATCTTGAACAGTACTGATGATAATACAAAGCATTACTATTTATTTTGTTGTAGATTGAAGATCCGCTGGCTATTCTTATCTTGTTTGATGAGGCGAGATACAATTTGCTGAAGGGTTTCTATACCTCGCCTGATGCCAAGCTGATAACACTCGCAAGTCTGCTGCTGCAAATCGTCTACGGAAATTATGAAAGTAAGAAACACAAGCAGGGCTTCCTAAAGTAAGTCTATTTAAAATTATTTCAAAATTGGCTTGCTTTAAAATATAATTATTTTGAGAAGTCTGTCTAGGAGATCTTTTTTGGGGGGTGGCTAATATTGCTGATTCTGATAGATGGAGTCAAGTGATCATTTGATCAGCAGGTGACTATCTGATCAAGAAGATAGGTCAGCACATTATAAAGTGTTCACGTTGCTTCTTTTAGAACAATTTCTTTCTGCTGCCTCTTTTCCAGTCATTTGATTAAGTCAATATTTTATTTTATGCCTACAAAACTAGAAAAAAAAATCACACATTCTTGCTTTTTATTACCAGTGAAGAAAATTTAAAGTCTATAGTACCAATCACCAAATTAAAAAGCAAAGCACCCCACTGGACAAATAGAATACTTCATGAGTACAAGGTAGGTTGTTTGTAAAGCACCATGACTTCCAAAGACCTCTCCTTTTAAAATGATCATTTCTGGAATTTGTTAAGTATTAACATTACAGAGAAAAATAGACCATTGCTTATTATTGAACCATTGTTGTTAGAGTATTTTTTTTTTAAAGAAAGGAATAAAAATTAACAACTCCCATATCATTCTATTATTTAAAAAATCATAACAAATTAATAATAAACGTTATGTATAGTTTTGTTATACCACAGTTTAGAACAGTGGTTCCCAACTGCTGGTCTGTTGACCACTGGTGGTCCGCAAGAACTAAAATATGGTCCGTGGCCTCTCCATTACTACACCGTTCTAACAAAAGCGACTGGTCTTGCAAAACCCTCTTATAGTGCCGAGGCAAAAGGGATGCCAGGAGGGGAAAGGCACAACAACAAGCCTCCTGACTGCTGCTACTCCTCCCTCCCCAAGTGGAGTCGTTCCAAGTGGTGCCTGGAAGTGGGGACACCTTGGTGTCTTCGTTTTTAGGCCTGTTCCTAGGGTTATTTGGTGTGCTGATTCAGAAAATTGCATTGGATAGACCACATCAGCTCTAGATTATTAAATACAGTTTTCTGTGGGCGAGCAGATGGCGACTATTGGATGGCATATGTTCTGTATCATAAACTAGAGCTGATGTGGTATATCCAATGAAATTTTCTGAATCTGCACTTCAAATAACCAAACCAAATCTAAAGTTGACCAAAAACGGATTCGTAACTCTCTTGGTACCAATGCTGTAGAGTGGTCCCTAGTCAAAAAATGGTGGGGAACCACTGGTTTAGAAGGTTATTGTAAGCCTGAAATGTTAAAAAATAGACAAACTCCCCTTTGAGAAAAGTTTAAATATTTAGGGTTTTATTTTAGTTTGGTGGAGGGGCATGTCCTCATGTCCTACTTGTTACATTTCCATAGCTATGTGGCTTGCCAGTGTGGGAACCAGATCCTTTACTAGAGAGACCTTGGGTTTTCTTTTACTCACTCAAAACATACTAGAGAAGTCAGAGTATTCTTGTATATCTTTTGACTTGCCCATGTTTCATGCTGCACAAAATTCAACTTAATAGTTATTTTGCCCTTGCTGTACTCTTGTGAAAATCATTGACACAATTCATTTTGTACCAGTTCTGATTTCATTATATTCTGTATTAATTTATGTGCATGCCATGAAATGTATTGTTCTTAAGCAGATGCATGCCTGCTATTTTATTCTGTCCAGGTAAATTGCATCCTATTGACAATGAAAACCATATCTTCTCTGGATGTGTCAATTTCTCTTTCTAGAGTCTGAGTACTAGTGAAGGTGTGAGCAAAGAGATGCATCACCTGCAGCGCATGTTTTTGCAGAACTGCAGGGAGCTTCCTACCTATGGAGCTGCTTTTTTCACAGGACAAGTATTCACAAAGGCAAGCTCAAGCAATCATAAAGTTATCAGAGTGTACGTGGGCGTAAATATCAAAGGATTGCATCTTCTCAACATGGAAACAAAGGTAGGCTGGTTGGCCTTATCACTATTCTGTGGAGCTTCTTTTTGCACAGGACATGTACAAAGGCAAATGTCAAAGGAAAGCATCTTCTCAGGATGGAAACAATAGGTTTGTTGGCCTACTTTTAAGTAATTATTCTTTTCAAGCATCTATTGCCAAACTTGGTGGCTATCTCTAAACAATCCAGTAAGGCACATATCACCCCTGGAGACAAAGATGGGCAAAACTTTTGATTCCATGGCTTGTAAAGCCTATTCTGCTGGAGCACTCTTCCTTCTCACCTAGCTCCATTTCTCCTAGCTTACTTTATCCATTTTTTCCCTCTCTGCACCCAGTCCCATTACTGTCTGTGTTCTGTTTACCTTTGTCTGTGAATATTTGTTGATTCAGAAGTTGAGGTTGGAATTTATACAATTTTGAAGTGGACCAATTGCTATCTTGTTCTAGATAATCTGTCAAAAGACTCAGGTTCACTAATCTGTAAGCATCTTCTTTCCTTCCCTGTCCATTAAAAAAATGGTTCCGTCTTCTTGGGTCACTGAAAAGAAGATCGGAAGGCATGAGTAGCAGAAGCAGTCAGTAGTTCTGTATAAGGATATTCAGGCCTCCCAAATTATAGCATTAAAGCAACCATGTGGATACAATACTTTAGAGCTGATAATGTTCCCTTCTTCATCAGTTAATGCTTGGTCACACTAGCAAGAGGAAAGTAGCCAAAATTTGCCCACCAAAGGAGTCAGAATACCAGTTATTAAATAGAATCAGTAAAATCAGCAATTTAACTATAATGATTTTATTTATCCTTAAGTAAAGATGCAGCAAAGCTGGGGCACTAAAATACACCCAAAATTCTCTTTTGTTCTCTCTGGTAGTGACGGTCATATAGCAGAATGAATCTGCTTGTTCAGCGTTGAGTTGGCAAGTACAGGGTAGGGATGAGCTCGGGAGTTGAGTATTGCCTGGAGGAAGGAATTTCCTGCCCACCAAGTGCAGATGGGATTCTGCCTCATCCTGGTCTCCAATTGGAAGAAATGCAAATTAGGTTTGCACATTTACTGAACAGTTAAACTTTTTGTTTCTTCTTGTATTGCAGGCATTGCTCATAAGTTTAAAATATGGCTGCTTTATGTGGCAGTTGGGAGATGGAGATACCTGTTTTCAAATACATAGTTTGGAAAACAAAATGAGCTTTATAGTCCATACCAAACAGGTAAGCCAGACATTGATTTTCCCCACCAGTCCATCGATAAAGTGAAAATATGTGTGTATGTTTGTTTTCTTCAAAGTCTTCCCATGGGTTGATGGATCTGGACCAGACTTGATACACACACACACTTCTTTATCCAACTTAAAATATTGCCATGGTTTAAACTGAGAAATCCGCCCCTTTTTGTTTGTTGCGTTATTTTTCAAATGAGGCCCATGAACCTCTTATTGCTGCACTGAGATGCGACCACAAGAGAACAGTATATAAATAGAAAGGCCACCTCAGAAAAAGAGGAGGGTGACAAATGAAAGAGGGCTAGAGCATCAGTGGGGATATACTATAATGAACAAATTCCCGCCAGAAATGTTTGGTCTGATATCCCAATTTGGCTGCATCACTTGTTAATTGAGACTCCCTTTGCAAAAAGAAAAACAGCAAGCTGTTGTATTAAAACAAAAGGCAAAAAATAACCTGGGACTGCCACTTTTGGATTTTCTGTGAACGTTTTGTAGTATTGTGCTTTTATTTATGTTATTATCCTGCCCACCTGGTGGCAAACAAGATTTTTTTTATAAAAACAGAATTGCACTTAGAAGATGAAACTAGATTTAAAATATACTATATGTAAATTAATAGAAATAGCACTTAACCAGAAACCTCTCTTATATTAACTTTCTAATATTTAATATAAATATGTAAAAAGCCAATTTTGTGAAAGTAATTTTGAGTAAAAAATTATTCATTCCTGAAACAAAGGGGGGGTGTGGAATGTGTACCTTTGTTTCCAGAAGCCTTAAATGTTTTGTGGAAGACAAGTTCATATTCTGCCTACTTTTCAAAACTGGCTACACTTGTACTGAATGCTATACTAACACATCAGTTTATACAAAGGGGCTTTCCTACCTCCTCTTCCTGCTTCAACTCTCCAAAGCTGCTCCTGAAGGTCAGCAAACTCACAAGAAAATCATAGGACTCAGAACTTCCACTCTGTGAACTAACTCCTACTTGCTGCTCCATTTCATAGACTAAATTGAATCTTACAGTTAGAAAGGCCACAAGAGCTAGATAGACCAACCCTCGACCATGCAGGAATACACAGCCAAAACACAGTTGAAAGATGTCTATTCAACCTCAGTTTAAAGACCTCCAATTATGGATAGTTCGCCCTGCCCTGTCAGTCTTTTCTTATTTTATTTTGTTATTTTAAGGGTGCTCTGCATAATGCTTGAGTAGACTTGCTGGATTTTTTTAAACCCAAAACAAAATATTATATTTATATTTATTATCTTGTCTGTGGGTCAGTGGCAGCTACAAAATTCAACAGTCATTTTCACCCCACTACAGTTAATATCAGGAGACTGCACTCCAACCCTGAGATCAGCTTGGATGCTGTAGAGATGCAAGACAATTTGGTCAGATAGTAGTCATGAGACACTAAATCCTTACCTGAAATGGAGAAGAAATGAACATGATATGAAGGAAAGGCAGAGACTAGAGAGTGAAGCTCCCTCACTCCCCCAAAGAAAGCTTGTCTAATGGTTTTCTTGCAGCTACCTAGGAATTATCTGAAGGAGACAGAAAATACTGCATCATAGGATGGAAATGTGGGAAAGCAGGAAACATCACTCTTGAATGTTATTACTATTTCTGCACACTTTGAGCCCAGATTGATTTTTTTTGTCCTTAAGGGTCTCCCGTTATAGAAAAGGGGCTCCCCAATTGTCATCTGACATATTGCACGAGGTAGGCAGGGTTGTAGATGAGAGGAATTGCCAGGTATTGTACAGAAAGTTGTTTCTTATTGCGTGTCTTCAAGTTGCATCCAACCCATGGCTTGATTTCATCTAATTAGGAACAGCTTCCGTTTCCTAAGCTATTCCTGAATCATATTCCAGGGCTTTCTGGAAGATGTCATGATGCTCAGGATTGGCTTTAGGCGACATGAGGAACTGGAGGAGGGAAGTGTCAAAGCTCATTTTTACAAATAGACTCAAATTTACATAACATATAACATGCCAGTCCTACTTTTTGGAAAATCTTTTTTTTCTGTGTTTATAGGCAGGTCTCGTTGTAAAACTGCTGATGAAATTAAGCAGTCAACTGATGCCAAGTGAAAGAACTGAGCGAAATGAATAATTGCGGATTCAATGGTGTTAAGCGGTTTTATATATACAGTATGTAAAAAACAATGTGCACATTAATTGTACAGGATTGTACAGGATGAGATATGTTATCTTATGTAAACATAATGTTATTTGTAAAGTGTATAGCAGTTGTTTTGTTACATGTTATATGTTTTGAAGTTTTTATTAAGGTCAGAAGGAATAATAGTCTGTGCATATACCTGATCAGATAAGTAAAAATAATAAAATGAAATGCATGGTAGCTATTAAGCACCACTGGATATGGTGGAGCTTGCATTTATGTAAACATGTATAGAATTGTACAGTAAGTTTATTCTTGTTTCATGTTGTTTACAAAACTTTTGTTCCTAGGCTTCTCAACAAAAGCTCAGTGCCATAAACTTCTTCTGTAATAGTACATGACAACTATTGAAGGTAGCATAAACAGAAGAATGTGTGAAATCCACACAAAAAATAGCTTCCAAGGAAGGAGTGTCACATTGACCATATTCAACTTGATAATTGCTTATTAAACTGTATAATTAGAATTCAGAAGCATGCACACTCCAGGGTTCCTCTGGATACCATTTCACCTCAGTCTCATGTAATCTCTTGAACATTAAGAAACCTCTGAAGCAACATTTATTCTAGTGTAAAGATCTATAGTCAGAAAAGGGAAGCTTCCTTTGTCATCTACTAGTTTTTATTCAGAAAAAGAAGGGTATATCTTTTATGATACAGCTACACCTTCACTCAAAATTTTGAAATCTGAGGGCAATGTATTGCATTTTTCACGTATCAGATAATTACATTTCTAATTTATTCTCATATTTCTAAAGAACAGCATTTTGTAAAATATTTGTATAAGAGTTGATGAAAAGTAATTTTTTAAAATAAAGTTATATTGACTATACCATTATTGTTGTATTTAGTAGTGTTGTACTTTGTTGCTTCTAATGTCCAAACTCATTACATGTAAAATGAGAGGTCACAGAATCAGAATCGTTGAGCTGGAAGAGACCTCCAAGGTCATCCAGTCCAACCCCCTGCCAAGAAGCAGGAAAATTGCATTGAAAGTACCGCCAACAGATGGCCATCCAGCCTCTGTTTAAAAGCCTCCAAAGAAGGAGTCTCAACCACACTCCGGGGCAGAGAGTTCCACTGCTGAACAGCTCTCACAGTTAGGAAGTTCTTCTTAATGTTGAGGTGAAATCTCCTTTCCTGTAATTTGAAGGCATTGTTCTGCATCCTAATCTCCAGGGCAGCAGAAAACAAGCGTGCTCCCCTCTTCCTATAACTTCCCCTCACATATTTATACATGACCATCATGTCTTCTCTCAGCCTTTTCTTCTGCAGGTTAAACATGCCCAGCTCTTTAAACCGCTCCTCATAGGGCTTGTTCTCCACACCCTTTATCATTTTAGTCACCCTCTGGACACATTCCAGCTTGTCAACATCTCCCTTCAATTGTGGTGCCCAGAATTGGACACAGTAGTCCAGGTGTGGTCTGACCAAGTATAGGAATTCTCCTGATGCTGCCATTTTCTTTTATGTGAATGCCCTAACACTTAAGATTTATAGGTAAAATGTCATTATGACTCAAGAAGGGAGATCATCTGGCATCTCCAATTAAAAGAATGTATCTTGTTAGGAATAAAACAATGCAATTTATACCTCCATCTTTTTGCCAAAAATTCACACAAGGGAGCTAGAATCCTCTACCAAGTAGTATGATGTTCTCAGGTATGCTCTTACAACACAGGCAGAAATTAATATACCTCTGTAAGGGATCTTTTAAAAAAATAATCACAAAACCTTGGCAGTTGTGTGCCTCACACATATTAGAATCAGTAGCCGACATCCACTCAAAGGGATCAGTAACCCACATCCACTCAATGGATCTTTAATATGCAAGTCATGAGTGCCTAAATATGGTACATAACTGCTAGATATATATGGTATATACTGTATAGAGAAAATATCTAACTTTTAACAATGTAAAGAATTATCTCCAGGGGGTTTGGAGGGCATTTCTACACATTTGGAGTCCCCTTAAACCCCTAGGGTCAAAATTAAAATTTGCAATTGTTTCCCTCCAAAATTATTTGCCTCAAAATGTCCCCAATGCCCTCTCAGGATCCAGAAAACATGCCTCTCTGGGCCATTCCAGAGTGTGGACTCAGATAACCCAGGTCAAAGCAGATATTGTGGGATTTTCTGCCTTGATATCCTGGGATAAAGGGATGTGTGGCAGGACGCTCTGCCTCATAGAGAGCACTTAAGGTGGGGGAAGAAGTGCGATTTTCAGGAATAGGGGCACCCCTCCAAATCCCCCTCCCCAGTCTTCCACATTGCCTACCCTGGACAAAAGTCAAAGGTGTGCCATGCTAGTGGCTGCACTTTTTCCAGGTTTATACAGCAGTAGTGATGGATGGAAGATTAGAAAATTGCCAACGCTGAGCAGCCTAATTTTCCAGTGTCTTCTTTCATGATCACCTGCATCATTTGCCCTCCTTTACACAAGTGTAGCGAAAATCCTTACTAATGATGCATAAAAGTGCATAACAGCAGAATATAAATTCAATAAACCAAAAAAAATCAAATTGTTATTGTGGAAAAAATACACAATACATTTTAATTAAGATTGTATGTTTGAACTTCTCTTGACACTTCCCCATTATTTCTACAGCTTTAGCATAAACTGATGAGAGAGCTTGTTTTTTTCGTGTCAGGGGCGACTTGAGAAACTGCAAGTTGCTTCTGTTGTGAGAGAATTGGCCGTCTGCAAGGACGTTGCCCAGGGGATACCTGGGTGTTTTGATGTTTTACCATCCTTGTGGGAGGCTTCTCTCATGTCCCCACATGGGGAGCTGGAGCTGACAAAGGGAGCTCAACGTGAACCCTTGACGTGTTGGTCAGCAGTCCTGCCAGCATGAGGATTTAACCGATTTTTGCCACCAGAGGCTCCAAAGAGCTGTTAAAGAACTGGAAAGCCTGTGATGATGTTAGCAAACTGTTTGTGTACTCATAATAATAATTCTTTTTGTTATTTGTAACACTCCCTGTCTCCACAGGGGGACTCAGAGCGGTTTCCAAACAAAAATGGCAAACAAAACAAATCAAAAAGCAAATAGATAACATCAATAAAAACTTAAAATTAAATACGGTAGTTACCCAAAAATAATTACAAATATTAAAATCCCATAATACATAGTAAACATCAATGAATAATTAAAGTGCAATGCTCATATACTCAATATTTCTTTTGTAGCAGCATGTACTGGGTATAAACAACCAGTACTACATTAAAACTATTGTATCTCCATCCCAGACAAGTATGAAGAAACCTTACATTTCCAAGCTGCTGACTCTTCATGACTGGACATGCATGCCACCACTGTCATATGCAGTAAAGATGAAGAAAAATATTTTCCTTGATTACATGACTATGAAAACAGTCATCACCTTATTAATTTGTGAAAGAGATGAAATGAATAAGCAACAGATAACCACAGTTTCTCATTGTTTCTGCAACTGTGTAATTGTTTCCCAACAAGCCAGGCACTCAGACAGAGAAAAACAGAACAGCAACATGGAATTACAACAAATATATATCTCAGATGATTGTACCAACTGATAATGGCATTTCAGGTGGTTGCATCAGAAGAAATGTTGTCTATCAAGATAACTATCACTCTAATGCAAAACAAATGAGTAATAACTGACAAAAATAATCCTGCAGGGCAAACTCACAAATTGAGCGAGTGTAATCAAAATATCTGTCATACATTTAAGTCAGTGATTCTCAAACTGGGGCCAGGACCCCCAGCGGGGGGTCGTGAAGGGGTGTCAGGGTCACCAAAGACCATTAAAAAAACACAGTATTTTCTGTTGGTCATAGAGGTTGTGTGTGGAGAATTTGGCCCAATTCTATCATTGGTGGGGTTCATAATGCTATTTGATTATAGGTGAACTATAAATCCCAGCAACTTTAAGGCCTTGCATGGTCTAGGGCCTGTGTACTTGAGGAACCGCCTCTCCCCATATGTTCCCCAGAGATCACTTTGGTCTCAAGAACAAAATCTCCTCAGCATCTCCTCTGTCCGGACATACCACCTGTCTTCTACCAGGCAAAGAGCATTCTCGGTGGTGGCACCGACATTGTGGAATGCTTTACCTGACGGAGTTCGAGGAACTAGAGAGCTGTCCTCTTTTCGAAGGGCGTGTAAAACGGTCCTTTTTTGTCAAGCATTTTCAATTGAGTAAAGTTTGTAACATCTCCTATTGCTTAATTTTAATTAATTGGTAGTGTTGATTA
This sequence comes from Anolis apletophallus, assembly GCA_030556195.1. Lineage (NCBI taxonomy): Eukaryota > Metazoa > Chordata > Lepidosauria > Squamata > Anolidae > Anolis > Anolis apletophallus. The sequence continues at coordinate 37,914,999 of JARBWK010000008.1, read as the reverse complement.
CTAATGCTAGTGTCAAATGCGAGTTTTTTGCTGTGTTGTTTTATATTATATAAACCGCCCCGAGCCTGCAGGAAGGAGTGGTATAGAAATTGAAATAATAAATAAAATAAATAAAAACTACAACTCCTAAATGTCTAGGTCTATTTTTTCCCCAAATTCCACCATTTGGGCATATTGAGTATTTGTGCCAAGTTTGGTCCAGATCCATCATTGTTGGGAGTCCACAGTGCTGTCTGGATGTAGGTGAACTACAACTCCCAAACTCAAGGTCAGTGCCCACCAGACCCTTCCAGTATTTTCTATTGGTCATGGCAGTTCAGTGTGCCAAGTTTGGTTTAATTCCATCATTGGTGGAGTTCAGAATGCTATTTGTAGGTGAACTATAAATCCCAGTAACTACAACTCCCAAATGACAAAATCAATCTTTACCCCCACCCCACCAATATCCAAATTTAGGTGTATCGGGTATTTGTGTCAAATTTGGTTCAGTTAATGAAAATACATCCTGCATATCAGGTATTTACATTATGATTCATAACAGTAGCAAAATTACAGTTATGAAGTAGCAAAGAAAATAATGTTACTTTTTTTGGGTTAAAATTTTCTTTATTGGAAATGAAAAATATAAAGTTACAAAAAGAGAGACATCAATCAAGCAGAGTACACCAACGTAACGTAGCCGCATAAAGACACATACAACAAAAGAAAACAAACAGACTTATAAACATAAACATAAACAAAGTCAGAGTAAAAGAGAAAATAATGTTACTGTTGGGGGTCACCACAACATTAGGAACTGTATTAAGGGGTTGCGGGCATTAGGAAGGTTGAAAACCATTGATCTAAGCAGAAGTGAAATTCCTAGTTGCTTGATGTGAAGAGTGAAATGGGCCATTCAAAACTGCTCTGGAATGGAACCTGTACTTGAATTGTAGTGGCAGTTGGGATTTCTGTTAAGCAAGATTACTCTGAAAAGCGTGTTATAATAAGCTTCTTATACAACAATTTAAAACAAAGATCCTCACAGAGCAAGAACTCTACAATCCTACATTTATGTGAGTAGGCACCATTCAACACATATAGAAATGATCGTAAAATTGTATTGTAAGGCTGAAATCCTAAATGCCATTACTAAGGCATAGGCATTATACATCTGTGCAAAAGTCTGTGCTGTTGTTACATTTTCTAGGCAGGTATCTTGCTGCAGAATCTAGGCTTACAAACAATGTGTTGAAACAATATTGTTAATAGTACTGTAGCAGCAAATTGGGAGTTATGGAACTCCAAGTGGCAAGTTACCTCTAACCAAAGCTACCTGCATGGATGTGCGGGTACAAGGATGAGGAAAACACACGACAACTTCACTGCTCAACATGAAATCAAACGGGTTTATTGCTTAACACCAGCTGGTGGGGTTGCCACAGAACTTGCTGCAATCAGGGGCAAACGGCCCGGTCATCCTCAATACAAAGCTCTTATACCCCAATGGCGGCATTCCACAAAAGCCCGCCCTCCTTCATGGACATTTCACAAACATCATTGGCTGGTGTTTACAGAACATTTCATTAATCCAATAAAATATAACATTTCCATTTGCATCACATCTTAAGTCCCACCTATGAATGAGAACAATAGTCATTTCTATGGTAGTCTTTCTCACAGTACAGCTATCAGTGGCTGGGTCCCTTCTGTTCTTAGTTTGCAACATTTGGCTTCTGCAGGCTCCCTTGCCAGCAACGGAGGGGCAGAATCCCTCCACTCATGCGCAGTTCTCATCCATTCAGCACTAAGGGTAAACAAACCTCATCTTTGTACTGTTTAGATCAATCTGAGCCTATGTTATCTCACATTAGGCACGGGGAGTGCATCAGCATTGGCCAAGCACCAATCATAGTGTTATTTTCACAGTGCCTGTGCCTGCCTGATTCTTGGCACAGAAACCCACTTTTCTAAGCTCTACACGTGTGCAGCATCACTCTCTGACTGTACTTCTGTTGGAAAAGTACCAAAACCGCTTTAGTACAAAGAAATAATAGGCAAGATATAAAAATATTTGCATTCTAGCCTCCCAAACATGTACTGTGTTCATTATTTTTAAACATAATCTCAGCAGTTTTGGACTGTAAATATTTATCTTTTGCATTACCATTTCTCTAACTGTATTTGATGTCTGCTTCTTTATAATTAAAACATTGCAAACTGTTTCTCATGCTTGATTTTGTTTCTTTCATTTTTTTTTATTATCAAAGATTGATATTTTAGTTTGGAAATGTCTGGTGAAAAAGAAGAAGAACAGACCACTAATATAAATTCAGATGGAATTATTGAAGCCTCTCCAGATGTTCCTGTAAATGGCAGAATACCATCTGTAGAAAAACTTGATGCACCTGCAAAATCTTCAAGTTCATTACATGATGGAAATCAGGGTGAAACTCAATCAAATGCTATTTCTACTGGGATTGAAAGTGTTCCTGAACCAGGTTCAGAAATTATTGAGCCAAATGCAACATCAGATATGGAACAATCACAATTACATACTGACATGACCGAGATTTCATCAACAACCAGTCTGCATAAAGAAAAGTCAGGTGCATCCCAGGAAAAGCTGTCAGAAAGCTTTTCCGGGGTTTCTCAAAGGGATCCAGAAAAGGAAGCCTTGCGTTCTGCAGAGAAAATAGCAAGCATTAAGAAGATATCAGAAGTAGTGATTTCTGAAGCCAAAGATACAGAAATAATTGCTTACCTGTATGCTGAAGGATACACTGATCTTCCTCCTGAATTTTTTGAAGGGCAAGCTAGAAAAAACTTACTACATTCTATAGAGAGTGCTACTGTACCCGAAAAGATATCTGCAGATATGCCGTCTGAAATGATGGTTGATGACATCACAATTCAATTAAATGCGAAAGGACTAGTTGAAATTCCTACAGGGATATTGCACATGAAAATGTTGAGTTACTTGTACTTAAACAATAACGATATCAAAATTATACCAAAAGAAATCAGGCAGCTGACAAAACTTGAAATACTATCCATAGAAGGAAATCGGTTAACATCATTACCTCCTGAAATAGGCTTCCTTGAAAATCTTCGAACTTTAAACCTCCGGCGTAACCAATTATCAGGGCTGCCAGATGAATTTTCACAACTTTCAGAACTTAAATACTTTCTGTTCAGTCAAAACAACATTGAACAATTTCCATCTGCTTTAACAACACTGACAAGCCTGGAAATTTTAGATCTCAGTGGAAATAATGTAACTCTGATAAAGAATTTGCACAAAATGAAAAAACTGAATGTACTGTATTTAAATGCTAATAAGATGACAATATTCCCAAAAGCTCTCTGTTACCTTCCAAATATAAGTAAGCTCAGCTTGTCAGAAAACTTGATCCAAAGTCTGCCAAAAGAAATGGAAGAACTCAAAACATTAAAAGAACTTTCACTAAGCAACAACAGGCTGATATTTCTGCCGGTACAGCTTTTTCAGCTTACACAGCTAGAAAAAATGAGACTAGATTGTAACCAGTTAGAAAGCCTATCAGATAAAGTAGAGAACCTGCAGAAGCTTCAGGATCTCAATCTTGCCAAAAATTTATTTCAAAACATTACTGATAATATTTCCAAATGTACTATGCTGGAACGTCTCAACCTCAGTGACAACCAATTTAAAAAGCTTCCTAACAATCTGCACAAACTAAAATATTTAAAGGAACTCTACTTAAACAGAAATCAACTGATCTTATTAGATGAACACATTGCATTCAACAAAGACCTGTCCATCTTAGAGGTGTCGGAGAATGCTTTAATGTACATCCCAGTTGAAATAAAAAGTTGTACAGAAATCATTAAAATTGACTTAAGTTGCAACAAGTTGGCCCTGTTTCCAATGGGACTGTGTGCGCTGATAGCTCTTAAACATCTAAATCTCAGTGGTAATTATATTTCAGAAATAACTACTGAAATTTCATTCATCAAATACTTGCAATACTTAAATTTAAGCAAGAACAAATTGCCTTCCTTTTCCATACATTTGTGCACTCTTTCCAGACTAAATTTCTTAGACCTAAGTCACAACCAAATAAGCAGTATTCCAACCAACGTGCAAAAACTGAAATCTCTTCGGACTCTGCTCTTACACCACAACAAATTTATTTTGTTTCCCAGAGAGTTATGTGGTTTACATCAACTTAAGGTCCTTGATCTTTCTGAAAACAAGATACAGTTCATTCCCTCTGAGATCAAGGATCTGGAAGAACTCAAAGAATTAAATTTGTCAAACAACAATTTTGCATCTTTCCCAGTTGAAATCTGCCAAATATCATCACTGCAAAAATTAACAATGTGCCAGAAAAATGGACTCAAGGTAACATGTTACTTACAATTTAGTGATCCATGTCATATATACTATAACTGTCTATTGGGGCTCATAAAGTGAAATGCTCTGCTAGTTAAATTCTATGGGATTATATAGAGGACGGAGGTACCCAGCTCAGGAAGGATGGGAGACACTGTCTTAGCATCCCATTAGAATAACAGAGTTGGAAGAGATACAAAGGCCATCCTGCCCAACCCCCGGCCATGCAGGAGCGCAAAAACAAAGCACTCCTTCCTGACAGATGGCAATTCTGCCTCTCTTTAAAAACCTCCAGAAAAGGTTTTCAAGCAGAGGCTATGCATGCTGGATATCTTGCAGGCTGTTATGCTATCAGAAAATAGCATAAAGCACATACAAGTGCATCTGGCAGTTATGATAATAAAACCAACAACAGTATTGTACAAATTACTTAATGCAGGCATAAGTAAGCCTTATATCTGTATGTTTTTTTTGTTTGGAGCAATGGTTAGAATTCTCTTCTTCTCCAGCAATCAATGCCTGAATTTACAAGATGGCCTTTCCTTGGTTGGTAAAAAGTAGGGGGATGTAGAAGCATCTGTGTCCCTGTAGCCAGGCATAAAGTGATTACATCAGCTGCTGAAACTAGATGATGTAATAACCTGTTGATAGCCAGATACTTCTGCAATCCCTTCTTCTTCACTGGCTATGCATTGTCCATGCTCACTTGCTGCCTTCAGATGCAATGGAAAGTTTTGCCATACCAATGATATTCTTGAGGAAAACATTGTTGCCAATAGAGCTAGCTATTGTTTCTGGAATGGGAAGGAACACAACCTTCTTCATTATCTGAGGCAGGAAAATGTTCCGGGCAATGGCTGGATTGACTTACTTGGTGGTGTAGATGGTTTATCTCGCAATTCCATTCTTCATGCATATATACTACAGATCCAACTCGGTTTTGACAAAAGTAACTTCTATGTATAAATATTTAATGCTGTAACTATTTTGCCCTTTGTATCCTCAGTTAAAATCACTTCCAGAAGAGATATCAAAATGGTTGGTCCTCAAGGAACTAGATATATCTTATAATGAATTACAAGAAATGCCAAAAAGTATAGGGGAAATAAAAACTTTGGTCACTTTAATAGCAAACAACAATTGCTTTCAAAAGCTTCCCTCGAGTTTTTCATCACTCCGTAATTTACAGCACCTGAATCTCAAAGGTAAGTAATATGCGAAACATCACAGGGAAATTCAGACATAAAAGTAACGCATATCTTATGAAGTGGTTGTGCAGAAATAAGTATCAGCAAGTATTGAGTAAACAAAAAAAATATGTATTTGGAATAGAAAGCAGCATCCAGTTGCGTGTGCAAAACTGCACATTCTACTCATTCAGATCCCTACTTGGCACCGTATTTGGTGTATATGAGTGCATCCAGAAGAAGACATTATTCCACTGCTATAATGTTCCCTCAGATTAAAGTAGATGAACATAGAGATGTACAGAAGACAGAGGAGTTAGTGAAAGATTACTGCTTACCTGTAACCATGTTTCTTCAAGTGGTCATCTATTACATTCACGAGTTTGTCTGTACCTACACAGACTACCTTTGGAAACTTCTAGAGTTAGATCTTTCTGGCTGAGTACACAGATGACCACTTAAAGACCCATAGTTATAGGTAAGCAACTCCCCCCCCTTTTATGGTCTTTGGGCTCTGATGTTTGTTGAGAAAAGAATTCAAAGCCTTGATGTCATCAAATAGCTCAAGATAGTTGAGATGTACATCTTTTCTTAAACAGACCTGTTTATAGCATCAACATATCCCCTGTTCTGCATGTTCTCTGATAGCTATAGTTTCCATGTGAACTCCACTGGCCTATGTTTCAGTCCACCAGAATAGAAACTGATGGAAGAACTGAAACAGGCGGTATCCTCAGGTCGATGGTATCAGGTGCCATCAGTGCATCTGACTCTTTTCAATAAGATAAAGATCTATGGGCAGGCTTGGACCCTTTCTGGGAAGATGACAGATTGCACAGGGGGAAAAACATCAGCAGACTTCTTAGGAATCAAAGATTCACCAGAAGTCTTTGGGAGCACCAAAGAGTATTTAGAGGGAGCCTGCATGGATTTGAACAGTGCCAGTGATTTTGAAAGGAGCCAGGTTAAATTCAAAGCTGATAGCACTGAGGTTCCCTGATGAGTGAGGAAAATTTTGTTGATACTAATATCATCCAGTATGGTACAGCAGGTGGCAAAACTGATAGCACTAAAGCAAGTGCAGCAATGCTGATAGAGGCCATGAAAAGTGCCCAGTTTTGGATAGCGAGATCAGCTGTATGTATTCATAGCAGATTCCCAGAGCAGGACTTTATAACACTAAGCCCTGCTCTGAAGGGCCTGGTGGGAAAAGACTTGAGAATTAGAGGTCTTGTCCAGAAATGTGGGCCTCCTCCAAGTGAAGTAGGCACTTAGCATGGTTGCCCATCTATGGATCTTCTTTACATGGGAGACACATATCTTAAAAGGATGGTGTCGGTGTAATAAACCAGAGAAACCTCAAGTAAGTAACAGTCAAACAAGAGTCACAAATGTACAAGGTTCCCTCCAATGCATCTACATTGAGGAGAAAGTGAATTAGGAGGTGTGGTGAGGAAATGTATTGAGGATATGCAGTACAGGGGACCTTCAGTCAAAGAGATCCAGTTCTAAAAGATTCTGAAGTTAGTTTGTGGAGGTGAAGAGAATCCCATGTGAGTCACGCAGAGCACAAAGAAGAACAATAATGTCTTCATGTTGCAATTTTTCATGTTATCCGCATTTGAAATGTATGTTATATTTTTCAGGCCAGTTTCAAGGATCTGTTCTATACATCTTGCCCTCAATGAGCAGTTGGGCTTTATTTCCTGAAGTATGGTCTGGTTGGATCTTCTTGCAGTTCAAGGCACTCTCAGAATTTTCCTCCGGCACCACAGTTCAAATGCATCTACAGTATCTTCCTTCACTCAGCCTTCCTTATGGTCCAGCTCTCACATCCATAGGTTACTGCAGGGAATACAATTGCTTTAAATATGCGGATCTTCATTGCCAGTGTGATGTCTCTACTTTTCACTATTTTATTGAGATTGATCATTTCATTATATTACTCATACACACACACACACACACACACACAGTCTTTAAATTGCTTCCTTGAGAAAAATCCCTTTCACAGAAGCACCAATGGTTCTGATAATCAGTAGAAATATGATTAAATTATGTATTTGTGGCCACCAATGTTTCAGTTTAATTTAATGCAAACATACATATTTTGTTTTGTCAGAAAATGAGATAGTTCATTTGCCTAGTGATCTGCATCTTCTCCTGGGGCTGAAGGATATAAATTTTGATGGAAATGCTTTGATCAGACCTCCCACAGAAGTCTGTAAAGGAAAACAACTGATTCCAATAACACACTATATACGAAGTGCTGATGAAAGAGATGGTAAGTTTCTTGTAGCATCACTAACTACGTATTTCACAAAGTTGACCATCTGACATTCCTAACATAATTTTGAAAAACCTATAATGCACTCATGTCACCTGAGTTTTTAAGAGTTGAGAAGCTTTCTTCATGCACCTAACTCTTGTTCTTCAATGCATCTATTCTTACCATGTTTACATTACCTTCCTTCACATTCCTCAAATGCAAAATGCTGTTTCCTTTGATCATCTGAAGTCTTCCAATACTAAGTCTATAGTGGAGTAGAGCATTATTAGCAATGTGATACCCGTAATTGTTAGCTACTATCTAAACATTTTCAGTTACACCAGCATTATAGTATCTAGTTTTCTATCCAGTGCATTGACGAAAGAATACAACTTGGCTAAGATCCATTTTGGTCTGTTTTTCCACCCGTTAAAATTATCTAAAATATTTCTGCTGAAGTTACTACCAGTCCTTAAAGAACAGTGCCCTTTAGTATTATATTTAGACTGAGCACAATAGCGTGATATCCTAAACTGCAGCTCTATAACACAATCAATGTCTTTATTCTAGAAAAGATCTTGGAGAAAGTATTGAAGACAATTGCTACCAATGTCCCCTTCGAACATTTTGAGTTTTTTTGTGAAAAGCTGCAGCTCGAGAGTTCTACCATCAAATCTCTTGAAAACAACAAGTTCGTATATAATGTATTTTTCCTTAGAAGTATTGCGTTTTATTTTAATTCAACACCTTCATAGATATTTTGTGGTTTCAAAGGTGTATTTCTTTTTACTTTAATTTACCTGGAACTGGGCAGTAATTTTCCTCTGTATACTTCTGTTATTAGGGGTCTTTCTTTAGAAGAGAAGGTGACTGAGGCACTGGACCTTTGGAAAACTGCACACCCAGAACTGACCGCAGAGGACAAAACAGTCCAGTTGATTAGAATACTCACCATGGCTGGACTGTATTACCTGACGAACAGAGTCAGAGCTGTAAAACTCTGTTCAAGAATTGTAAAGTTCTGAAAAGTAAATAACATTTGTATTTCACATCAAGATTTTTTCTTGGGGAAGGGGGAGGGGTGCATGCAAGCAAGATGAGTAAAGTTAATGTATCAGAACTTACTATGCGTTACTTAACATACCACAAATGCTTTCCTTAAAAAAAAGAAGCAGGCTGTGATTTCTAACCAAGTGGGTTTTTAAAAAATAAATTCAGCCCTGAGGCAGAAAATGCATAATTAAGAAAACTGAGTGGAGCTACATAAAGTTATTTACCTGATTCCATTGGGCCATTCCTAGGACCCAAGTATCATTTTAAGACACTAGTAGGACCCCTTTTAAGACACACATAGTATTCATTTTGTTTTCCCTTTCTTTATATGATTTTTACACAATAAAAATCCAATCTCTTCTTTATGCAGATTATCTCATTATTTATATACTGTAGATAGCCAGATAGAGCAGCCTGGCAGGTGTGGATGGAATATTTTTGTATATATCTTAGGCCTGTATATCTTAGTGATAACAGCCCAATCTCTAATAGTTTCTGAAATCACTTTTAGTGCATTGTCCGTTCCCCTCTCTTTGTTACCTAGACAGAAAGAACCCTGGACTGCATCAAAACAATCCATTCTAGTGAAAGGCCTGGTCAGCAACTCACTGTTCAGAATACATTGGTCTCCTTAACACTGTTTCTCTGATAGTTTCCAGCAAATATAAACAAACCTGAATAATGTGATCTAGGTAAACAGAACTGGTTGTTGCTATGTGCCCTCATGTAATTTCTAACCTATGGCGATCTTAAGAGAGGCTTTTCTTGGCAAGATTTGTTCATAAGAGGGTTGCTATTCCCCTCCTCTTAGGCTGTGATTGCAATTTGCCCAAGGTCACCATGGGTTTCATGGCTGAGCAGATTGTGGTCTCCAGATTCGTAGCTCAATGGTCAAACCACTATACCATACTGGCTCTCCTAATTGTCCTTCTATATAATCAGACATGACCTGAATTGAACATATTCCCCTCAAGATAACGAGGGTGGAGACTGGAGTATGTCCCTTTGGACCGTTAGAGTCAAGTAAAATACTTCCCTTTCAATTCTCTTTTTAAATGTATTTATACACTCACTTAGTGTGAAACCTGGGCCTGTTTCGATGAACACAAAATAAATATGCTGGCAGGAATGGTAGAAAGACACACACAAAGCTCTTGCTCAACAGCTGTCAGTCTTTACAAGCTGGCAGTATTAATGTTTCTGCCACAAAGTGGGACTTTTTAAATTTAGCTATAAGATCAGTGACAAGGTAGCTAGCTTTGAGGGCTCTCTCGTTTACCTTTGTGGTTTTTCTCAAAGAATTTGCCTGTTTCTCATTGTTTGTACGTAAGCGTACAAAATAGTCCGTCGGCTTGTTTTGAACAGAAGGGTGTTTCGTTTGGAGATAGCGTTTAAGCTTGCTTGGCACCATGGCGCTATTGGACAGCTTCTCACCACACATCAAGCACAGCGGAGTCGGTGCCGTCACATCCCCGGTGAAAGTGAATCCAAATGAAAGATAACTTTTGCTGTATTGCCTCGAGCTCACCATTTTTTTTTCTTTTGTCCACCACTCATATTAGTGCCTTCATCTGTGTCATAATTTTGTCCAGGGACCTGTTTGGCATATGCATTTTCCCTTCTCAAAAACTTCTCCATCACTGTCACTCGCTTGTGTTGCTGTGATCCCAAATTGCCACTGTCACTTGACGCACAGCTGTAGCACTAACTCTAACTTTGTTTACTTAGCTGCGTCTGCGTGAATCCAAGATGGTGCGACCATAGCACTCTCGCGTCATTTCTTAGGTGACGTGAGAGTGCTATGGTTCCATTTCTTAAAGTGACAGATGCGCCTTATAGTTTATATATGAATGAAGTCTGAAAATAATTTCCCACGGCACACCTGATGATCTCTCATGGCACACTAGTGTTCCATGGCACACTGGTTGAAAATAACTGCACTAGATCATTTCTAAAAGTGGTGTGCAAATATGTGCTTTCAAGGCATAATCCTGTGAATTCCATTGTATTTTCTTAGGCAAGGATATGATTGATTGATTGATTTTATTATTTATGAGTCGCCCTCCACGTCAGTGCTCCGGGCGACTTACACATAAAACACATAAAAGAGTTCAATAGTTAAAAGCTAAAAGAATAGGAAGATTAATTAAAATAGTTCCAGTAACTCAGGCTAAGTCTGGGGGTGTCCTTAGCCGTAAGCCTTTCGGAAGAGCCAGGTCTTCAATGCGGTCAGGAACTGGGGCATGTCCCGGATAGCTCTCTGATCCGCCGGCATCAAGTTCCAAAGAACAGGGGCCGCGATGGAAAAGGCTCTCCGTCTCGTGGTGTCGAGGCGGGCCTCACTCACACCTGGGATGCGGAGAAGGTCCCTGTTTCCTGAACGCGGCGAGCTTAAATGAGCTGGTTCGGACAAGCGGTCTTTTAAATAAGCTGGGCCGGCGCCATGGAGGGCCTTAAAGGTAAGTGACAAGATCTTGTGGATGGCTCTGAGCTCGACTGGCAGCCAGTGCAGGCGCTGTAGAGATGGCGCGATATGGCATCTCAGTGGTGTCCCGGTGAGGAGTCTGGCAGCTGCATTCTGCACTAGCTGGATTTACGAGTGGTTGACTGCGGCTACCCCACGTACAAGGCATTACAGTAGTCCAGCCGTGATGTCACTGTGGCATGGACCACCGTAGCCAGCGCATCTGATGTAAGGTACGGTGCCAGTTGACGTGCCTGGCGAGGTGGAAGAAAGTTCCCTTACTTGTCGCAGCAACCTGGGCCTCCAGTGAGAGTCTCGAGTCTAGTATCACACCGAGACTCTTCACCGACGGGGCCGGATCAGCGCTCTCCCTCAAAGAGAGGCAGCGGAATGGGTGGCTCTGGGCGTCCCGGCCATAGAATCTCAGTCTTTGATGGGTTGATCTTGAGTTTGTATGAGCGGAGCCATCTGGTCACTGCCTCTAGTCCTTGTCTGAAATTCTCAGGCACCGATGTTACGCCTGGCTCAAGCTTCAGCAGAAGCTGGGTGTCATCTGCATATTGGTAGCACCCAAATCCAAAACTTCTGGCTATGCTTGCCAAGGGTTGGACGTAGATGTTAAAAAGCGTTGGTGACAAAATGGCGCCTTGGGGACTCCACAGTCCAGGGTGGATTTCTTGGACACTTGGCCTCGCCACTCAACACGCTGCGAGCGGCCCCGCAGGAAGGAATCGAAGCAGGCCAAAGCTGTGCCTTGAATCCCAATGGCTGATAGTCGCCGCAACAGCAAGTCATGGTCCACCGTGTCGAACGCCGCGGTGAGGTCAAGCAGCACCAGGATATGTTTTTGCCAGTTCCTTCCTCTGAAATATAACCTGGAGCAGGGCTTTTCAAACTTTCCCCACTTGTGACACTTTCGACTTGAAAAATTTGTATGTGGCCCCAGGTATATAAGAGGTACAAAAAGCATTATGGTCACATGGAATACCAGAAGAATGTGTAACATGGATGAAGCTACTATATAACAATACAACAAATATGGTTCACTGCCCTGCAAGGATTTCACCACCCTTCAACATCACTGTTGGCATACATCAAGGTGTGCACTCTCACTATTACTATTCATACTCTGCATGGACACTGCTACAGCAGATTTGCAGACTATGCGTCCCTGGACACTCCTATATGCAGATGACATAGCATTCCTACCGGCTGTTAGGAATGATGGGAGTTGAAGTCCAAAACACCCGGAGGATCAAAGTTTGCCTATGCCTGGCCTACACTGGCCATATAATGTAGTTCCAGACTTTGTATGTATATGAGAAAACACGGGTAACAGCAAATCCTATTGAAATGAAGATTTTCTGGCCCAAGAACACCTCAGATTGCATTGAAGTCTTCGAAAGTGTCCTAAGAGAACATATTTTGCCTCAGCTATGAGACACTCAGGACCTTTCCACACAGTCATATAACCCAGAATATCAATGCAGAAAATCCCACAATATCCATTTTGAAATGGGTTATCTGTGGCTCCTTCCACACAGCTGAATAAAATCCCACATTTTTCTGCTTTGAACTGTTATATGGCAGTTCGAAGCAGCTATTGTAGGATTTTCTGCCTTGATATTCTGGGTTATATATCTGTGTCAAAAGGCTTGAGTCCACATTGCCATATAGTCCAGTTCAAAGCAGATATTGTGGGATTTTCTGCCTTGATATTCTGGGTTATATATCTGTGTCGAAGGGCTTGAGTCCACATTGCCACATATTCGAGTTTGAAGCAGATATTGTGGGATTTTCTGTCTTGATATTCTGGTTTATATGCCTGTGGGGAAGAGGCCTGAGTTCGCATTGTCACATATCCCAATTTAAAACAGATATTGTGGGATTTTCTGGGTTATGTCTGTGTGGAAAGGCCTTGAGTCCGCATTGCCATATATTTCAGTTCAGAGCAGATATTGTAGGATTTTATGCCATGATATTCTGGGTTATATGGCTGTGTGGAAAGGCCCTGAGTCCACATTGCCATATAGTCCAGTTCGAAGCAGATATTGTGGGATTTTCTGCCTTGATATTCTGGTTTATATAGCTGTGTGGAAGGGCCCTGAGTCCATATTGCCACATATCTCAATTTAAAGCAGATATTGTGGGATTTTCTGGGTGATATGTCTGTGTGGAAAGGCCTCGAGTCCGCATTGCCATATATTTCAGTTCAGAGCAGATATTGTGGGATCTTTTTGCCCTGATATTCTGGGTTATATGTCTGTGTGGAAGGGCCCTGAGTCCACATTGCCATAGAGTCCAGTTCGAAGCAGATATTGTGGGATTTTCTGCCTTGATATTCTGGGATATATAGCTGTGTGGAAGGGCCCCGAGTCCACGTTGCCACATATCCCAGTTTAAAGCAGATAATGTGAGATTTTCTGGGTGATATGTCTGTGTGGAAAGGCCTCGAGTCCGCATTGCCATATATTTCAGTTCAGAGCAGATATTGTGGGATTTTTTGCCATGATATTCTGGTTTATATAGCTGTGTGGAAGGGCCCTGAGTCCATATTGTCACATATCTCAATTTAAAGCAGATATTGTGGGATTTTCTGGGTGATATGTCTGTGTGGAAAGGCCTTGAGTCCGCATTGCCATATATTCCAGTTCAGAGCAGATATTGTGGGATTTTCTGCCTTGATATTCTGGGTTATATGTCTGTGTGGAAAGGCCCTGAGTCCGCATTGCCACATATCCCAATTTAAAGCAGATATTGTGGGGATGATTTTCTGGGTTATATGTTTGTGTGGAAAAGTCCTGAGTTCGCATTGCTATATATTCCAGTTCAGAGCAGATATTGTGGGATTTTCTGCCTTGATATTCTGGTTTATATATCTGTGTGGAAGGGCCCTGAGTCCACATTGCCACATATCCCAATTTAAAGCAGATATTGTGGGATCTTTTTTGCCCTGATATTCTGGGTTATATGACTGTGTGGAAGGGCCCTGAGTCCGCATTGCCATATAGTCCAGTTCGAAGCAGATATTGTGGGATTTTTTGCCATGATATTCTGGGTTATATGTCTGTGTGGAAGGGCCCTGAGTCCGCATTGCCATATATTCCAGTTCAGAGCAGATATTGTGGGATCTTTTTGCCATGATATTCTGAGTTATATGTCTGTGTGGAAGGGCCCTGAGTCCGCATTGCCATATATTCCAGTTCAGAGCAGATATTGTGGGATCTTTTTGCCATGATATTCTGGGTTATATGTCTGTGTGGAAGGGCCCTGAGTCCGCATTGCCATATATTCCAGTTCAGAGCAGATATTGTGGGATCTTTTTGCCATGATATTCTGGGTTATATGTCCGTGTGGAAGGGCCCTGAGTCCGCATTGCCATATATTCCAGTTCAGAGCAGATATTGTGGGATCTTTTTGCCATGATATTCTGAGTTATATGTCTGTGTGGAAGGGCCCTGAGTCCGCACTGCCATATATTCCAGTTCAGAGCAGATATTGTGGGATTTTCTGACTTGATATTGTGGGTTATATATCTGTGTGGAAGGGCCCTGAGTCCACATATCCCAATTTAAAGCAGATATTGTGGGATTTTCTGGGTTATATGTTTGTGTGGAAAGGTCCGGAGTCCGCATTGCCATATATTTCAGTTCAGAGCAGATATGGTGGGATCTTTTTGCCATGATATTCTGGGTTATAAAGCTGTGTGGAAAGGCCCTGAGTCCACTTTGCCATATTATATTCCATTCAAAGCAGATCATATAGGGCAGTGGTTCTCAACCTTCCTAATGTCGTGACCCCTTAATACAGTTCCTCATGTTGTAGTGACCCCCAATCATATAATTATTTCATTGCTACTTCACAACTGTGATTTTGCGTAATGTAAATATCTGATATGCAGGATGTATTTTCATTCACTGGACCAAATTTGGCACATATATCCAATATGCCCAAATTTGAATACTAGTGGGATTGGAGGGAGAGATTGTCATTTGGGAGTTGTAGTTGCTGGGATTTATAGTTCACCTACAATCAAAGAGCATTCTGAACCCCACCAATGGAGGAATTGAACCAAACTTGGGACACAGAATTCCCATGATCAACAGAAAATGCTGGAAGTGTTTGGCGGGCATTGACCTTAAGTTTTGGAGTTGTAGTTCACCTAAATCCAGAGTGCACTGTCAACTCAAAACAATGATGTATCTGGACTAAACTTGGCATGAATATCAATATGCCCAAACGTGAACACTGGTGGAGTTTGGGGTAAATAGACTTGACATTTGGGAGTTGTAGTTGCTGGGATTTATAGTTCACCTACAGTCAAAGAGCCTTTTGAACTTCACCAAAGATAGAATTGGGCCAAACTTCCCACACACACCCCATGATTGACAGAAAATGCTGTGTTTTGTTATGATCTTTGGCGACCCCTCTGACACCCCCTCGTGACCCCTCTAGGGGTCCCGACCCCCAGGTTGAGAAACACTAAGAACATAAGAACATAAGAAGAGCCATGCTGAATCGGACCTCAGTCCATCTAGTCCAGCATTCTGTATCACACAGTGGCCCACCAGTTGTACACGGGGATCTCGAGCAGAAGGGAGGGCAAAACCCTGACCTGCTCCCGACCCCCCACAACCAGTACCCAGGGAAATCCTGCCTACCTCAACCAACTCCGAGGTGGCACTTGAATGTCCTTTTCAGTAACTACCGATACACTTGGTATCCACGAATCTGTCTAATCCTGCCTTGAAGTTGTTCAGGCTGACAGCTGTCACAACCTCTTCTGGAAGTGAGTTCCATAACCCAATGACCCTCTGGGTGAAGAAATATTTCCCTTTATTAGTCCTAACTTTCCTACCTTGGAGCTTCAGGGAGTGCCCTCTAGTCCGAGTGTTTTGTGACAAAGAAAATAATTTTTCTTTATTCACCTTTTCTATCCCATTGATATAGGGTGTTATTTAGCTGTGTGGAAGAACCCTCAATCTGTTCTATATAATGAAGGAAACAGGTGCGCTTTTATTGTGTGTGAGAGAGAGAAAAACCTCCCAATAATAACGTTTGAAAGGCGTTATAGGCTGCCAAATCGATTCAAGGCCATCTACTGAGGGAATGGCCACAGAGAGCGCGCTCTCTTTCTTCCCTCAGCAGGCGCTTCTCACGACGCGGCCTCGCTGACTGAGCCTTCCTCGCCTCTCGTGGTCAAGACCGGTCTCGCGCGCGGGCGCTGATTGGCCGCCGCGCCAAGTTCGTCAGATGGGCAGAGATCGGCCCAGCGCCGCCGGCGGCGCTGCGGATTGGCTGAGGCGCACCGCCTCCTCTCATTGGCTGAGGCGCATCGCCTTCTCTGTTGTCTTCTTGGAGGGAGATTGGTGTGGAGCCGCGCATCCTTGGGCTTTGCTGCGGAGGCGATGGCGGTCCTCACCTTGCTGGAGATGGGCGGCTCCCTCCTGGAGAAGGTGGCCTTCGGCGGGCCCATCTCCTTCCTCCTGGCCGCTTCGGCCTTCGCCCTGAGTTTGGGCTACTTGCTGCAACTGGGCTCCAAAAACAGGCGTCAGTCCAAAGGGAACCAGGTAGGATGCATCCACAGCAGGCTTGGCAAACTTGGGCCCTCCAAGTGTTTTGGACTCCAACTCCTAGCATTCCCAACAGCCTCAGGCCCTTCCTTTCCCCCCTCAGCCGCTTAAGTGTTTTGGACTCCAACTCCCACCATTCCTAACATACTCAGGCCCTTCTCTTTCCCCCTCAGCCGCTTAAGTGTTTTGGACTCCAACTCCCACCATTCCTAACATACTCAGGCCCTTCCCTTTCCCCCTCAGCCGCTTAAGTGTTTTGGACTCCAATTCCCACCATTCCTAACAGCCTCAGGCCCTTCCTTTCCCCCTCAGCCGCTTAAGTGTTTTGGACTCCAATTCCCACCATTCCTAACATACTCAGGCCCTTCCCTTTCCCCCTCAGCCGCTTAAGTGTTTTGGACTCCAACTCCCACCATTCCTAACATACTCAGGCCTTTTTCTAAGTGTTTTGGACTCCCCCTCAGCCGCTTAAGTGTTTTGGACTCCAATTCCCACCATTCCTAACATACTCAGGCCCTTCTCTTTCCCCCTCAGCCGCTTAAGTGTTTTGGACTCCACTGCCCCCCAGTCCTAACATACTCAGGCCCTTCTCTTCCCCCTCAGCCGCTTAAGTGTTTTGGACTCCAATTCCCACCATTCCTAACATACTCAGGCCCTTCTCTTTCCCCCTCAGCCGCTTAAGTGTTTTGGACTCCAACTCCCACCATTCCTAACATACTCAGGCCCTTCTCTTTCCCCCTCAGCCGCTTAAGTGTTTTGGACTCCAATTCCCACCATTCCTAACATACTCAGGCCCTTCTCTTTCCCCCTCAGCCGCTTAAGTGTTTTGGACTCCAATTCCCACCATTCCTAACATACTCAGGCCCTTCTCTTTCCCCCTCAGCCGCTTAAGTGTTTTGGACTCCAACTCCCACCATTCCTAACATACTCAGGCCCTTCCCTTTCCCCCTCAGCCGCTTAAGTGTTTTGGACTCCAACTCCCACCATTCCTAACATACTCAGGCCCTTCTCTTTCCCCCCTCAGCCGCTTAAGTGTTTTGGACTCCAACTCCCACCATTCCTAACAGGCCCTCAGGCTCCCACCATTCCTAACATACTCAGGCCTTTCCCCCCTCAGCCGCTTAAGTGTTTTGGACTCCAATTCCTAACCCACCATTCCCCCTAGCCGCTGAAGTGTTTTGGACTCAGGCCCTTCCTTTCCCCCTCAGGCCGCTTTTCCCTCAGCCGCTAAGTGTTTTGGACTCCCACCATTCCTAACATACTCAGGCCCTTCTCTTTCCCCCTCAGCCGCTTAAGTGTTTTGGACTCCAACTCCCACCATTCCTAACATACTCAGGCCCTTCTCTTTCCCCCTCAGCCGCTTAAGTGTTTTGGACTCCAATTCCCACCATTCCTAACAGCCTCAGGCCCTTCTCTTTCCCCCTCAGCCGCTTAAGTGTTTTGGACTCCAACTCCCACCATTCCTAACAGCCTCAGGCCCTTCTCTTTCCCCCTCAGCCGATTAAGTGTTTTGGACTCCAACTCCCACCATTCCTAACATACTCAGGCCCTTCCCTTTCCCCCTCAGCCGCTTAAGTGTTTTGGACTCCAACTCCCACCATTCCTAACAGCCTCAGGCCCTTCCCTTTCCCCCTCAGCCGCTTAAGTGTTTTGGACTCCAATTCTCACCATTCCTAACATACTCAGGCCCCTTCCTTTCCCCTCAGCCGCTTAAGTGTTTTGGACTCCAACTCCCACCATTCCTAAAGGCCTCAGGCCCTTCTCTTTCCCCCTCAGCCGCTTAAGTGTTTTGGACTCCAACTCCCACCATTCCTAACAGCCTCAGGCCCTTCCCTTTCCCCCTCAGCCGCTTAAGTGTTTTGGACTCCAACTCCCACCATTCCTAACAGCCTCAGGCCCTTCCCTTTCCCCCTCAGCCGCTTAAGTGTTTTGGACTCCAACTCCCACCATTCCTAACACCCTCAGGCCCTTCCCTTTCCCCCTCAGCCGCTTAAGTGTTTTGGACTCCAACTCCCACCATTCCTAACATCCTCAGGCCCTTCCTTTTCCCCCTCAGCCGCATAAGTGTTTTGGACTCCAACTCCCACCATTCCTAACAGCCTCAGGCCCTTCCCTTTCCCCCCTCAGCCGCTTAAGTGTTTTGGACTCCAACTCCCACCATTCCTAACAGCCTCAGGCCCTTCCCTTTCCCCCTCAGCCGCTTAAGTGTTTTGGACTCCAACTCCCACCATTCCTAACATACTCAGGCCCTTCTCTTTCCCCCTCAGCCGCTTAAGTGTTTTGGACTCCAACTCCCACCATTCCTAACATACTCAGGCCCTTCTCTTTCCCCCTCAGCCGCTTAAGTGTTTTGGACTCCAACTCCCACCATTCCTAACATACTCAGGCCTTTTCTCTTTCCCCCTCAGCCGCTTAAGTGTTTTGGACTCCAACTCCCACCATTCCTAACAGCCTCAGGCCCTTCCTTTCCCCCCTCAGCCGCTTAAGTGTTTTGGACTCCAATTCCCACCATTCCTAACATACTCAGGCCCTTCCCTTTCCCCCTCAGCCGATTAAGTGTTTTGGACTCCAACTCCCACCATTCCTAACATACTCAGGCCCTTCTCTTTCCCCCTCAGCCGCTTAAGTGTTTTGGACTCCAATTCCCACCATTCCTAACATACTCAGGCCCTTCTCTTTCCCCCTCAGCCACTTAAGTGTTTTGGACTCCAATTCCCACCATTCCTAACATACTCAGGCCCTTCTCTTTCCCCCTCAGCCGATTAAGTGTTTTGGACTCCAACTCCCACCATTCCTAACATACTCAGGCCCTTCTCTTTCCCCCTCAGCCGCTTAAGTGTTTTGGACTCCAACTCCCACCATTCCTAACAGCCTCAGGCCCTTCCCTTTCCCCCTCAGCCGCTTAAGTGTTTTGGACTCCAATTCCCACCATTCCTAACAGCCTCAGGCCCTTCCCTTTCCCCCTCAGCCGCTTAAGTGTTTTGGACTCCAATTCTCACCATTCCTAACATACTCAGGCCCTTCTCTTTCCCCCTCAGCCGCTTAAGTGTTTTGGACTCCAACTCCCACCATTCCTAACATCCTCAGGCCCTTCCCTTCCCCCCTCAGCCGCATAAGTGTTTTGGACTCCAACTCCCACCATTCCTAACAGCCTCAGGCCCTTCCCTTTCCCCCTCAGCCACTTAAGTGTTTTGGACTCCAACTCCCACCATTCCTAACAGCCTCAGGCCCTTCCCTTTCCCCCTCAGCCGCTTAAGTGTTTTGGACTCCAACTCCCACCATTCCTAACAGACTCAGGCCCTTCCTTTCCCCCCTCAGCTGCTTAAGTGTTTTGGACTCCAATTCCCAACAGCCTCAGGCCCCTTCCTTTTCCCCCTCAGCTGCTTAAGTGTTTTGGACTCCAATTCCCACCATTCCTAACAGCCTCAGGGCCTTCCCTTGCCGCTTAAGTGGCTAAGGGGGGAAAGGAAGGGGTCTGAGGCTGCTAGGAATGCTGGGAGTTGGAGTCCAAAACACTTGGAGGGCCCAAGTTTGCCCAAGCCTTGTCAACAGTGCAGAAAAGACACAACACTTGTAACTGCCATGGCCTTGGTGCTATGGAGTTGTAGTTTGTTGAGGTACCAACGCACTTTTTTTTTGATTTTTTGGGGGGAATATTTGCATATGCAAAATATGCATTCATTAGGCTCTCAGTTAACCGGAATTCTCAAGCAACCGGCAATTTTTTTTGGAATAAATAATATTGAAAATTAAACCGAAATTTAGCCTAATTTGCTTCTAATTACTGCATTTCAGTATTAACATCAAGACCCAGGGGGTCCTCAAACTAAGGCCGTGGGGCCGGATACGACCCTCCAAAGGTCAACCTAAGTCTGAAACTACTTGAAAGCACACAACAACAATAAGCCAAAGCAGGCCCACACTTATTTATTTATTCATTTACTTTATTTATATTCCGCTCTTCTCACCCCGAAGGGGACTCAGAGCGGATTACAGGTACACATACTTAGCAGACAATCTCTGCCGTTTCCACATACACAACATATAGACGAACAGAGGCAAACTCTGGCTACTAGGGGGAGCTGACGCACTCCTCATCTCTCAGCGTTTCCAGCGTCCCTTCTTGTTCCTTCCGCATTCCTCAGCGTTCCTGGAGTTCTTTAATGGCTTCATAATTCAGTCAAAATTTGCCTCCCCACTTAATGTGGTACCTTTTTCTCCTACTTGACATATGCAACTGTCTTTCGGGCTGCAAAGGTCGACAGCAAGCTACACTTAAAGGTCGAGCACCCACCTCGACCCGGGCAGGCCTTGAACTCATGACCTGGTCAGAGAGATCTTATGCAGCTGACCCTTAGCCAGCTGCACCACATTCCCTTCCCGTTGAAATACTGATAAGCTTAGATTTGTTAAATTTTTTCATCATTTTAATTATTCTATTGTTTTTAAGTGTATTTTTGCACTACAAATAAGATATATGCGGTGTGCATAGGAATTCATTCATGTTTTCCCCCCCAAATTATAATCTGGCCCTCCAACAGTTTGAGGGTCTGTGACCTGGCCCTCTGTTTTAAAAGTTTGATGACCCCTGATCAAGACAATACAGAGCCTATGGTATAGTACTATTTAGATCTATTTTTATTAGTAACTCCCAAGCAACCAGAATGTACATTTATCTGTCATCTACCAATCCCCACAGGAGTCAGTTAACTGCAGGCCCTTCCGCACAGCCCTATATATAACCCAGGATATCAAGGCAGGAAATCCCACAATATCTGCTTTGAACTGGAATATATGGCAGTGTGGACTCAGATAACCTAGTTCAAAGCACATATTGTGGGATATCCTGCAGTGACATCCTGGGTTATAGGATATCTACGGCAGTGTGTCCCAACTTTTGGTCTTCCAAGTGTTTTGGACTGCAACTCCCACAATTCCTAACAGCTGGTAAGATGGCTGGGATTTCTGGGAGTTTTGAAGTCCCAAATACCTGGAGGACCAAAGGCTGGGAAACACTGATCTACGGCAGTAAGATCTCCTCATTATTGGATAGTGGTGGAATTTCCTCTGGAAGTTTTCAAACAGAGGCCGGATGAAGTTCTTTGGCTGCATTTTCCTTTGTGGCGGAATTGGGGTTGGACTGGATGCCCTTTTGGGGTCTCTTCTAGCCTTTATAGTTTTGGAGATGAGGTCTAAGTCTAAACACAAATGTATTTGCATGTGTGTAACATTATAAGATATTTTGGAAATGGGATCCAAGTCTAAGCATGACATTCATTTATATTTCATATCCACCATGTGCACACAGCCTGAAGGTAATTTAATACACAATCATGTTGTGCATGAAACAAAGCTTATTACAGTCAAACCGTTAAAAGACTGAAGGTGTCACCATCTTAGCTGGCTATGAGGACAATTTGGGATTTTGGAGATTTCCATATTTCTTGATACAGGATCTATGGAATTCCTCAGACAGTGTTGCTCTATGCAGAGGAACAATTCAATTTTTCTTTTATTATTTTTAAAATTGGTGATGCACCAGTGGTCACCTTCTGAGCTGTTCCTTTTGAGCAAGCAAAGGCAAGCCATCCCTATGGACAGTTTTGGATTTTGGAGCATTTAAGCTTTCCAGATAATCAATACTCAAACTGGATTTCAGTGTAATTTGGGATGCACAAGCCTCAAAAGGGACAAAGTAATAAAAAGCAAGAGAACTTCTACTTATGTTGCCGGACTTCAACAAAAGCCCCCTCCATCACAATAGAATCAGCTGTGGTTTCATGATGTGATTTGTTGTTACTGAAGGAGAAGCAAAACAGCAAGACTAAGGGTAGATCTAAACGGCTATATAATCTAGTCTCTGAATTGACATTATTTGCTATGAGTCTACACTGATATATAATCCAGTTCAAAACAGACAATCTGGATTCAGAAACTGTATTATATGGCCGTCTAGATGGGGTTGTAAGTCTTCACTTTGGACAGATGGGAAGAGAATGGTGTAGCTCAGACTAGCACCCTTTTAAAAAGCGACATTGGTGAAAGCAGCCATGAATTAGTGGGGTGTGTCCTCAGCCTTTCCTAATGTAGGAGAAGGCATGGACATGTTTAACCTGCCCTTACTTCCTGTCACAGAGAGTAATTATTTGTTTTTATGGTGTCACGATGATCTGAGTAATTTAGGAAAGCGCAGAGGAATTTGGTGTTAACTAATGGGGTTTCTCAGGTTTCATTTGTCCCTATGGTAAAGTTGGCCATGGAAAGCCACTGAGTGGACTTTGGCAAGTCACACTCTCTCAGCTTCAGGCAAATTTCCTCTGAGCGTCTTGCCCTCTTTCCAAGTTTACATAAATGAGAAGGCCTACAAAAACAACTAATCTACTTACAACCTTGAATTGTATAGAGAAAAAGTCGCATTCTCTGAAAAACTACCCGCCTACCTAAACTTACCACCAATACCTAATAATTCCTGGATCATACAGATGTGTTTTTCTAATAAGGGGACATGCTGCTTTCTTGCTTGTGGATGGTAGGCTTCTGGCCTCTTCCAGTATGTTGTGAGAACAAGAAATACAGAAGATTTGGAAGAAGTTGCTGGTTTTTAAAAATTACTTATTTACTTTATTTACTTTATTTATATTCCGCTCTTCTCACCCCGAAGGGGACTCAGAGCGGATTACAGAACACATACTTGCAGACAATCCCTGCAGTTCAACATATGACATGTAAACATGTGATATTTATCACAGTACAGTACATACAGTTTTACATTTATACATATATGGACAAACAGAGGAAAACTTATGGCCACCAGGGGGAGCTGACACACTCCTAATCTCTCTCAGCGTTTCCTTCCGGCGTCCCTTTGTTGTTTCTTCCACATTCTTCAGCGATTCTTTATGGCCTCATAAATCAGTCAAAGTTTTGCCTCCCCACTTTAATGTGGTACCTTTATCTCCTACTTGACAAATGTAACTGTCTTTCGGGCTGCAAAGGTCGGCAGCAGGCTACACTTAAGGTCGAGAACCCACTTCGAACTCATGACCTACTGGTCAGAGAGATCTTATGCAGCTGACACTTAGCCAGCTGTGCCACATTCCCGGTGTAATAGAAAGTGTAATAGTGGACTGTGTGATGAGGAAATGCATCTTTGACATTTGGCAGGAAGGAATGGTTCACTGCTGCTCCTCCTGGAGAAGTTACAGGGTAAGGTCAGTGGTGGATATATCTCTTTGGAAACTTTTTAAAGGAGATGTTATATGTAGAACAGAAAATTCCTAAAAATCAGGGAATGACCCAAACGTTATGAAACTTGGTGGGCCACCATTTAAACTTTTCAATAACTTTAAAGCATAGGTTCTTTTTATTGCAATTTTCCAGTAAGACAAAGGGTATCACAACTTTTACACAGAGAACGACATTGGACATACAGGCATCCAGATTTTATATAACTACATTGAATTAACAAACAACCTACAGTTACATTGGCTAACAAACAAAGGGGAATTACATTTTCACTTAGCATTTATATTACCCATAAACATTCAGTCACCCTCATGCATCCAAATATTACCATATCCTTTCTCCCTCCTTGGCGAAGCACCTGCTTAGGCCAAACCCTGCTTTCCCTACAGCAACACACAGTTCTAAAATGCCAAAACACATCTTCTTTCCCTAAGAACAATGGCAAGGATCAGATCCCCGTTTTCCCTACAGCAGAAACGGATCCTCTGCAGATGTATCATGAGTCTAAAATCACACTCTTTGCTCTTCCTGTGAGAAAAGGATGCAAGTGTTCCAGAATCCTGCTTTCCCATAGCACAGTGGTTCTCAACCCCAGATGTTTTGGCCTTCAATTCCCAGAATTCCTAACATCTGGTAAACCAGCTGGGATTTCTGGGAGTTGTAGGGCAAAACATCTGGGGACCCACAGGTTGAGAACCACTGCCATAGCAGATTTGACACTCTCCAAAGGTGCACCATTTATTTCAATAGAGCAGGGGTGCTCACACTTTTTCAACATGGGAGCTACTGATTAAAAAACCAAGTCCCAAAGATCACCTACCCAGAAATGTAAAACGTATAACTATTTTCTTATTTATTTATTTATATTTATTCATTTTTATGTACCGCTCCTTCCAGCAGGCTCGGGGCAGTTTACATAAAATGAAGTTATAAAACATCAACATTTCAATTTAATAACAATATAAAACAGAGCATTAAAATACATCCAACCACCCCATTTCCCCCACACTGCCATATTACCACACATATTATCAGCCAGAAAGTAAGAAGAGAGGCTGTTGAACTGCAAGGCCATTTAATAGCAAGGTAAACAAAGGGGCATGCAAAAATACATCAACCAGCCCATTTCTCCCACATTTCCATATTCCCCAACATATATTACTCAAGGAACAAAGCAAGAAAAGAGGCTTTGGAGCTAAAAGGCAATTTTTAAACATTAAAAATAAAGAGACATGCCACAGAACAATCAAGCACCCACCCCAAAGTAAAAAGACCGACCTTTGAGATGCGGTAAGGAAATGACCCCAAAGCGTCCTTCTCCTCCTCTGTTGTTGCTCCTATTTCCACGCCGCCAGCATGCGTGCCGCCTCAAGAGCTCATGAAAAGTCCGAGAGGCAGAATGGGCACTTCTGCGCATGTCTTGCTGGAACAGCCATGCATCGTGTCATCCAGGCCCGCCCCCTTTGGTCTCCTACGACTCTGAGTGGCTGGAGAAGGATGGAGGGAGGAGGAGGAATCCAAAAGAGGGGGGCCCATTCTGCCTCTTGGACTCTGGAGCTTTTGGAGGCGGCGCACGAGCAAGGAGCGGGGAGGAGCAACAACGGAGGACTTCTTTGCAGCGTGCAGGGGTGCGTGAAGAGGACCAACAGCAAAAAACCTGGTCAGGGGCCTGAAGATCACCAGGATGAGGCCCGAAGATCACCCTGGTGATCACGATCACCATTCTGAGCACCCCTGCAATAGAGCATGCTGGGTGAACAGCACAGCTGTCTGTCACACTTGAGAATTATTAGATTGAGTCTTTTATATGAATATTCTGCTGATGTTGTTCCAAAATTGTAATTCATTGCCCTGTTGAAATTATCTTGAATCTTCACCTCCTGACATAGAAGTTTGTCTTCAGGTAACAAAGCATTGTGTTCTGGTTTGACTTAAAAGAGCTTTGTCTTTGACTAATATAAACAGAGATAATTTTCCTTAGAGTTAATCTGATTTCCAGTCAGCAAATGTTGTCAGATGCAAACAGATGTAAACATTTCTCTTATCATTGTCACAATTTACTAGGGCAGGTCAACCATTTCCGTTTTCATTAGCAGGTTTTAATTACAATTCATCCAGCAGGTAGTTAGTGGTTTAGTCACTGCAGACCTTATTCTTCAGAATTAAGCACTCATTAATTCATTCCTTTCATTCCGTTCATTCATACTCACATATAGTAAATCCACATTTATCAAATCTACATATTATATTAATATGACATGTGTCCTCCAAAGTGTGGCCATTTTCATCCCAATTGCCCTAAAAATGATGGGAAGGGAAGCCCGGGAAGCCAGCCCCCCATTTCCATAAATGGGCTGGATCTAGCTGCATTTTCTGGCTGCAGACCGAAAATGTACATTAGGACACCCACCCGTTTTCGAGAGGTATACAAAAACGGAGCTGCAGCTCCCCCAAAATCTGGGTAGCAGGAGCGGCTCGAGGTTTAGCCGAAATGCACAAGCCTACTAAATATCTCTCCTTGTAATTTCAGATTTGAGCAGTGAGTTGTCATTATGTCAGTGACACAACACTGGGATGTTGAGAAATATGGATGAAAAGAAAATAGTACACACTAGCTGACCCGTGCACGCGTTGCTGTGCCATCTCTCTCTATCTCTCTATCTCTCTCTGTATCTCTTTCTCTCTCTCTGTATCTCTCTCTCTCTCTGTATCTCTCTCTCTCTCTCTCTCTCTCTCTCTCTCTTTCTCTTTCTTTCTCTCTCTTTCTCTCTCTGTCTCTCTCTCTCTCTCTCTCTCTGTCTCTCTGTCTGTCTCTCTCTCTCTCTCTCTCTGTCTCTCTTTCTTTCTTTCTCTCTCTCTCTCTCCCTCCCTCCATCCCCGCCGCTGTTCTGGATCGGAGCGGCAAGGGGGCGGCGGAAGGAGGAAGCGGAGGAGGAGGGCCTAAGGAGGAGGAAGGGAGCCAGCTCCTCCTCCCTGCCAGGCCCCCTTCATCCCCGGCACCCCCGCCGCTGTTCCTGAGGAGGAGGCGAGGGTGAGTGTTGGCTGCCATGTGCGAATGTTCTAAACGCGCGCTGGCAGCGAAGAGGCCAGGATGCCAGTTCCTTGGGCGATTTTTGGGGCTTGTGTTTGGGGTGTTGCGAGGTATGTGGGGCCAGTTTTTTGGGCCTTATAGGTACCTCGTGGTATGGTGGTATATGTTGCTGATTGTAGTGCTTCTGCGGCTTATAGTTTTGCTGTCTATTTGCCTCGTTGCACGACCGTTCAAAATTTATATATATAGATGATGGGCCATCAATGTTTGTGTAATTTTTAAAAAACCCTTAACGAATGAGTGAGGAACTGTACTCCATTGGATAGTGCTGGGCTACAGTTACCATCAATTACTTTCCATTGGCTATGAGGGCATCTCTACACTGTAGAACGAATGCAGTTTGACACCACTTCAATTGTCATGCTGTGGAACCCTGGAGTTTGTAGTTGTCACAAGTTGTTGGGGTTCTTTGTTCATCAACAAACTAACCCCCTCCGGTTAAGGAGTAGAGAATCACAACTTGAATCTTTAGTAGAATACTTTATGCAGCAGTATTTATTTACATATATCTAGCAGATATTCTTGACTCTTCTCTAGCCCTTCTTTTCAACACTCCCAGTCAATTCATACCTTCTCTATAATATTAGCTTCTCTCTGGTCTTCTTTGTTAATCCTTCAAACTTTGAATTTCCACCTCCAAGAGCTGAACACTCTGTTAATGCAACAGAAATATGATCGTCTGAGTTAAATAAAAACTCATGCTGCCAATAGTGCATGAGGTAATCCACTGGAATGTGAAGAACAAAAAGGAAGCCAAGTGTCCTACCATGAATTAACGAGGTGATAAGCAGTAGTATTTATGTAAACTACTTGCCATTGTTCTCACTCTTTTGTTTTGATAATGACTGAACTGTAAATAAAGATGAAGATAAGTTAGTGCAGAGTTTTTGAAGTCTTGAAGTGAGCTAATGGAATTTAGAATTGGCACTTTGGCCATCTAATTACATTGATACACTCAACACTCTTAACAACAACAGCAACAGCGGCTACTAACAGAGAAGCTTGTCCTTTTTATGACTCTTTCAGCTACCCTACCTTGGCTGTAAATTACACAATGTGAGCCAGGTGGTCGAATCCTTAATGCTTGCTGCTGGGTTGGTACTGATCCCTATAATTATTTATTGTCACTTCAGAAATGATGGAATGTTGCAAAACTCTGACAGTAGTTAGGTGTGGCACCAGCCCTCTTTGGCAGAGAAAGCTAAAGACCTTGTAAAACTACAGCTGCCATGATGCCATAACATTGGGCCACTTCATTAATTCTACGAATTCTACGTTGGCTTGGGCTGATGGGACTTCGCCAAAACCCAGAGAGCCATGGTGGTCTACCCCTGCCTTAAGGGATAAAGGTATAAAAGACCAAATAGTATGAGATATCGAGTCACCATTGGGAAAGAAAAACAAGGAGCTGTTTCATAAATGGACAGAACTTCAGAAGTCAGACATCTATGGCTGATATTGATATTGTTCCATGATTACTGAAATCCATCTCTAGTTGCTGACTCCTCTTGTTTTTCTAAGAACATTAGTTCCACATATTCCTTCATGCATTGCTGAAGCATTTAAATATTATTTCCTGGTTCTCTGTTTATGGAAATAGGTATTTTATTCTTTTCTCACAGCTTTAAACACTTAATTCATACACATAACACTGGTTTCAAAAGAGGTGTGGCATATTTTAAAATGCATGTCACATTTCTTCTTCTTAACTGATAAGCCACTGTACACAAGGCTGTAATAACCTCAATGAAGTAATTGTATCTGGCTAACTAAAAAATATCACTCTTTACAAGTCACTCTACATATTTAAATAAAAAGGTAGGAACACATGGCATCTATCACCTCTTCACTAATGCATAAAAAACCATGACTCAAAAGTCTTCACAATTCTTTCTGTTTTTTCAGTTAAATTATATGATAGCAAAAAAAGATTCACAAACCTATAACAAAAGTTCAATTATTTTGATATATATGCACAGAATCTCAAATCGCAGGATATGAATTTTGAAGAAAAATCTGAGAAGACAAGTTATTTTTAAAGCAACTTCTGGACATTCCATTTGTAGTGGAGACTGAGAGGTGCCTTCTCTACTCAGCACCAGGAGACACAAATTATTAATACTAAAGACAGAAAATGTGGGGAGCTCTTGCCCATCAGTAAATATGCCAAACTTTACATTACACATGGCAATAGGAAAAAACGTATCGGGTAACAGACAATGAAGCAACTATGTTGATTATCCCATTCTACCATAGGGCTTAAACTTGAAGTTAACTTCGGTGTAGCACCACATGAGATTATGTGTTTGGGCCAAAGCTCGCATATCAACACTGGACAAAAGCAGAGATGTCAGTTCCTGAAAGACAACATTCTGACTCCTGGAAAAAGCCCTAGTATTAAAGATTATTCAGCTCCAGGCAAACATTTATCAGAACCCACAAAGCAAAATGATGGAACGCATTTATTCTCTGTTACTCCCAAGTACAAGACAAAGAAAAAATAGATGGAAATGGTAGGATATCTATATATGAGAAATGTACTAATAATAAAAGTTGAACAACTTTGAACCTTCTTCACTTATAATAGTTCAACCTGAGCAATATGGAGTGGATGAGGAAATGCAACCCAAAATAGGTAAAGAAGTAGTCAAGGAATACCTGGCTACTCTAAATTCAAGGCTCCAGGGCCAAGAGTATTGAAAGAACTAGACGTAATTTCAGAACTATTGGCAATAATCTTTGAGAATTCTTGAAGAACATGAGAAGTCCCAGATGACTAGAAGAGGACAAATGCCCCTATTTTCAAGAAGGGGAAAAAAAGATGATCCAACTGTCCAGTAAATCTGACATCAGTATCAGGAGATACTCTGGAGCAAATAATTAAGGTGGCAGTCTGTGATCACTTAGAAAAGAATGCTATGATCACTAAAATTCAACATGGGTTTCTTAAAAACAAGTAAAGCCAGACAAATCTTATCTCTTTTTTTCAATAAGAGTTACAAGCTTGGTAGATGTAGGGAAGGCTGTGGATGTAGTTTATCTTGATTAAAGTAAGGGCTTTGATAATGTCCCCCGTGGTCTTCTTGCAAACAAGCCAGGAAAATGTAGGCTAGATAATATTACTGTTAGGTGGATTTGTAATTGGTTGAGCAATTTAACCCAAAGGGTACGCAACAATGGTTCCTCTTCATTCTGGAAGGAAGTGACTAGTAGGGTGATACATCTTTATTAATGACTTGGATGAAGGTTTAGAGGGCATGCTTATCAAGTTTGCAGATGACGCTAAATTTGGATAGATAGCCAATACTCCAGAACAGGGGTGCTCACACTTTTTCAGCATGGGAGCTACTGATTAAAAAATCAAGTCCCAAAGATCACCTACCCAGAAATGTAAAACGTATAACTATTTTCTTATTTATTTATATATATTATTCATTTTTATGTACCGCTCCTTCCAGCAGGCTCGGGGCAGTTTACATAAAATGAAGTTATAAAACATCAACATTTCAATTTAATTACAACAATATAAAACAGAGCATAAAAATACATCCAACCACCCCATTTCCCCCACACTGCCATATTACCACACATATTATCAGCCAGAAAGTAAGAAGAGAGGCTTTTGAACTGCAAGGCCATTTAATACTCCGCAAGGTAAACAAAGGGGCATGCAAAAATACATCCAACCACCATATTTCTCCCACATTTCCATATTTCCCAACATATATTTCTCAAGGAACAAAGCAAGCAGAGAGGCTTTGGAGCTAAAAGGCCATTTTTAAACATTAAAAATAAACAAAGAGGCATGCCACAGAACAATCAAGCACCCATCCCCAAGTAAAAAGACCGACCTTTGAGATGCGGTAAGGAAATGACCCCAAAGCGTCCTTCTACTTCTCTGTCGTCCAGCATGCGTGCCACCTCCAAGAGCTCACGAGAAGTCCGAGGCAGAATGGGCGCTTCTGCGCATGCGCGCGGGGCCAGCCATGCATCACGTCATCCAGGCCCGCCCCCTTTGGTCTCCTACGACTCTGAGTGGCTGGAGAAGGATGGAGGGAGGAGGAGGAATCCAAAAGAGGGGGCCCATTCTGCCTCTTGGACTCTGGAGCAGCAGGGAGCGCGAGCAGGGAGCAGGGAGGAGCAACGATGGAGGACTTATTTGCTACGTGGTGATCGTGATCACCGTACTGAGCACCCCTGCTCCAGAAGATAGGATTAGAATTCAAAATGATCGTAACAGATTAGAGAGGTGGGCCAAAACTAACAAAATGAATGTCAACAAAGACAAATGGAAGATACTACATTAAGGCAGAAAAAAATTAATGCACAGATACAGAATAGGTGACACCATTTGAAGAGAATGACACAGCCCAACCAGAAAAAAATTGTTGATGTCTTGGTTTTTAGGCCTGGGGTTCTTTGAGAACTGATTCAGAAATTTGCGTTGTATACACCACATCAGTTCTAGTTTAATAGATATGGCTGTCATGATTTTTATGGGCGAGCA
The DNA here is from genome assembly GCA_030556195.1 of Anolis apletophallus. Lineage (NCBI taxonomy): Eukaryota > Metazoa > Chordata > Lepidosauria > Squamata > Anolidae > Anolis > Anolis apletophallus. Next base: position 37,883,253 of record JARBWK010000008.1, on the reverse strand, counting down.
GATGATAGCTAATATAAGACACATGCCCTGTATCCCAAAAACTAGAGCTGATAGGGAAAAACTGGTGCCATTTTTGGAATCAGCAGGTCAGATATATCCAGAAACGGGTGTAATAATTGAAGCATTAGAATGTGTGTTGGCCAGTGTAACTGCAAACCAAAGTAGGACATTTTCTTGCATTTTTCATTTCTGAGATTGGTTTTAAAGTAACTGCAATCTCATTGAAATCAATCTTCACTTTGATGGTTAATCAACTCTCAGTGGTTGGGTATATATACTGTCTTTTTTGTAGGTTTATTTTCTTTGTGCTCATCCAAAAGTTATTTCATAGCTTTGATGGCGAACTGATTAAGTTCTTGAGGTTTTATTTACAGCAGTTTACTCCTATTCGGCCAGGGTGCTATTTTATTTCTCCTTCAGTAACAACAAAATGTGCCTGATATTATTATCCCACAGTTGATCCTACCACGATGGTAGGGGTTTTGTTGTAACCTGGCAACATAAGCAGGAGAAGTAAAACAGCAACGTAGACTGTCATTGTATGTGGATTCTTCTCCAATCCCCCCAAACTACACAATTATACTGTTTCTTCTCTTCTCTCTCTTACTATAGAGGTATCCACCTTATATTTCATCAAATATCCCCTTTTTGGGGCATGCTGTTGCATTTGGGAAAAATCCTATCGAATTTTTGGAAAATGCCTATGAAAAGGTAAGTCTAATCTTTTTATGAAGATGGTCTTCACACAGGTGACTTTTCATTGTCCTTTGGGGTGCATCTACACTGTAGAATTAATATGTTTCGATGCCAGATTTATCCGGAATTATCCTCTAAAAATGATTGTCTGTTTATCAGGCAGTATCTTATCTCTTTTTGTACAATGTAATATTGATGAATGTATGTATCCGGCAAAATTTGTGTAGGCATGTATATATTTTCATTATTTCAATTCTATGACCTTGAGTGGAAATTCTCACTGTAATATTTGCTGCCAGGCATTATAATATTTATTTATTTACTTCATTTCTGCTCTGCCATTCTTGACCCCGGAGGGGACTCAGGGCGGCTTACAAATCTGGCAAAAATTCAATGCTGCACAGGTAAACAATAAAACACTTATCATCAAAAAATAAACAATTGAAACATAATCAATTAAAATACATATCGATCAATTAACAGATTAAAAAACATATAAAATGCTGAGTCATGATCTCATATCCATAATTATTTTCCAAAATCCATAGTCCATTATTCAAGCTGTTAAAGTCTTATTCCATAGTTTACTATTCACGAAATGCCTACATAAAAACCAGGAGGGATGGGGCCTGCCTGGTGTCATTGGGGGAGGTAGTTCAACAGCCGAGGGACCCCCACTGAGAAGGCCCTGTCTCTTGTCCCAACCAGCCAAGCTTGTGAAGAGGTTGGAACAGAGAGCAGGGCCTCCCCAGTGGATCTTAAAGCTCTTGTAGGCTCATAGAAGGAGATGCATTTGGATAGGTAAGTTGGATCAGAATAGTTTAGGGCAGTTTCTCAACCTGTGGGTCCCCAGATGTTTTGGCCTTCAACTCCCAGAAATCCTAACAGCTGGTACACTGGCTGGGATTTCTGGAAGTTGTATGCCAAAACACCTGGGAACCCACAGGTTGAGAAACACTGGTTTACGGCTTTATAGGTCAAAACCAGCACTTTGAATTGGGCTTGGTAGCAGGCTGATAGCCAGTGGAGCTGACATAACAGAGGAGTAATATGCTTCCTGTACGCTGCCCCAGTTAGAAATCTGGTGGCAGTCCATTGGACTAATTGAAGCTTCTGGGCCATCTTCAAAGGCAACTGTTCTCCTAAATTCCTTTTCCTCCTCCTCTCCTCTATTTCCTAATTACTTTTCTCCATTCATCCTAAATACAGTATGGACCTGTATTCAGCTTTACTATGGTGGGGAAGACATTCACCTATCTGCTGGGAAGTGATGCTGCTGCGCTTCTGTTCAACAGTAAAAATGAAGACTTGAACGCAGAAGATGTGTATTCACGACTGACTACACCTGTCTTTGGGAAAGGAGTGGCGTTTGATGTCCCCAACCCAGTATGTGCATTGTCATATGAATTGATTTTGCATTTGTTTCATTGGAGCATCAGTATGGAATTACACAAATGCCACAAAAGCAAATCAACGGAAGCAAACCACACCTCAGTATCTTATCACCATCATTCTTGCTCATTCATACCTGATCAGATTAGCTGTAATTATAAATCTGTTGTTGGAACACCCATGCTAATACTGCCAATCCTCCTCCTCAAAGAACATTATGCTAATTTGCACTAGTTCTCCACATTCTATATCATCAAAAGTGAGTGTGTGCCTCTGTACTAGGAATTGTACATTTTGGCTTCTGATAAAGTGCAATTGCCTGCACAATCATTTTTATGGTAACATAATCTGTCAGTCAAATCCAGTCAGTATCTGAGTAATGGTTTCAAACCAATGCAGTTTTGAAACTATACAGGTCCTTCTCAAAAAATTAGCATATAGTGCTAAAGTTCATTATTTTCCATAATGTAATGATAAAAATTAAACTTTCATATATTTTCAATTCATTGCACACCAACTGAAATATTTCAGGTCTTTTTTTGTTTTAATACTGATGATTTTGGCATACATATCTCAAAAAATTAGCATATTCCATCCGACCAAATATGCTAATTTTTTGAGACAGTATTTTTGGGTTTTCAGGAGCTGTATGCCAAAATCATCAGTACAAAACAAAAAAAGACCTGAAATATTTCAGTTGGTGTGCAATATATGAAAGTTTAATTTGTATCATTACACTATGGAAAACAATGAACTTTAGCACTATATGCTAATTTTTTGAGAAGGACCTGTATAGTGGACCCCTTCTGTGAGGTTATGCTCTGGGACTCTGAATGATTAAGAAAAAAAGGATGGATGATAACACCCCGTATTGTTCAATCAGTTCTGTAGGCTCTGGATTTACAATTTCAAGCAACTCCAAGTCATCATGACCCAGTTTATTAAATGGTGGCTTAGCATACCTGTTTATATCGCCATGATGGCATGATGACCCAGAAGTGGTTAAAATTGTGAATCCAGAGCCTACAGATCTGATTAGGTCCCCTGTATAATTCATTGAACGATCAATTACTACATTCATTAATTGCTAGCGGCAACTGCTTTAATTGTTCAGAAAGTTGTAGAATTTGTTTATAAATTATTTAGTCCCAGTTCCAACAGAGGGTTTTAAGTTAAGGCACTGTTTGTCATAATAATTTAGCTGGATCTGATTGCCCTGCCTGACATATTACACATTTCTCTGCATGTCTCCCCTTGTGGGGAGAAGGGCAGGATAGAAATGTACGGAACAAATAAAGTCCCTGGATCGCACCATTCATTATCTAGTATTTAGCAGATTTAATTTGCATGCAACCTGTCTCTTACTCAGGTTTTTTTCGTTGTTTGCACTTAGATGTTTAAGTCGTCTGTTGACCTATGGTAAATTTTATAGAGTATTCTTTAGACAAGGAAATGTAGACTATAGCATCTGGTATATGTTGATGGTCTCCCATCAAAGTAGTAACCAGGAATGACCCTACTTAACTTCTGTTGCCCTTATGTGTATTTTGGCATATTTTAACTGAATCTTCCTTTTCATCTTAATGAACAAATAAGGGTCAAAAGGCAGTTAAAATGTGACTTCTGTCATTACTAAATGTGCTAGGAGTGTGACTATTTAGCGTAGTTTGTAGTGCTATGTTACCCTCTAAAATAGCTTCCCAAATCTATACCTGAAAAAGGGAACAATTGCTTAAGACACAGATTCTAGTGTTTAATAGAATTCTGTCTGTTGGATTGTGGTCTTTCAGGGGAAAAGGTGGGAAAATGAGACTAAAAAGTCATCTTTGGTTCAGTATTGCAACGGTTCCCTGCCTGCTAAATCTCCTGGATCAGCATATTTGTATCTAGATAATAGGTTGATTTTAAAAAGCGGTTATCAACCATTCTAATGCCACAACTCTTTAATACAGTTCCTCATGTTGTGGTGACCCCCAACCATAACATTAGTTCATTGCTACTTTATAACTATAATTTTGCTACTGTTATGAATTGTAATGTAAATATCTGATATGCAGGATGTATTTTCATTCACTAGACTGAAATTGGCACAAATACTTGATACACCCAAATTTGAATACTGGTGGGGTTGTGGGGATTGGTTTTGTCATTTGGGAATTGTAGTTGCTGAGATTTATATTTCACCTACAATCAAAGAGCATTCTGAACCCCACCAATGATGGAATTGAACCAAATGTGTCACACAGAACTCCCGTGACCAACAGAAAATACTGGAAGGGTTTGGTGGGCTTTTACCTTGAGTTTTGGAGTTGTAGTTCACCTACATCCAGAGAGCACTGTGGATGCAAACAATGATAGCTCTGGACCAAACTTGGCATGAATCATCAATATGACCAAATGTGAACACTGGTGGAGTTTGGGGAAAATAGAGCTTGACAGTTGGGAATGGTAGCTACACCCAAATTTGAATACTGGTGGGGTTGTGGGGATTGGTTTTGTCATTTGGGAATTGTAGTTGCTGAGATTTATATTTCACCTACAATAAAAGAGCATTCTGAACCCCACCATTGATAGAATTGAGCCAAACTTCCCATACACAACACCCATGCCTTGAAGGGACTAGCTGGCACGAGCCTCTTTCCAGCCTCGCACGCTCTCCCTCGCTTGCACATGCGCACCACGCTGCAATGCCTGCTCTCCCCTCCCTGATTGGGGTCTCAGAAACAGCCCTCCCCTTGGCTGAGAGGCTGACCAATCACAGCGGAGGAGAGTTTTTGGTGCGGAGGATTTGCTCTGTTTCCAAAAAGGAAGAGAAGGACAGACTGAGAGATCTTCAGCCTTCTCTGCTAAAGGGCTTCCTAAGACCATCAGAAATATGTATTTTCTGATGGTCTTTGGTCACCCCTCACAACTCCCCCTGCCCCAGGGGTCCCAACCCCCAGGTTGAGAAACGCTAATTTAAAAGAACAATTCTGGAAGATAACTGGAAAGAAATGTTCTTTTGGAGCAAGATTGATGGTTAAAAAATTGATGCCTTTGAAATTCTTCTGTTTGTCCTTCTGAAAGGTCTTCCCTTGTTACTAGTTTAAGAATGTACTGTCAGTACAGTCCAGTTAACATTAAGAACTGTTTGTCCTATTGATGCATTTGAAAGGTTGTACCTCAATTCCTTATCCTAAAATCACTGGTACAGAAGAGCTTAATTGAAGAGCATGTGCCATGTTCATGTCTAAAATGTTATATGTAATACTTAATGTCATAACTTTGCTTTGTTTACCTTATGAAGATATTTTTGGAACAAAAGAAGATGCTCAAAACTGGACTCAATATAAGTCAATTTAAGAATCATGTACCAATCATAGAAAAGGAAACCCTGGAATATTTCAAAACATGGGGAGACAGTGGAGAACGTAGTAAGTATAGAGCTTTGAAACACTGCTTACAATTCAACTGCATAATTCTGGGAAGAGTCACTGCAATCAGGCTACCGGAAGATTAAAATTAAAAATTGAAAAATGGGTACTTGGTGGGTAGGGAACAGTTTTGGATGAGAGTCTGGATTCTGACATCCCATGGAATGCGAAGTATGGGTAATGTAAGGAGCTGCCTTCCTGTCGTGATGCAGATGCCAATTAAAATCAAACCCAAGAGTAAAAAGGAATAACAAAGAGTTTATTGTACAAGAAATGGCAATGGGACTAACAAAAACTTAGCCTAACTGGCCAAAACCCAAAAAAACCCCACGGAGAAGCCCAATAAATTGCGGAAGGAATGATCAAAAGTAAACAAAAGACATCATCTGTGAGGTCCTCAGAGGGTTGAGCCAATAGCGTAGTCGATAACCGGTCAGGAGTTGTGGACAGGAGAAAGACGGAGAAACAAGGAGACAATCCAAGGTCCACAGGAGCTAAATGGGGACAACATTCATCGTAATCCCCACAAAACACATTGTCAACCTCCCTCCATATATACAATACCATTCTTGTAGCTTGTGACACTCACAGAAAGTCCAGCGGAGTTCAAACCCCGCCACAAGGAACACACGGCTGTAGCTGGACAGAAAACAGAACATTGTAACCCAAAACCACCCACCTTTCCCAACTGCGGCAGCGGCATCTTAGCCCAAAAGGGCAGAGTAAAACCTCAACTCACGAGTAAACTGGATCAGGAACACGATGCAAGATATCAGGATACAACACAGGATACCAAGAACAACTCCTTGCTCGCCGCAAGGAAGCTCCCAAAAAGCCCACATTAAATAGACCTAGAGATCAGACTCGCCCGAAGAGGACAACTCCCCCTGATTAGGTGATGCAGCTGCTTCTCTCTCTGCAGCTGAAACCTTTTGAGAGTCCTTCCAAGATCCCCAGCGTCTTTCAAAACTTAGCGTATCCTAATCATTCCCTGAGGTTTCAGAGGGCCACTCATTAGCACTATCAAACCCCAGAAAAGTATCAGTACTAGTGTCTGCATCACACACATCCTGAACTTCCTGTACTTGAGTCCAGTCTAATTCAGTATCACTGTTTTCTGACGATCTTTCCCCATCCCTGGGAAAACCCATAAGTATTTGCCGTACTCTCTTCCTTTGAGCCAAACTTTCTCTGCTGGAATTACTTGCAGGCCTCTTTCTGCCTGCTCCAGCGTTTAGGTTACTCTCAGCCCCACCCAGTTCCATACTACACTCAGACGCTGTAGATTCAGCGTCCTCCCCAGCCCTACTCACAGGCAGAGCCACGGGCTCAATCACAACACTTCCAGTTCATGGACTCCCATTCTTGCATCTTTTGGTATCAGCGTGCCGTCTCTAGTTTCATTACCTACATTGCTTTGTAGGTATATGCATCCTAGTCATTGATATAATATTGCAATGTGGAGTTTTGTTGTTTCATGAAATCCAATCTATATCATTTGATCCAGAATGGAGATGAGACATCTGAGTAGCTAATGCCCCAATCTTGCAGCAGATGTCACCTGGTGTTATGTAGTAGTTGTCCCCCAACGAACTATTCATGCAATTTATTTATTTTGCCTAATTTGAAGTAAGCTGCAAGGATGAATTTATTTATTTTATTTGTCCGAAGCGAATTGAGAGTACAGTTGTAATGTATTTAAAAACACAAAGTTAAAACTTGGTATTATACTAAATGTCCTTCGACCAGTAGCGGGCCACTTGAAGGGCCTCTGGTGTTGCTATATGAAAGTCCTCCATTGTGCATTTGGCAGGGCTCAGGCTGCATTGTAATAAGTGGTTTGTGGTGTGCTCTTCTCCACACTTGCATGTTGTGGACTCTACTTTATAGTGCCATTTCTTAAGGTTGGCTCTGCATCTTGTGGTGCCAGAGCGCAATCCGTTTAGCGCCTTCCAAGTTGTCCAGTCTTCTGTGTGCTCAGGGGGAGTCTCTCATTTGGTATCAGCCATGGGTGGAGATTATGGGTTTTAGCCTGCCACTTTTGGACTCTTACTTGCTGAGGTATTCCTGCGACGTGAGAAAAGCCTTCCCATGGGATCGTAAGACATCCAGGCGTCCCCTGGACAGCGTCTTTGTAGATGACTGATTTCACACTAGAAGCAACTTGCAGCAAGGATGAATGAATGAATGAACGGTTGGTTTGTTATACCAGCCATAGGCCATGACATACAACCTTTAAAAGTACAATAAGCACTTTCCAATGTAAACATTAAAACTTATTCTATATACTGGCTCTTTAAAATTAAAATTATGATGAATGCTTTCCTTTCCTTGTCTTGCAGACTTATTTGAAGCACTTTCAGAACTGATCATTTTGACAGCCAGTCACTGTTTACATGGAAAGGAAATACGGAGCATTCTCAATGAGAAGGTGGCAGAACTCTATGCTGATCTGGATGGGGGATTTAGTCATGCTGCTTGGCTTTTGCCTGGTTGGCTGCCTTTGCCTAGTTTCAGGTATTAAAGAACTTAATCAGCAGAAAATGTTGTTAATCAAATACATGTTTTCATTATATATTTGTATTTCATTGTTACTCCCATGAATCTAAGGCTGTGTGTGCAATACCCTTTATTCTTTTGTATCCTCACTATAAAACCAGTCCAGTAAATTAGTTGGGGAGATAATTAATAGCCCAAGATTACATATGGCAGAGTAGATATTTGGACCTGGTCTCACCAGTGGAAATCCCACACATTGTGAGTTATGCCGCACTTTCTCTTGAAACCTGTTTTCCCAGTACATCTAAAGATGTTTTCAATGTTCTTAAGTGTTGAAACAGGGTAAGAGCCTATGTGCAGCGGGGCACTGAAGAAAGAGACTCTTAAAAAAGAGAATAAAACCTTTTCAGTAATGAGTAATTGGGTGACAGTTTTTCACAGTGACTTTAATTTTAGTGTTTTCTATGTTCCTGATACTGAGGAAGCTTTTGCATCAATTTTGATTATGTATGTCGCTGCAAATTTTTATTATTTCCTATATGTTTGTCATATACATTCTCATGTTGTATCCTACAGTGATTACCTTTGGAGTTGGAATTCAATGACACTATGTAATAAAATTTGAAAAAAATTATGTTCCTGGTTTGAAACTGGTATTTCCTGTTTTAATTGTGTGTTACTTACTTTGAAAGTAGTTGTTATACTCCGGAAACTTTGTTTTTGTGGTTGAGGGTAGAACTATTATTTTCTTAAGGGAGTTGCGGTGGTGCAATCGGTTAACCCAGTGGTTCTCAACCTGTGGGTCCCCAGATGTTTTGACATTCAACTCCCAGAAATCCAAACAGCGGTAAACTGGCTGGGATTTCTGGGAGTTGTAGGCCAAAATACCAGGGGACCCACAGGTTGAGAACCACTGGGTTAAACCCTTGTTTTTATGATAGAACCAATTAGGAAATGACAGGAACAAAAATAGTGTTACATAGTGTTATAGTTCAGTATTACTCTCTTGATATATAGTTTTCATACCAGCGTAAAGGGGATTAATCTTACGTGAGAACTAGGGTATTGCTAAATCACAAAGGCTTAGTAATGTGGCTTCCTAGCATTGATCAATTCTGCCGCGTTAGCTATTAAAGGCTTTTACATATGACACAATTTTCCTTGAGGTCTTTTCTGTTCTTTATGTGTTGTGGGAACTGCTGCAAACAGTTGAAGTTTGAAAAAAAAACCCATTATAAGACCAGAGTCTTTCACATGTTGATTTATAGATCCTGATTTTTACTTACATAGTTGTTTTTCATTTTAGGCGCAGAGACAGAGCCCACCTTAAAATAAAGGCTATTTTCTATAAAGTAATACAGAAACGCCGGCAGTCTGAAGACAGAGAGGATGACATACTACAGACACTATTGGATGTTACCTACAAGTATGTGAAATAACGAAGCTTTAACTGGCAAGGGGAAACTTGGGGCTTGAATAAAAATAGGGGGCCATCTACACTGACCATTTAATACAAGTTTCAAACTGGTATTAAAGAAAGTGGTTTTGCTGTGCAGATGATCAGATAGGAAATCCTGGAACCGGTTTGAGGTTCGGGTGGTCATTACACAAACCTCAGAGCAGTTGTGTGCATCCAGAAACTGGATGCAGGTGGAAACTGAGGCCCCTTCTATACTGCCATATCAAATCCAGTTTATTTGCTTTGAACTGGCTTATATGGAAGTGTAAGGTAAAGGTAAAGGTTTCCCCTGACATTAAGTCTAATTGCTTCTGACTCTAGGGGGTGGTACTTAACTCAATTTCTAAGTTGAAGAGCCGGTGTTGTCCTTAGACACCTCCAAGGTAATAAGGCCAGCATGACTGCATGACGCGCTGTTACCTTCCTGCAGAAGATGTACCTATTGGTCTCACATTTGCATGTTTTTGAACTTCTAGGTTGGCAGAAGCTGGGTCTAACAGTGGGATCTCGCCCCACTCCCTGGATTTTCAGTCAGCAAGTTCAGCAGCTCAGCAGTTTAACCCGCTGTGCCACCAAGGGGCCCTTATATGGCAGTGTAGATTGATATAATCAGTTCAAAGAAGATCATGTGAATGATCCGATTTGATAATCTGGATTATATGGCAGTGAAGAAGGGGCCTGAGATATGGTTGCCAGTTCAATGTAGAATGAAAACTTAAAGTAAAAAGCTAACAGTCATCAACACATGTGAGAAGTCAGCCACGTGTCTACTCTTTTGGTCCCACAAACACCGTTTTAGACTTTTTAGTTTCCACAAGATTACATTATGAACTGATTTGAATGCAGTAAAGGTTTGATTTTGTACTCTGTGGAATCATGGTTGCAGCATTAAACTCTAGTCCTTGCTGAACCGCATCACCTACCTGCTGCATCAACATATAATAAGTAGGTGGTGAATACTGAAGTACCTAAACAGGTCTGGATACACCCAAATGAACAGGAATCATTATTGTGTTAGATGATAAAAATGATCTTGAAAGGCAGACACTAACTTTTGTGATATGAGAATTTACGTAATGTGCCTTTGTTGTGAGCCGTTCTAAGAAGGACGGGACATAAATGCAGCAAATAAATAAATAAATAAATAATCAGTTAATAACAACAATAAGTTGAAGAAAACATGTGATTAGAGGGCGGAGGAAGAGTTAAACTGGTTCTTGATTTTGGGGAATGGTATTTATCGATTGATTAATTTAGCGCATTTATATCCCGCTCTTCTCACCCCAAAGGGCAGCTCACAACAAAGGCACAGTTCAATGCCTTGAGTACATATAAAAATAAAACAACATATACTTTAAAATCACATACATAAAACATATCAACTTTAAACAATTACATAAAATCACACAATACCATAAAATCACATGATACAAAAGCATATTCCAGGAGCCATTCTAGTTGTCACTTGCATTATTCATTATTGTTCTGAGAGATCATTATTGCATTGGGAATCATTGTGCAAACGCTTGGTCCCACAACCATGTCTTCACCTTTTTCCTGAAGTTCAGGAGGGAGGGGGTGATCTAATTTCCCTGGGGAAGGAGTTCCATAGCTGAGGGGTCACCAAGGGGGCCCTGTCTTTCGCCCCCACCAGTCACACCTTTGAGGGGGGTGGGATCGAGATCAGAGCCTCCCCAAATGATCTTTACCTTCCAGATGGTTCATAGAGGGAGATACGTTTGGACATGTAAGTTGGACCGCAACCGTTAGGGCTTTATAGGCTAAAGCCAGCACTTTGAATTGTGCTTGGCAGCAGACTGGCAGCCAGTGGAGCTGGTGCAACAAAGGAGTTATGTGCTCCCTGTACTCTGCTCCAGTTATAAACCTAGCTGCTGCCCGTTGGACTACTTGAACCTTCCAAACAGTCTTCAAAGGCAATCCCATGTAGAGCATGTTGCAGTAATCTATTCGAGATGTAACAAGAGCGTGGACTACCGTGGCCAAATCTGACTTCTGCTTGCCATGTCAATGCAGTCTTGTCATGCGACTTTAAATTGACAGGACATTTCCTTCTAATCAGGGATCTAGTTGTATATTTTTACCCTCTGTTTCAGCCTTGGATTATCTGGATTGAAAATGACTACTTTCCCAACATCTCATTCTGTTTAACTTCCTCTGCTCAACTTAGCTTTTATTGTTATTTTTTCCTCTGATGCTTTTGTTTTTAAATGGCTGCAGCTCTTCTGCTTCAAACTCTGAAAGTGCAAGTGGGAATGTTAGGATATAAATATTTCTAATAAATTCTCTTGTTTGTCCTGACATTGTTTATTGCTTTTGCATTTTCACTAATTTTGGATTAGAAATTCTTTGTATTCTTTAGTCTTTCTTCTTCTGATGTGCTGGATTGTTTGGTGTGTCCTCATGTGATTTTTTTTTGTCTAGAGATGGGCGTTATCTGACAGATGATGAAATTGCTGGGATGCTAATTGGGCTGCTGTTGGCAGGTCAACACACATCTTCAACCACAAGCACTTGGCTTGGCTTCTTTTTGGCAAGAGATAAATCCCTCCAGGAACAGTGTTATGCGGAACAGAAAGTGGTGTGTGGAGAGGATTTGCTTGCATTAAACTATGATCAGGTTTGTATACTCTGTCTTCCTTTTGAGTGTGTTTGCGTGCTCACTCCTTGAAAACCCTTCGAATCTATTGACTGAACTTGTCTCAGAAAACCTTGTTGAGTTTTTTTTAATGTTTTGGTTTTAACTTTCCAATGAAAGTGGTGCTTCTTAGGAGTGAAAACACCGCATCATGGTGAAATATTTCAAGTACTGCAACTGTGTGCAAGATTCTTTTTCAAGCTTTCACACTTAGAGCAGAACTTAAGCTGAGATAAGATTAGGTATCCCTCAGAATGAGAAAGCAATAAAACATATGCCCTTTGCAGCCCCTATACCCTTGCTTAAGAGTTTTCTATAGTGAAACTTACTTCCAAGGTAATTGCATAGGTTTAAACACCAAAAATGTTGATACCCTAACTCAGTGTTTTTCAACCTTTTTTGAGCCGCGACAGATTTTTTACATTTACAAAATCCTGGGGCACACCACCAACCAAAATGACACTCTAACACAGTAATACATATAGTTAATATGTTTTTAAATGTATTTATACACTCAGTGTGAAACCTGGGCCTGTTTCGATGAACACAACATAGATATCCTGGCAGGAATGGCAGAAAGACACACACAAAGGTCTTGCTCAACAGCTGTCAGTCATGGGAAAACTTCGGCCCTCTGGGTGCTTTGGACTTCAACTCCCACCATTCCTAACAGCCTGAGGCCCTTTCCTGCTTAAGTGGCTGAGGGGGGAAAGGAAAAGGGCCTAAGGCTGCTAGGAATGGTGGGAGTTGGAGTCCAAAACACCTGGAAGGTCCAAGTTTGCCCATGCCAGCTTTCGACAGAGACCTCTTCCTCCCCCTTCCCCTTCACATCCTTTCTTCCCCCTCCTGCCGAACACTTACTTTTTCTTCTCCACTTGGGCTCCCTTCTTCCCAGCATCGCTTTGCCTCGCTTTGCTCACGCTGCCGCTTTTGCAGGAGGGGAGGGGGGAGGGAGGAAGGTGTGTGGTGAGTCTGCGCAGTAGCGCCCGCACGGGTCACATCTTCCCTCCCCCCTCCCCTCCTGCAGAAGTGGCAGCGTGAGCAAAGCGAGGCTGGGAAGAAGGGAGCCCGAGTGGAGAAGAAAAAGTGTTTGGCAGGAGGGGTAAGAAAGGGTATTGGAGGTTACAATTTCCCACGGCACACCTGATGATCGCCGTGGCACACCGGTTGGGAAACACTGCCCTAACTGGTTGCATCTAACAGTTGTTGGAGGAGGAAAATAAGTAAGCAGCCGGGAACATATATTTTTGTTAATGTATATGTTGGTACTCATGCATGTTTTGTATGCTTTGTAGACAGAGAAAAAGTAATATGTTTTAAATTGCCATTAGTTACAGCAAAGGTAAAGGTTTCCCATTGACATTAAATCTAGTCGTGTCCAACTCTGGGCGGTGGTGCTCATTTCCATTTTTAAGCCAAAGAGGCAAGGTTGTCAGTAGATGCCTCCAAGGACATGTGGCTGGCATGACTGCATGGAGTGTCATTACCTTCCCGTCAAAACTGTTCTTATTGGTCTACTGAGATTTGCATGTTTTCAAACTGCTAGGTTGGCAGAATCTGGGGATAACACCAGGAGTTCACTCCACTCCCAGATTCGAACTTGCTGACCTTTTGGTCAGCAAGTTCAGCATCTCAGCGGTTTATCCCGCTGGACCACTGGGGGCACCACTATTAGCTATACAATTTATTTATTTTATATACCACTTTTCTCATCCTGGTTGACTTAAAGCGGTTCACTAGTAAATGGCAAAATGTAATGCCTCACAAAATATTAAATTTGTCACATACCTAAAATAGCATACAAAAATAGATTAAAACCAGTAAACTATAAAAACATCAGACATAGACAAACATAAAACAGAATGATTGACGTTGCATCAATCCCAAGTTATCTTGACTAATTAATCTCACTCCTGGAATACTTGCTTGAAAAGCCATGTTTTACGTTGTTTTCTAAACGCCAGGAGGGAGGGGGGCTGAACTAATCACAATGGGGAGGGAATTCCACAGCGGAAATCCCTTCCTCTTGTCCCCACAAGTTGCTTCTGCGGGGGCTGCAGGACCGAGAGCAGCACCTCCTCAGCTGACCTTCATGCTCTGATTCATAAATCTGCTATTTATTTTATGATGGTACAAGACATCATGGTGGCACATTGCAGCAGTTTTGAAATAGGAAACTTCTAGTACATTATATACATCTTGTTGTTTTTAAAGCTGGATAATCTGGAAAGTAAAAAAGTATTTTTTTAAATTTGTAGCTGAAGGATATGACATTGCTGGAGCATTGTTTGAAGGAAACATTAAGACTTAGACCTCCTATAATGACCATGATGAGGATGGCTAGAACGCCACAGGTAAGAAAATTCGATAAAATGGAGTTACACTATGTAACAAAATTTGAAAAATAATCTGTTCCTAGTTTCAAAGTGTTATTGCTCTTTTAGTTGTTATATGCCAGGAATGTTGTTTTTGTGGCTTCCACAAGCTATGTTGAATTGGTTGAGACTCAGTGAAACTGACGGAGACTCAGTGGAATGTCCCACAAGAAGTTTTTGCAATTTATTAAATGTTTTCCATGGTCAATGTGTTGTCGAAGGCTTTCATGCCCGGAATCACTGGGCTGCTGTGAGTTTTCCAGACTATAGATGCAGATGAAATGTCAGAAGAGAATGCTTCTGGAACATGGTCATACAGCCCGAAAAACTTTCAACAACTAAATAAAACACTTTTTGAAAGAGCAATCTAAATTCCTTCTAAATAGAATTTTATGTATTATGCTCCTTGGATTAGCAATGCTAGCATAGCGCTATGTTAAGCATTTTATACTAGAAAACCAACTATGCAAAATGTCTATGGAACGAAGTCTGAAATACATTTTGAAATTGCAGATAGAGAAGAACATTATAAACGGCTTCAAAATCTTTGTTGTTTTAGACGGTTGCTGGCTACACAATTCCTCCTGGTCATCAAGTCTGTGTATCCCCTACTGTAAATCATAGACTTAAGGACTGTTGGATAGAAAACCTAGACTTCAAGCCACAACGTTACCTCCAAGAAAACCCTGCAGCTGGAGAGAAATTTGCTTATGTGCCTTTTGGTGCTGGTAAGTTTGTGCCTGAAATAAGGTTACACATTATGATTGTCAATGATGCAGGTTGAAATATAATTGCAGCACTGCACTAGCATTGGAAATAGATTACCAAGCCAAACAAACTATAAGAAGTTACCTAGATCTCTATATTTTTCACTTGCTAATCAAGTATTATGCAATAAGTGAGCTCAGTCAATGCCACCAATGTGGGATCCACTGCTGGTTTATATTTATACTATACATAGAGGATTTTTTTTAAAAAAAGGTCCTTGAATAAAAAAAAGATCTGCTTTGCAATCTGGTTTATATATTACTTTTGAGGCTTGTTTGCTTTGCTAAGATCTGTGTATATAAATATGTAACTTTGAGAACCCTGTGGTTTACATGAGAGCTGCATGGGAGTTTGAAGCTGAATCTACACTACCAAATAATGCAGTTTGAATGAATTATATGGATAATGTGAACCCATATAATGCAGTTCAGACTGTATTTTATGGGTCTACACCAGATATGGGCAGATGTCGGCCCTTCAGATGTTTTGGATGTCAACTCCCACAATTCCTAATGGCTTGCTGTTAGGAATTGTGGGAGCTGGAGTCCCAAACACCTGAAGGACTGACATTCCTGGTCTACACTGCCCATATAATACAGTTCAAACGACATTATTTGGCATTTTAGATCCAGCCTGAGTTTCACTCATAGGATGAAGTAAAGTCAATGTTACTCAAGCCACAGTCACAATGAAATAATCTGGCTTGCTGAGCAGAACAGTCCTACTTACCGGAGCTGAGGGTAAAATTCATAAAAGATGTTGTCAATCACATCCTTCATCATTTTGGCTAATTGAAAATCAGATGGGAGTTGGGTGGAGGAGTTGTCCTAACATTGTCACCAGCGTTTGACAGTTTTCCTGTCTAATTAAAACTAATGTGGACGAAAGTAGTTACATTTCCAAAGTTGGAAAGGGATATCTGAGGCATCCTGTAATCCTTCTTCAGCCTTCCCAATTGGCTTATGAGTGTTCTTAAAATATAAACTAAAATCCATTGTTTCAACTTCCTTTTTCTCTAGGCCGTCATCGTTGCATCGGGGAGTACTTTGCTTATGTTCAGATTAAAACGATTTGGTCAACCCTCCTGCGTTGGTATGAATTTGACTTGGTGGATGGATATTTCCCTACCATAAATTATAAAACAATGATCCACACACCTCACAACCCAATCATTAGATACAAACGGAGGTCACACATCAACGTAACATCTTCCAGCTAAATTTCCTGAATATATTTCTATACAAGTTATATGAAGATTCTTAAAAGGAGACGGTTTTATGCCTGTACTGTTGTAAAGAAATGTGAATATTTGTGCTGCTTCTTAAACCTATAAGGTTGTTCTTTTGAATTTTTCCCCATTTCACATCATGCATCATAACCAGAATGCGTGTTTTAATTACGTGTGCCTTTTATAAACCGAATTCTTATTCTTACAAGACTGATCTTGAGCCAGTTCAGAAATAACTCCGTTTTTGATACCTGTAAATTAATTAGGAGCCTAATCTGAAATACTAGGATAAAAAAGGTGTGTCATCACTATTATAGTCTAATATTTTAAAAACTGCCATAACGTGAAGCAAAACAGAATTGTTTAATACAGCTTGAGTGGCGTTAATACATTTTTCTGAAGCAGTTGTGCTGCCTTCTTAAAAATGTTTTTATACTCATTATCATTGACAAATACAAACCTTGTTATCCATTTTGCATTGAACTTTAAACCGATATTTAATGTGATTTCCACTTAGTTTCAAATACCACAGAGGATACAGCAAACTCCAGCTCAAATAAAGCTATCTAAGAATAAAACTAGAAGAGAGCAAGCAGTTGTAGCTTCTCCGTAGAGCAGAGCTTAATGTATGTTATGGATATTGGACTACAATGTTTATCAGCTCTAGATTGCACGAGTAGGAACGAGAGGACTTCAGAATCTTGTAACATCCACCAGGCTCCCCATTCCCCTGTAGAGATACTTTGTATGCTTCGTTGTGTATTTAGTCATGTTAGATTGCTAATTGTATTTGCTTGAATGTACTGGTAATTTGGCCAGCTGCAACATCAGCAAAGGTTTTAATTGAATGTGATAAACTTTATTTGTGATGCTGAAAATGTTCAGTAATTCTGGCAGTGAAGAATGTACAAGGATGAGGATTGACATGGCAAGTGTTTAAATTCCAACATGGCTGCTTTTCAATAATCCCAGTGGAGCATGTCTTTGCAAGCAAACCACCTAGACTTTTAGCTCAGTGGTTCTCAACCTGTGGGTCCCCAGGTGTTTTGGCCCACAACTCCCAGAAATCCTAGCCAGTTTACCAGCTGTTAGGATTTCTGGGAGTTGAAGGCCAAAATATCTGGGGACCCACAGGTTGAGAACCTCTGCTAGCTATTCCTAATTTTTTCTAACAGATAGAAACGTGCAGAGTCAGGATGACTATTCAGGTATTGTTTCCATTGTTCTTTTAGAACACTTTAGGCATCCCTCAGGTAATTGAACCTCTGAGACGAGGCTTCTTTATATAATGTTTTTGGGAACATGTGTGTGCTGGCCAAACAGGAGGCATAATACTTCAGGTTGCATACAAAAGGGACTGAAACATACATACTTGTGGCATAGAGTAGATAAACTCTTCCAGTGGAAATAGCGAGAGTGAATGAGAGGTGAAATAGCTGCAGGGAATTCTGACTCACAAGGGCATCAGTTAATCTTTTCTGTTTCAAGATTTCATTTACACTGCTCATTTAGATTGCTTTAGTGTGACATTACATAGAAACAAAGGCAATGTTGGAAGATGCCTTCAAATGGTCTTTATAAGTTTTCAATTTTTTTTACTTATGTGAGGTTTACCTAATCTGGTTCATTCCATGTGTTGAATTTGAATTAAAAGTTTGCTGAAACATGTTGGGACTGGTTTGTGTGTGTGTGTGTACTGTAGGAACCTAACTCTTATTTGTTCATGTTTTTCCTGTCTCTGGGACCAAATATTCTGTCAAATTTTCTAATAACAAAATAATAAAACATTATTTGTACCCCGCCACCATCTCCCCGAAGGGACTTTGGGCAGCTAACAAAGCACTCAAGGTGCCACACATAAAATAGAATTACACATCAAAACAATGCACAATTTGACTGAATACAAACAATGGACAACATCAATCAATAAAATTTTTTTAAAAAATTCTGAAACACAGTCATACCTATGTGGATCATTGAGTTTCTTCAAACATGAACTAAAGTGCTGAATAACAATTGTCAACATCACATGACCGAAATACATTACTCCAAGTCAAAGGCCCATGTAAATATCCATGTTTTTAGGCTTGAATGGAAGGTTTGGAGATTTGGGGCTAATTTAATTTCTCTAGGGAGGGCATTCCAGAGTTGGGGAGCTATCACTGAGAAGGCCTTCTCTCTCGTCCCCAACAACTGCACCTGTGACAGTGGTGGGACTGAGAGAAGGGCCTCCCCTCAAGGCCGCATGGATTCAGAGGAGATGCAGTCTCGAAGATAGGTTGGACTTGAAGCGTATGGGGCTTTATAGGTAGATGTATTCCTAGGCATTACAAGTTTAACTTGAACCTTCTTGCATGTAGCATCGTAATTTACCAAAACATGGGACGATTTGTGTCGTAATAAAAAAAACCAGTTTCGTTTTCCTCATAATTGCTATGAAACTTTGACCATGAAAGGCATAATTTGACAGCCAGTGCGGGATGATGGCAGACTTATGAACGCAGTGTTCTGCTTTACCTGCTTGGTGTAGGATCTTCATAAATGTTGTAAGCATGAATACAAAACCATGCGAAAGGATGTCTTTCTACAAACGCAATCTCAGCAAACAATCAAGATTCACAAGCAAAGATATATTTTGATTGCTGCTTGTGGATTATATTGTATTTTGCTGCATGACTAACCCAGCTGTCCAAAATACTTTTTTTTTCTTCAAAAAGTCAAAAGACAGTTAGCCTTCCACATTCACTGAGATTAGGAGCACAGGACCCCCCAAAAAGGGGGAAAATGAAAATCCCCCACTATATTTTAACTGAGAAAACACCTCTCCATGATTGTCTAGGTCCTCCCAACATGACTGTGGTCAGCTTCTGATGGAACCAGACTGGAGTCACACTGGAGGACTTAGAGGTTTCTAGATTGAACATTTGTTAAGCTTGTAAATATGAAGGAGCAACTATCTTTAAGATGTTACAACATTCTTACATTGTTCCTAAATAGATTTATGGTATGGTCTATTTCAGATTAGTATTACACAGAGCAAAAAGGTTTCATTCCTCCCATCTCCACCAAAATACTGAATAATCAATATTACCAGAAACATCCACACTGGAGCCTTTCAAAACCAAAAAAAAAAAAGAATGCTAACTTGGAAATGTAGTTGGGCAATGATCTGGCTGAACACAACTCAGTATTCTATGGATAGCACCATGATATTTTAAGATACTCTATAACAGGGCTGCCCAACTTCTACTGGACCGGGGGCCTGAATTCCAGTCACTGATCACCTGGGGGGCCTAAGGTCCTGCCCCTCCACCGGCTCTGCCCCCTCCCCTCCACCCGGCTCAATATGCCCAAATGTGAACACTGGTGGATTTGGGGGAAAATAGACCTTGACATTTGGGAGTTGTAGTTGCTGGGATTTGTAGTTTGCCTACAATCAAAGAGCATTCTGAACCCCAACAATGATGGAATTAACCAATCTTGGCACACAGAACTCCCATGACCAACAGGAAATACTGGAAGGCTTTGGTGGGCATTGACCTTGAGTTTTGGAGTTGTAGTTCACCTCCATCCAGAGAGCACTGTGGACTCAAATAATGATGGATCTGGACCAAACTTGGCATGAATATTCCATATGCCCAAATATGAACACAGATGGAGTTTGGGGGAAATAGACCTTGACCCTTGTCCTGGTTTACTGCCAAGGAGAGGAGGAGGCAGGGAAGCGAGTCCCCTCCCCCTCCTCTCCCTGGATGTAAACCGGTACAAGGGTCGGGTTATTCTTAGTGGGGAAGAGGCCGCCCGCACGGCAGCCCTTTCCCCACTAAAATATAAGCCGACCCAGGCTTGGGTCGGCTTATATCTTAGCCGGGAAAGGGCTGCCGTGCGGGCGGCCCCTTCCCCGCTAAGATATAACCTGACCCAAGCCTGTCGGGCTTATATCTTAGCCATGAAGACGCTGGCCACGGCCAGCTTCTCCTTGGCTAAGATATCAGCCGACTGAAGCCCAATCCAACCTGTGTTCCCCTTAACACAGGTTGGATTGAGCTCGCAGGGGGAAGGGTGGCATCGATGTCTCCCTTCCCCTGCCAGGTCAGAATCCAACCCGTGTTAAGGGGATCACGGGTGGGTTTGGGACCTCGCAGGGGCAAAGGGTGGCCTCGAGGCCTCCCTTAACACCTGCGAGTTCCCAATCGGAGGAATTTCCTCCCGTTCTCCAGGCTCTCCCTCAGCTTCTGAGAGACAGCCTGGGAAACAGAAGGAAACTCGGCCCTGGGCTGCTTCCCTGGGTCCCGGTTTATTCCCAGAGAGAGGAGGAGGAGGGGAACGCGATTCTCCTGCCTCCTCCTCTCCCTGGGAGTAAACTCCCCGTGGCTCCGCCCTCTGTCCCAAAGCATTGCGCCAGAAGCGGTGGTTTCGGCCGCTTCTGGTGCTGGCGTGACACTTTGGGACGGAGGGCAGAGCCATGGGGGAGGGCGAAACTGCGCGCATGCGCACTTTCTCCCCCGATTTCCTTCCGAATTTTTTTATTATTTGCAGGAGGGTAGGGGGGCCGTGGGAAAGGGGCTGGGGGGCCGTGTACGGCCCGCGGGCCGCCAGTTGGCCAGCCCTGCTCTATAACATATTTTAAGGTATTGAAACTGCTTCATGTGAACTATATAGTGTCTGTGGTCTTTACCTGTGGCATGCAGCTGAAATTTTAGCATCTCTCATGCCCAGCTTAAAAACAAGGTGTCATCTGTCCCTCATTCTAAAGTAATCATATGTAACAAATAATCTTAGCTCTTTAATGACTTAATGGTAGCATGAGTCTTCATGGGCTCAAGTTTACTAATCTAAGATCTTATGCTAAAATGGAGTTAGAATAAATCCACAAGCCTTTCAAAAGTCGCGATATTTATATGTTATGACACACTTATACAATATCTATAATGGAAACTACTGGGTAAAAATATTCATGATTTATGTTTTTTATTCAAAATACACAAAAACCTATTCTGAAGTATTTCCAGACACAAATATTAAAAGGATGAAATCGTCTTTATTTCAGTACTTTTGACAAAATACCCATAAAATCCAAAACTTCTACCTTTACAAAAATAGTCTCTACAAGTGATATTTCTCTCTGCAACGCCAGTAGCAAATAGAATAAAATCATGAAAAGTCCTTCACTTAGCCTTGCCAGAAAATGTTGTGCATTGGGAGCTACACATTCAGCACGCTCAGAACATAAACGTTTCATCCTTTCACCCTTCTGATAAATACACACTTCAATAATTTAATTCTTTAAATTAGCATTCCATGAATATACATGAAAATTCAATGATTCATTTCAAAGGACAACAAAAAGTGCCTATATACATAGGTTCCAGTCTTTCTGGAAGCGCCAGCAAGGTGAACTGCATACAATCATTGAGCTCTGTTCATGTTGGTCCCACAATGTACACGTTATACAAAAGCACAGCAGCAGCAGCACAGATTTGCAGAAGGCATTTCCTTTGATGTCAGTACCAGTGTTGAAAACGTTTGTAACGATTATCTTCTGATACCAGAATGCAGCTGAGTGTAGGAAGCGGGTGCTGTGGAGCAGAAAGACACATTCTTACTAGAAAGGAATCTGTAAGTCACTTCTGTTTTAAGCCAACACCTTACAAGAGATACTGGAGGAAACACCTCAGCAACCAAGAGTCCAAAAGTGGCAGGTTAAAACCCGGAACCTCAATCAGTGTCTGATACCAGATGAGAAACTATTTCTGGGCACACAGAAGACTGGGTGACTTGGAAGGCGCTGAACAGTCTGCTCTGGCACCACCAGATGCAGAGCCAATCTTTAAAAATGGGGCTACAAAGTGAAGTCCACAACATGAGAATGTGTAGAAGAGCAAATCACAGACCACTTACTACAATGCAGTCTGAGCCCTGCCATATGCCCAATGGAGGACCTTACAGCAACACCAGAGATACTCAAAGTGGCCAGTTTCTGGTCAAAGGAAATTTAGTATAATGCCAAGTTTTGTGGTTTATTTATTTACCATATTTATACCCTGCCTTTCTCAAACCCGTAGGGAACTCAAGGCTGCTTACATATATAGGCAGAAATTTGATGCCAAAAACACACATAATACAAATATATACATTTTTTTAAAAACATATAAAATCTTAAAACCATTTATTTAAAATCATGCCATCTAGTGTCATAGTCCACAGCCGGCCCAATTTGTCATTGCACTGTTCTATAATTTTCTTATTGCAGTGATAGATTACTCACTGAATGCTTGTTTGAATATCCATGTCTTTAGCCTTTCCTTAAAGGTCAAGAGGGAGGGGGCTGATTACTTTCACTCAGGAGGAAGTTCCATGGCTGAGTGGCCACCATTGAGAAGGCCCTGTCTCTCGTCCCCACCAACCACACCTGCAAAGAAGGCTGGATCGAGAGCAGGACCTGCCCAGAAGATCTTAACCTCCTTGCTCGCTCATAGAGGGAGATACGTTCAAACAGGTAAACAGGTTTACCTAAACATAACTGTATTCTCAATTTGCCTCTGGCACAATAAATAAATAAAATAAACAAGAAAGGAATGGCTTTGAAAAGGACTTCCGCAGGCATGTAGCCAGGGGGGCTAAGGGGCTTCAGCCCCGAAATTCTCAGGGTGGTCCGCGAAAAGGCCTTACTGGTACATTATTTAAACTGTTATGTTTATTCATATCATGATCTGATCACCATGCTCATTATATCCCACATTAATGAGGTTATTGGGATAACAATACAAAAGGTTTGCTAGGTTAGACCCTCTTCCACCCAGTCTCAGCCCCCGAACCAAACTCGAATCAAAATCCTGGCTACGGCCCTGGACTTCTGCAATTAACTTGCATGGCAATGCCAGAGATAACCTAGCCAACTGGCAACCAAGAGAGGAAGGCGTAACTATGGGTAAACTGGATAATCCAAGAATCATTTAAATAAAACAATATTTACCTGACTGTACACTGCCAAGTCGCCTCTGTAGAGCCTCCAGACGATTAATATAATCTGTTAAAGCCCTGTCAGGATCATAATTCTGCAGCTGAGAACATGCAAGGGAAACTGGGCTTAAATCAGAATGGATCCCTTGGAACCTTAAGATTAAAGAGAAAAAACAGTAGAGATTGTTGATGTAAAGTTGTAAAATATTTACAGGACATACAGAATTACACATTTATTAGATAAGTAACTTTCTTGCTGCTCACCCTCATCAGCTGCTCACCCCTGTCTTAAATGGTTTGTTGTGTGCCTTTAAGTAATTTCCAATTATCACAGTTTTCCTGGCAAGATTTGCTCTGAAGGGTTTTGCCATTGTCTTTTTCTGGGGCTGAGAAAGTGTGATTTACTGTGGCCATATCATTATTCACCTAAGAACATCTTGCTAATCTTGCCTAATGTTCTAGCACAATTATTTAATCACAATTCAATTCCTTCTCAAGTTGGCTTTTGTTTGCTGTCTGAAAAATTCTTCCTATATGTGTGTAACTTTAAAATACACTTGCCATGTTGCTACTTTGTATTAACAGGTCAGATCTTTGGAACACAGATGAAAGAAAACTGAAATTTTACCTGGGTTGATAACACAGAGGTGATCTGAGAGATTCCAGCTCTGATCTGGACCTATAAGAAGAATGCCTGTGTTCTCCATAGAGTTCTAGACCACTAGAGACTGAATCTGGCCGTAGTTCATTACCTATGTACATAAAAAGAAGATCAGCACAAATTCTGTATAATAACACAATTTACTGCAGTTTATAGGCGGTAAGTGGGCAAAACCGCTAAGGTGCTGAACTTCCTGACTAAAATGTTGGCGGTTCAAATCTGGGAAGCAGCATGAGCTCCCACTGTTAGGTCCAGCTTCTGCCAACCTAGCAATTCGAAAACATGCAAACGTGAGTAGATCAATAGGTGCTGCTTCTAAGGAGGTAGTATAGGGGGCACACGGAGAGTGGAAGGTACCTAATATTGTCTTGGCGCTCCATGCAGTCATGCTGACCACATGACCTTGGAGGTGTCTACGGACAATGTCAGTTCTTCGTCTTAGAAATGGAGATGAGCACCACCCCTGAGTCGGACACAACTAGACTTAGTGTCAGGGGAAACCTTTACTTTTACTTTATAGACTACTTTTGTGTCCTAGTTGTTGTAAATTATGGACACTCAATTTGCATAGTACCTCACTGATTTATAAACTACATTGTGTGCTTATCCTACATCCACGAAAGCTGTAAATATCCCAGGAAATAATCCAGCTTTATATACCACTGACTGCTGGACCCTTTAAAATAATTTAAAAGCTTAGAAAATATGGATATAATAAATTAGACAATGATTCGATGTTATAGTTGCTTTTAACAATTACCAATTCTCCCGAGAAAGCTTCTGGAACATGGCCATACAGCCTGGAAAACTCACAGCAATTCACAATTCGGAACAACCACACAATTCTGGCCATGAAAGCCTTCAACAACAAATTACAGTGTTCCCTCACTTATTACTGGGGTTAGGTTCCAGGACCTCCCGCAATAAGTGAAAAACCGCGATGTAGAGATGCTCTATTTATTTTAACATTTATATATTATTTTAGTAGTTATACACTATTTTAAGTCTTTATAAACTTAAAATAAAGTGAAGGAAAGGAAGGAGGGAAAGATTACTGAGGAGGGAAAGCGTCTTGGAGAGTGGCAGCGGCAAAACTCCACAAAACAGTGAAAATACCATGATATATATTTTAAATTAATATTTTTTTTGAAATTGCAAAACAGCGAGCCGGTAATAATCGAACAGCAAAGTAGTGAGGGAACACTGTACCAACATTACATATGAGAGTTTCATTCTATTATCTAGTATAGGCAGTCCCTGAGTTAAAAGCATCTGACTCACAGTTAAAAGCAGGGGTGAGACAACAGGAAGTGAGAGAAATCTACCCCTAGGAAGGGAAATAAATTCCTGAAAGAGGTATTATTAGGTAAAATGTGCCTCCACTAAAGCTTTCTTCCCAATCCTTGTATCCACAACAAGCCATTTTTTTTCAAAATGCAATTATCATAGGGACAGAAAGTGAGCTGAAATCTTCTGAATAGGGCACAGGCAGCAAAACATACGGAAGGGTTAACCAGAGTGTTAACCCTTCCCTATGCTGCCCAAAGCTATCTATCTATGTATTTATATCTATATCTAAATTTTGGCTGGAGTTACACTTAAAAATGTACCTGTTCTGGCTTACATACAAATTCAAGTTAAAAACAAACCTGCAGAACCCATTCTGTTCGTAACTTGGGAACTGTTTCTTTATAATACTTGGGGAAAAGTGCAGGCCTATGGCCAGTCCTTCTCTGGTAGTCAATGAATAAAGGATGCAGACAAATGCTATATAGACACAACTCAATGAAAAATTAGGCTTCTTTCAACTCTATTGTGATATTTGGGTAAACACACTAAATTTTATAATGGATCTAAATATGCAAGAATTACACTCAAAATTTTGCAGTTCATCTATCCTCTGCCACCAATGAGCAATTATTTAATTGTCCATAATTGGGGCAGGGGTCATTTCAGGACATCTTTATTTCAAAGAGTTTCTAACTTAACACTGTCACTGTATATTCCAATCTAAAAGAGAGAATTTTAAATTGATGTCTTATTTAATAGAGAGGGGCAGGAATCACCATGACTATAAATTTACCTGCATTCTGTCCAAAACCATCTCTGTTGATGCCTATTAAGCTATAACCTGTAACCCGGTGCCATCGGCGAACTAGGAACTTCATTCTGCATTTTAAAAGAACAAAAAGAAAAAAAAGTTGTTTTATTTTCAGTCTTAGATCAGATTTTAGTACAAACTAGAGTAGATCAATTAAATCAACAGAGTGTACATATGAGGTGACATTTCCCCCATTAATTATTATTAATACAGTTTTTGACATGACTTTTATATGATGGAGTTGTTTTGTTGGTATAAACACCTGGTAACACTAAAAAGTTGGTAAACCTGGTTTAAATGGTACAAGTACCATAATCTATGTAGCTATTGGCTTTGGAAACACTGTATACAACAATTTTTTGAATCCTACCTTGAAATTGCGATTAACACTCTAACTGCTGAACGGAATCGTGTAAAGCCCTTTGAGCGGTGTGTAATAACCTCCAGGTCGGTGTAGGAAGGCTGACCTCCCATTCTTGCAATGAGAGATAAGGTGGCTTCTTCGCACTCCTGAAAGCCACCCAGGAGGAGCAGCAGGTACTTCTTCTGATATATGAGAGCTTTTCGAAAGCTCTCTGCTCTCAAATACCTACCATAAATTCTCTAGAAAGAAGCGAAAATGAAATAATGTGATAAGGACTAACCTTCTCTGTTAAGCATGGCATTCATATGAAGATCATTCTTTCATTGACTACAGCTCCAACCCTGAGCTGACATAAGAAATACTTTCACTTGCTGGATAATCCTTCCTTAGCAACATGCTAATTTTCAATCTATTGCCAAAGGCTTTCATGGCCGGAATCACTGGAGCGCTGTGTAGTTTCCGGGTTTTCTGGTCGCGTTCTAGCAGCATTTTCTCCTGACATTTCACCTGCATCTTTGAAGATGCCAGCTACAGATGCAGGCAAAATGTCAGGAGAAAATGCTGCTAGAACATAGCAATACAGCCTGGAAACTACACAACATCCCATGCTAATTTTCTCTTTCCATTTATTCAAAAGAAAAGTCAGAAAGGAAAGGGAAGGAAATTGAATTGAACATTTGGGTCGAAGGAGGAGGAGAAGAAATAATAATTTGGATTATTGATGCTATCATACCAGGTGACAGTTGCATTGAGGAAAAACAACAAGAAAAACTTAGCCATTATCAGGACCTCAAAATCGAACTGCAAAGGCTCTGACATCAACCAGTACAGGTGGTCCCAGTGGTAATCGACACACTGGGTGCCATGCCTAAAGATCTCAGACAGCACTTGGAAACAATAAACACTGACAAAATCATGATTGTCAACTGCAAAAGGTCACCTTACTTAGATCTGCGCGCATCATTCAAAAATACATCAGCCAGTCCTAGACGCTTGGGAAGTGTTAGACTTGTGATTTTGTGATATGAAATCCAGCATATATATCTCGTTTGCTGTGCCATACTGTGTTTTTGTGTCAGAATAATAATAATTTCTTTCTAGACCGCCCTCTTCGACTCAGGTCGGTTTACAGACACAAAACAAAAGGCAAACATTCAATGCTTCAAATGAATACAAACACATCAAAATAATATAAGGTAATGCACAGAAACAACAGTAAACTTACAATAACAAATTATGCATTGAGATGAAAGTAATAATTTAAAATCCAATAAGATATGGTAAACTAAAACATGAGTAAAACATTATAACATATACCCTAAAAGCAATTATGATCTCTCCCTGGCATTACTTCGCGAACGAAGATACTTGGGAAGGACTCATCCCACACTTTCTACAAGCTCATTGATGCTTTTTCGGAGGTTGGTTGTGTCCTTCAAGCCTGTGCAATGGATTTTTCTCGTGGAGCGCAGAGTGCACAGAACTGGCCTCACACTTTAAACCAAAGGTTCGTCTGTCGGGGCTTAGCAAGCTTAGGACACTTACATTAAAGCTTACATTAAAAGACTTTAAAATGGCTAACACCAGTATTCATTTAAGATGTATCGTAGCAGCCATAAAATACAAGTGGGTTAGCCAGCGTATCAATGGGTTAAAAAGTCGTTAATCCTCCTCCTCTCCATATGCTAAAGTGCATAAGTGTGTTTACAGAAGTTTCTTAAAGGAAAGGATAGAGAGAATAAGGGGGCAACATTTGAGATTCAGGACATTTCAAATTCAATTAATGCACAAAAAACCCCTCTCAAAATGACAAAATAAAGTTCAAGATCCTGCATGATTGTTAGTGTACTGTAACTCTCTGCCAGCTTTTTTTCTGCAGGGTTTTCCCTTACACATCTGCAGCTGATGGTGCTGGCCCATACACATCCAGAACTGTTTGGTTACTAGGCAGCTGCGGTTTTGCAGCTGGGAAAAAAGAACAGCCATTACCCTCTCTGTCCACCAACATGGGAGTGTTGCTGCACAACGAGGTACTCTATTATCTCCTTTCAGAATGACCTTACATAAGTACGGTACATAAAATGGCACAGCAGGTTGTTACGGCAAGTTACGTCACCACCAGGACGTTGGTTAAAACATCCCAGGCATAGCCAACAAAATTGCCTCCTACCTTTAAAGCAGCGTTTTCTGAATCGGACCCCAGCTCTCTCAGAAAAGCTTCATTTCGTAACTCTGCCCTCAGTTTGGCCAGCTCTGCTTCAGCCTGCCTCAGGGAATGCTGGAAACTCAATTTCTCTTTATTCCAGATCTCTCTTTCAGAAGCAATGAGTGCATCAACATTTCCTCCATCATGTGGTGATAGTCGAAAAGTCTTGTAAAATTGAGAAAGGCAGAAAGTAGACCAGGTTAGTTCAGGAGTGATTATAGTCATATTGCTGAATAATAACCTTCAACAAACAAATGGGATTATTATTTATGCCATCGGAAGGAGAACACAGAAATAGCACCCAATGAAGCAATACCTAGAGCACCCAAGGGTGCTTTTTAACACAGCATGAACATAAGGCAACATAGTCCCATTGGATTCTAGAGTTGCCTGTTTACAGAATGTGTGTCATGGCCTCGAGGCCCATTCAACCAAGCCAGAAGTACTTGCATTGCACACCCATCCAATGGCTGCATTTTCTTTTCTTTTTTAAAAGGTCTGTCAATTTCTATCATTTTAACATCTCTGTTTGAGTGGCTTTAATGTACACACTTGCAAAGAACTTTAGTCTCATGCCCTGATGAGCTGGCAAGAAGGAAGGAGAGCAAAGTTCCCAGTGATAGTGGATCGTCTCTTTTGCGTTCCTGAGTTAACCCAATCCTCTTCTGATGTGGTCCGTAAGAATGTCCTTATATTTGCATTGGGAAGAAATCCCCGATTTGTGCCAACAGAAAGTTTATTCTCAATGCAAATACCACTTCCGGGGGTTGGGGTGTTGTTCCTCATAACAAAACACATGAGAATCAGGTTAAATGTTGAAAAAATATCCTCTGTTGTTACCTGACTTTTAAAAACCATGCACATTATATTTAATGCCCTTAGTTACACTTGTAGCCTACCTATAACCTATAAAAAGCCTAGTATAATGATGTATTAGTTCTTAATATAGGAGCTCCGGTGGCGCAATGGGTTAAACCCTTGTCAGAGGTTCAAATCCAGGGAGAGCATGGATGAGCTCCCTCTGTCATATCCAACTCCCCATGCAGGGACATGAGAGAAGCCTCCCTCCAAGGATGGTAAAACATCAAAACATCCGGGTATCCCCTGAGCAACAGACGGCCAATTCTCTGACACCAGAAGCAACTTGCAGTTTCTCAAGTCACACCTGACATGAAAAAAAAAAGTTCTTAATATGGATTGAAGAAATATTTATATTAAAACTAAGAAGAAACATACAGAGTCTGCACAGGGTCCCGTCTGTTTATATCGCCTAAGTTCCTCCTCAAGTTTCATGATTGCGTTCCTCAAATTGTTCTTTTCCTCACTCAGTCTGCCAACAAATCCAGTCAATTCAGCATTTTGCTTCAGTAGTCTTTCAGTCAATGAAACAGAAGATGGCAAGTCTGAATTCACCTAGAAATGAAAAAAAGAAAAAAGAATATGGCTCCACACCCTGCATTAAAAATCCAACAAGGTAACCTACTAAGTCAGCAATATATTGTAACAACATATCATAATCTTAAAAATAGACAAGAAATTCAAACTACAAATGAATATTGAGGAGAAAGCCCATTGTTTCTTCTCAGAAAACCCTTATTGCAAAAGATTGAGGTTGACAAGAGATTTTTATACTGTCTTGAATAAAAAGCATCAAAAATGGAAGCTTCAGATAAGGAAAAGGGCTGTCCCAACTATTCTTAACCATATTTGGTAAATCCTTTCATGAAATAAGTTTAACAATACAGAACAAAATATTTGTATTACTTCTCCATTTCTACTAAAATAATGTATTTTGTGAACGTTGTTGAGGTGCATCTGAAACCCTAGAAAGATGGAACAGAAATATTTTAAATGAAATACAGTGATACCTTGAGTTAAGAATTTAATTCTTTCCATGACTGGGCTCTTAACTCAAATTGTTCCCCCTCTCTCTTCTTGAAGCCAAACGTACCAGGAATAAAAACCACACAAATCAACTAATCAACTAAGCTAAAGTTCCTCAAAGTGGATAAGAGCAACGCAGGCAGCAATCTTCCAAAAAGACAAGAGCATGAGGCACAGAGGCACGAGGCTGCTCCCTTGAAGCCCTAAAGTCCTGTACTTTCGCACTAGCGCTCCTTTTGGTGCTCGCTCCTAACTCAAAATGCTGCTCGTATGTTAAAGTGAACCCAGGCTGAGTGATGGTTAACTCAAAATGCTCTTAAGCTTAGATGCTCTTAAGTCAAGCTTCCACTGTATTACTAAATCAAAGGAATGCAAATCTTATATCTATACAAATTTGAGGTCTGAGGGAGTTTTGTTCATGGAACTAGGTACAGACTTGAAGAATGAGAAATTGTACTTACCATGAAGGTTCATTCTGGGATGGTAAGAGGAGCTACCCACTACAACTGGGGTTCACCCCCACTCTCCAGCCAGAATGGCAGCAAAGAGGACAGCAATCTCCAAAAATACACAAGAGCATGAGGCAGAGAGGCTGCTCCCTTGAAACCCGAAAGTCTTGTATGCTCACGTTAGTATTTCTTCTGGCACTAGCTCTTACTCAAAATGCCCTCATGCTCTTGTCTATTTTTGGAGATTGCTGTCCGCTTTGCTGCTATTCTGGTTGGAGGGCGGGGGGTAAACCCAGTTGTAGTGAATTGCTCCTCCTGGCCATCCCGATAACTCAGAATTCCAGGTTCTATAAGCTAAAAATAATCTTAAGTACAAAAAAAATGTAAAAAGTGTATAGTTTTCTGTATTGGAAATGTCTCAAAAGTGTCAGTTTCCCTCTTACCGACCTCTAATTCCAGATTCGGCAAACCCGCTAGCACTCCTAACTGTAAGACAACT
The DNA here is from genome assembly GCA_030556195.1 of Anolis apletophallus. Taxonomy (NCBI): domain Eukaryota; kingdom Metazoa; phylum Chordata; class Lepidosauria; order Squamata; family Anolidae; genus Anolis; species Anolis apletophallus. The sequence goes on along the minus strand of JARBWK010000008.1, from coordinate 37,851,640 downwards.
TCTTCAATGTCATTTTGGATCCCAACAAGGTCTTCATCGTCTGATTTTTCAAATGGTAATCTGGAATAAACCAAAACATGCATTGTTCGTGTAGCACAAAAATATTACTACATTCGCTGTGCAGAATTCATGCATGTTGGAGACAGCACGGCATGGTGGAGAATGCCTAAACTGCCAAAAAACGCACCCATCTTTCTTCCATGGACGGTTAAGTTTAACATAGCAGGAATTAAGACTCTAACCAGCTTCTCCCAATACACTGGATTGAACAATAGTTAGTTTCTCTGATGTGTTGAGGAACAGACGAATCAGAGTTTGCTAGGTTCTTCTGAGTTTGGGCATCTGACCCTTGTACCTCTGCTTCTCTAATTCACAGGCTCCCCAAATTTATGTGGTTGCTTTAAATCCCATCCTATCAGTGATATAATGGATTTTTTTTGCTGTGTTCCTCAGTTTTCCCAACTGATCACTTCCAGTTTTGAAGAACTCCCCACAATCTTGAAACAAGAAATGCTGAAAATTAGTTGAGGCTCCGCACTGGCCATTTTTGCCTACTGCTTCTAAATAACCTAGAATGGTTGTCTAGGTTATTTAGATGCTCTACCCATTTCCTGCAGGAGTGGGCTGACAATATACACAAACACTGCCTCATCTCCAAGGAAATGTTTAGAAAACTGACTTGTTTTGGACCCGGCGGGCAAAGATGGCGGCAGGACGGACACTCTGAGGCTCCTCAGAGTGCCAACTGTCTCCTCGACCGGAGGGCGATTTGCGGCCCCTCCCAGAGACGAAGCCACGTCTAAAGGGATCGCGAAGCCGTAGGGAAGGTGCCGCTGACTCCAGGGATCGCCCTCTCCTCAAGAGGGGGAGATCGAGTGAGTCCGGCCTTCAGCCGAGGCGGCAAGCGGGTCGAGGGACGGGAAGCGGGGGACGACCCGCAGTAACTGCCAGCCCAGCCCAGTCCACCAAGATCGGGGCCAAAAGAGGAGGAGGAGACGGGCACGAACAAATGTGAGTGCTGGGGAAGTCAGCACACATATTAAGGGGGCGGTGGAGATCGCGCCAAAAGGAAGGCCTGTCCCTCCCATGATCACATGAACCCCGATATAAGAGAGACAGAGGGGTAGAGCGAGGACGAGCAGCAGGGACCCCAACAGCCCCACGGAAGCCCTCACACTCAGGGGATCGGGCCCCCAACAAAAGAGACACAAAGGCCCAGCAAGCAGGCCACACAGAGGGGCAGTCAACCATCCCTGGCAAAGGCAGAGGGAACGGGAGGAAAAGAGCTAAAGTGAGCCAAAATGGCGGATGAGCTCTCACAGTCCTAGGAGCAGGGAAGAACAGCTTTTTGGCGGGAGCGCCATCTTGGGAGAGGGAAAAAGACATTTTTCCAATAGTAAAACAGGGAACAGCACAACTGACAATAGAATTATGTCGGCACTGCATGAACGGACCTCAAGAGCAAAAGAGCGGAGGATAATGCAAGAAGAGGGACCAGAGGAGGAAGGAATAACTTTGAGGGACATCCTTGCAGAACTGCGAAAAATAGGGGAAGCTCAAGACGGATGCCTACGGAAGATGGATTCCATAATGTCTCGGCAAGAAAAGCAAATGGGAACGATCCGGGAGCACTCCCAACGTGCAAAAACAGAACCAACCGAAGAGGCGTTCCCCACAATGCCAGAGCTGCTGACCTTCTATGATGATGGAAAGGACGCACCCCAGGTCAAGGGGGAAAACGGAACAATACATGAAGGTAGAGAGAAGAGAGGGAAGAAGAATACAAAACCGCAAGAAATATCAGAAGAAAGAGGACCTCACTCCAAAAATAGGGAGGAAGTTTCACTGGAAGTTGCAAGAATGACTTGAAGGGCCCTAAAACTTCTGCCCCCAAATAAGAGAAGAGGGGAAAACCAAGAGGCCGCTGCAACACCTAAAAGCCCCATCCTGGATACAGATAAGAACGAAAACAAAAAGATTGGGACGAGCCCAATAGGAAGAGAAGCTGGACGAGAACAACCCAGCAAGGAAGAAAGAAAACCTAAAGAAACATTGCCCCTACTCTCTAGAGGCGTATTTTAGGCCTACGAGATGTGGCATCCTGGGGATGGATATAAAAGGCCTCGAATCTCCTAAAGAGAACGGTTAGAAAGGAAGCCGAGGAAAATGAAAAGGTACAGATCCAGCTACAATAAAAGACATGGAACGGACAATGGACACCAAATACTGGAAAGATTTTGAAGACTAAGGAAAAGAGTTTTTTTAAAAAAGGACAAAAACTAAAAACAACAGATTGCTTTTATACCAAGAGGGTTATGAAGACTCGTCTCTGGAAAAAGAAGGAAAAAGAGCCTAAAAAGATGACTTGTAAAAAAGAAATGTCCAGCTTAACAAGGAGAGAGACTGTACGAGAAAAACAAGAAGCATCCATGAACAAGGAACTTAGAAGAAAACAAGTTACCCCTATCTCTATCTTTTCTCATCACCCTTACCCATTACTATCCTTCCCAGATCCTGGACCAAACAACCTCCCCACCGCCCCTAACCCTTACCCTTCCTACCCCCATCCCTCCCTATACCCTCAATCCGCCCCTACCCCAAAACCATCCCCCCCCCCTTTTTCATCTGTATGTATTCAAAACTTTCAATAAAAAATTAATTTTTAAAAAAAAGAAAACTGACTTGTTTTGAAGCCGTAGTATGTCCTTTGTGTAATGGCTTAGATGCCAAAAAGCTCCTGTCAGTCACAGTAGACAGGGATGAGATCAATAATTAAACTCATTATGATATAGTTTCATACATTCAGTCAACAGCCATCCTCCAGGAAAGTTAATGTCAGTCAGGCATTCTTAGACCTCAGAAGATTCATCTCTTCTTAAATCAACAGGGATCAGTACAATTTGGCTTCCCTTACTGGCTAGTTAAAATTTTCATTCACAATAACCACATTGCAGATGGCAGTGCTTCTAATGTCAACTAAGAAAACAATATTTTGTTGGGAGGAATATATTCACCCCAACAGAAGCATAAAACTCTACCTTCCAAATACAGTATAGCATGATGGTAACTCTTATTTATTTATTTGCAATATTTATATACCGCCCCTCTCAGCCTGGAGGCGACTTGAGGCGATTTACAGTTGGCAGTCAATGCCCCCAAACAACATAAAATACAGTTAAAAATTACATATAATATAAACCATATAAAAGCCATAAAACAATAAAAACCATAAAACACAAGTCCTCAGCGTCTCATCACTAAAATCATTTTTCAGTCGTATCGTCCAATCGTTCTGTGGATCTCAACTGGTCTATTACACTGCGCCTGCAAATACCTGCTCAAACAGCCATGTTTTGACTCTCTTTCAAAATGTTAGGAGGAAGGGGGGCAATCTAATATCCCTAGGGAGGGCGTTCCATAGCCCCGGGGGGGGGGGGGCACCGCTGAGAAGGCCCTGTCTCTCGTTCCCGCCAATCACATCTGCGAAGAGGGCAGGACCGAGAGCAGGACCTCTCCAGATGATCGTAAGCGCCTACATGGTTCACAGGGAGAGATGTGTTCAAACAGGTAAACTGGGCCGGAACAGTTTACTTGAACTGCTTTAAAAGAATCTTTAAAAGAAAGCGAAATAATTCAGTTCTGAATTCTGGGTACAAATAGAATGCAGTAGCAGTAGGAAATCATTCTAACCTGCTAGCAGCTTTATTAGCCAGCTGTTTGAACTTGGAAGAAACATTTCTCAGCTTTTGCCTAGCCATTTGGAGATCCTGGCATTCCTTGATAGCATCTGCTTTGCCATCACCACTTCCAATGCCAAGTAGAGCAGAATAAGACAATTCTTTTGTTTCACTTCCTTCAACTTTCTGCTGGAAAACCCATTTCCTTGTTCGTTCATTAGATGTATCCCATGTAGTCTGTATATATATTTTGAGGGGGGATGACACAAAGAAACAAAAGTTAGTTATTTTTTTTACATTATGCTTCGAATACTGGTAATATTTAAAATTGGCTACAAATGAAGTTTCAACTAGTGTAAAATGTGGAAGCGAGGAGGTAGATATCATTACTGGTTTTTAATGTTATCCTTTTAATGATTTTTTTGTCATGGTGGTTTTATTTTTTCTATTTTGGATTTATTGTGTATCTTCCTAGTGTTTTCATGGCAGGCATAAATATGGTGGGGCAGTGGTGGTGGAGTGGGTTAAACTGCTAAACTGCAGAACTTGCTGACCAGAAGATTGGTGGTTCAAATCCGCGGGATGGGGTGAGCTCCTGTTGTTAGTTCCAGCTTCTGCTAACCTAGCAGTTAAAAATTGTAATTTTGTTTTAGTTTAATTGGATGTTTTACTCTGTCTTATGTTTTTATATGGACTGTGAGCTGCTTCGAGCCCTCGGGGAGTGGCGGCATACAAGACGAAATAATAAATAAATAAATAAAAAACATGCAAAAAATGTGAGATCAATAGGTACTGCATTGGCGGGAAACTTACGGTGCTCCAGGTGGTCATGCTGGCCACATGACCTAGGAGGCGTCTATGGCCAATGCCGGCTCTTCAGCTTGGAAATTGAGATGAGCATCACTCCCCAGATTCAGACTCGGCTAGACTTAATGTCAAGGGAAAACCTTTACCTTTAACTATAACTAGCATTAACTAACTATGGACAATAATTAAAAATAGCTTTTGAAAAACAAAACGTTTATCGATTAATAGGGATACTTGAGGTACATAAGCCTCTTAATGCCCCATACCTCATTTGGGTTGTGACAAGTTGCATTTTCCACTTTTACTTCTGCTTCATCAGTCTGCTCTTTGTGTTGTAACTCTTGGACCTTTTCTTGGAGTTTTTTCCCTTCATGCTGCAGCTGATGAAGTTGTTGCCTCTTTTCTCCAAGCTGCCATTGAAGATCTTCTAACTTGGATTCCAAATCATGCACTTTTTTCTGTGCCAGGATATTAGCATCTTGTTCAGTCTGTAGGGTTTTTCTTTGAATCTGCCTTTCCTTTTCCATCTGCTGTTTCAACTGCACAGACTCCAGTTTATACCTTTCCATTTCACTAACCAATGCAACAACACGGTCGTGCTTTTCATCCAGTTGTTTCTGTAGTTCCCTAAGTAATTCTTCCGTTGGCGTCAAACTTCCATCCTGCATTTTCTGATCAGCCATCTGAAGCTGGGCACACAGCTCTTTTTCCTTTTCCAAGGCACCACTTACTTCAAGAACTCTAAATCTCTCTGATTCAAGGAGGACCTGAAGCTCAGAGTTGTAGCTGCGCTCTTGTGACAACTGAGCAGCATTCAAGGTCTCCTGGGACTCAATCTTCTGTTGCAAATCATTTGACATCACTCTCTCAAGTTCCAAAAGATTAGTCAACTCTATAACTTTCTGCTGTTCATTTTCAAGAGAATACTTCAAATCCTTCAAGAGAAAACAAAAAAGTAACCCTCTGTATAAATGACAATATACTTTTAAAAATATGCTATCTCATATTTGAAAAACTCTGGGGAAGATCTTGACCACGGGCTTAGCTTGTTAAAATTCTAATTCAAGACTTCTTAAACTTTTTCTACTCATGAACAATTTCTGCCCAAGAAATTGTATGTGTCCCTATGCATATAGGTATATTAAATAGGTACAAAACCCAAACATTTACTGATAACACCACCCAACAAAAAAAACCCCTTAATATTTTGGTTTTTAGGCCTGTTCCTGAGGTTCTTTGGGGTTGTGATTCTGAAAATTGCATTGGATAGACTGCATCAGCTATAATTTCTTACATATCGTTATCATGGTTTTCTAGGGGTGAGCAGATAAAGAGTTGTATATAGCATTGTATTCTGTACTTCAGAATTAGCCCTGAAGAGGGGAATATCATTTTTGATATCAATAGATTACATATACCCTGAAACAGGACTAACATTTGAGGCACCAAAGTGTTATCAGCATTTGCAAGGCTTGCTAAACAGGCTACGTTTCCTTTTTGTGGAGTATAGCTGAAGTTTCTGCAAACACTGCACATTGTTGCTCACAGACTTGTATAAATGGGTGCCATTCAGAAATCTTTCACTGCTGCTAATCTTTGTGACCCCAACATTGAGCTAAGGGGTTAGGGTTAGGACCCACAGTTTAAGAAGCAGTCATCTGCACAATTTAGTATGAACATTTTCTCAATAACTTTAGACCTAGTATATACCCTGATATTAGCAGTAGTATGAGCAAGATGGAAAATAATAGCATGATACAACTGCTGGTGCCTGTCTACAAGAAAAATTCCCCAAATTAGATTTTGAATCTGGCCACTGAGAAGAGTGGATTACTGTTTTAGTCTTAAATCTGTGTATCAGACAAGTCTGTGAGGAAATAGTAAACATTTTCTAAAGGGAAGGAACATAACATAAAGGTATTATTGAATATGCACAGTGAAAAGCTCTAGATGTATGACTAATTCTTAGGATATTTAAGACGTAATTTTGGTTACCTCAAGTTCTTCTTTTTCTCTTTCTTCACTGCGTTCAACCTTAGTCCTTTCCTTTTCCAATGCCCACTGAAGCTCTCTTGATTTCTTCTGCTCACTTACCACTGTATCTTTTAGCAAATCCAGTTCTGCTGCTTTTCCTTTAAGTTCATTTCTTTTTAAAAAGACAAGATAAAATTCCCATAGTAAATTTTCTTTGAAAAATAACTAGAATAGGAGGGAATGACTAGAATCCTAGTGTTGACATTATGCTGGTGAAATTGTTGAGTGTTACAAAAATACGTGTCCAATATCATGCCATCCTTTCAGGTGCAACAGTAAGATGGCTGCATTATTTCATCAAATTGTTTAGTTTGGATGATTTAATTGTTAAATTTGATTAAGATCATGAAATCTATATAACCTAAGTTATAATAGAATGTCTCAGCTCTTGATTCCCAACAATGTAGTTTCTTTTTAATGTCATTTTAAATCAAGCACACATCCAAAGTGAGTTTTACTTAAGAAATTGTCATCTGTAACAAAAAGCAACAGAAGCCTCACCTGATGGCTTCCAGATCTCTTAAGTGCTTGTGTTGTGCTTTCAATGTTGTTTCCAGCTCTAGTTTAGTTTGTCCAAGTTCATTTTTCAGTTCTGCAACCATCATTCTCTCAGAATTCACCTGTTCCTGAAGTTCAGCAGCTTTGCCTTTTGTACTACTGAGCTCCATTTGCATTTCCATGTTCTGCCCCAACAGGTCTATAGAGTAGACAGTGAAACATGAAGGGACAGCAAGTAAGCACCAAATTTTCCTCATATAAAGGTTAAAAAAGGCGGAAGCAAGCCCAGGATATCTTCAATAAACACAACAACAATGAAAGAAACTCAGGCCATGTCCAATACTTCAGTACTGATGGCTTTGTACCAGAAAAGTGAATTACAGTTAAATTGCCTAAAATGAACTCTAATAATCTAAGACAGGATCTACTGTAATTGGTAGCACAATTAGAAGATAATTTTTATCCTTGGTACTTGAGCATTTTTTAACAAGATGCAAAGGGTAGATCTGACATTTTACACTGCTGGGGAACAGCTTTTACTCTGAGAGGGAAGCCCTAAATGACAAAAATGCTCAAGATAGCATTTTAATTTATAGTTTTGACATTAATGAGGCTGTATTCTATTTATGCTGGTGGACCACAGTAACAATTAAATGATGACTTTAAATAGACTAGGACAACTGGTCTAGCTCAGTGTTCCCGTAAATTCAGGAAGAGATCTTTACCAGTCTTGTTACCTGAGATCTTTCAACTCAAATTTCAGGAAATGGATAAAGAGTTTTGTGTATAATGTGCTCTCCCTCTGAGATGTTCCCTCCTAGTTTGAGTTTAATTGGCAGAGACTAGAAAAAACCTATTTGAAGTAACAGTTTTAGAACCATAGAATTATTGAGCTGGAAGGGAGCACAAAGGCCATCCAGTCCAACCCCCTGCCCTGCAGGAATAGCCAACCAAAGCACCTCCGAAGGATTGCCACTCAGCCCCTTTAAAAAGCAGTACCAGCCTTAAGGAACAAAAAAGGCATATAGCTATAGGATTAGTGGAAAGGTAAAGATACATATATTACCTTGACATTGTGGTTCAATTTCTGGTTTCCCCTTTGGATCAGTTTTCCTATTGTTTAGCTGAGCATGCAGTACATCAATTTCCATTAACAAGCTTCTTCTGTCTGCATTCTGAATGCAATCCATGGATGTTCTATGGTATGTTCCCTGTGGTTGAACATTTTAAAAGGCCATAGAAATGAAATACCAAATCAGAAAGCAGTAACAAGACTATTTCTTCAGAATTCATAAAGAAGAGATGCTTCAGTTAGTTCTTTTCATTTCGTCCAACTTATAAAACTATTAATATAGTCTTTACTGATGATTGGGAATCATCAGAGCTTCATCATAAGTTCAAAAATAGCCTTTAATCTTTTTATATGATGCTCTAAAGCAGTGCTGTCCAACTTCTTCCGGCCCAAGAAGTGTCACTGATCAGTGAGCGGGGAGCAGGGCCGATCGCGGGGGCGGGGCCACTCATGGGGGCGGGGCAACTCGCTTACGTAGCCCCACCTCTTTCCCCCCGCCCGTGCCCTTGCCCGGATCCCGGGCGCCGGCACGCGCGGGGGGAAAGAGGATCGATGAAGGAGGAGGCAATCAGCTGATAGCCTCCTCCTTCGATCCTCCTCCCGCCCGCGCCCCTGCCCGGATTCTGGCGCCGGCATGCGGGGGGAAAGAGGATCGATAAAGGAGGAGGCAATCAGCTGACAGCCTCCTCCATTGATCCTCTTTCCTCCCGCCCGCGCCCTTGCCCCGATCCCGGGCGCCAGCGCACGCGGGGGGAAAGAGGATTGATGAAGGAGGAGGCAATCAGCTGACAGCCTCCTCCTTCGTCGATCCTCTTTCCTCCTGCCCGCGCCCTTGCCCCGATCCCGGGCGCCGGCGCGCGCGGGCGCCCTTGCCCCGATCCGGGGCGCTGGCACGCGCGGCAGGAAAGAGGATCGACGAAGGAGGAGACAATCAGCTGACAGCCTCTTCCTTCGCCCCTCCTCCTCCCCTGCGGACGCGCCGTGGCTCCGATCGCGAGCCGCGGTGCGGGAGGGGAAGGAGGAGGGGCAAAGAAGGGGGGAGGAGGGGCCAGCTCTCTTCCTCCTCCTGTATCGCGCCTTCTCCCTCTCGCCAATGCAATGCAGTTTGCAGCGGCGCCGCGAGAGGGACAAGGGGGGTACAAGGAGGAGGAAGAGAGCTGGCTCACCATCACCCTACACCGCCCCTTCTCCCTCTCTCGCGCGCCGATGCAAACTGCACGCATCGGCGGCGCGGAGAGAGGGAGAAGGGGGTGCTGGGAGGAGGAGCTAGCTCTCTTCCTCCTCCTTGTACCACCCTTCTCCCTCTCTCACCGGTGCCGATGTGATCCGGTTTGCATCGGCAGCGTGGAGAGAGGGACGGAGGGGGCGGTGCAGTGAGGAGGAGCTGGCTCACTTCCTCCTCCCTGCCCCGCCTCCCCCCCCCCGGCCACCATTTTTTAAAAAAAAAATTAAAAATGGCGGCCGGGGGCATAGCGGGGGCAGTGTCCAACAGGCTGGGGGGCCGTGTACGGCCCCCAGGCCGCCAGTTTGACAGCCCTGCTCTAAAGCAGTGTTTCTCAAACTGTGCTCCTCCAGGTGTTTTGGACTTCAGCTCCCAGAAATCCCAGCCAGCTGACCAGCTGTTAGGAATTGTGAGAGCTTAAGTCCAAAACATCTGGGGGAGCAGAGCTTGAGAAACATTGATCTAAAGTAATTGACCTTCAGATATTTTTTAAAACAACCGAAGACCTGTCACTTTAAATGCATCACTGAAGTAACATAACACAACTTCTTTAGAATGCACACTGAAGTTTTTTGGTTTTTTTTAAAAAAACCCTGTTCCTGTGGCTACAATGGGAAGATTTTCATATTTCTGGAGAAGGACGAATATTATGTTGTACCTCGAGGAACATTTTTCAATATAAAATTACAAAAAACATTCCCAATCCAGTTTTAGACAAGAGATTGACAAGGGGAACCATGGCTAGGATTTAAAGCCATTATGTGAATATATCCTTCAGTATTTCAATCATTAAAATGTTTACATAGAGTGAATTATCATTTCTAGAAGGCATTAATGCATCTCACCTGCTCTTGAAGCCTCTTTTCTATGTGATCCATTAATGTCATTACATCCTTAATGCCTGCTTCAGCCAATTCCGTTTGAAACGCTGCTAGAAGAACATCCTTCTCTTTCTGGAAGACCTGCTGAATGGCATATATAAGTTCTGTTCGCCAGTCTGAGACATCTCCTGCAACAAACTGCAATGCCACAATAAAATTACCACTCATGTGCAAGCATTCATGCTCATACACTTTTGTAATTCATTGAGGAGCTCAGTATATCCTTAAAATGATTTTTTTTCTTGGAATTAGTTTCATTTGGACATCTTGAGATTGCTAAGGGGTCAAAGCCATTTGTTTTCAGGATTATTCTAATGCAGCAGTTCCCAATCTGTGTTCTACAGAACCCTAAGTTCAATAAAAGCATCATAGGGGTTCCGCAAAAAAAAAAAAAAGTTAAAATAGGAAGATCTTATTGACATTCAATGCACCTCTGCTTTAAACACAAAATTTTAATCTCTTTATTTTCAAACCAACATTATACAAAACACCCAAGCAACAGGAGTAGATGAAAGAAGAACTCTTTGAGTCCACAATGCTTAGGGATGGAGTTAGCATTCTGAAAGGCTCCATGGTCACAAAAGCTTGGCAACTGCTGTTCTCCTGGATTCTTGGCTCTCAATTTCAAATTTCATTAAATTGTAACACATGGCCATAATCTAAAGAATGATTTATTACTTCAGTACTTTTGGGCAACCCTGACTTCTTGGGTTTGTATGGCATTTTCAACTTCAAACTCGTCGAGGATTCTTTTCAAACAATGATGCTTAAAAAATTGAACTATGAATATTATTTATGAAATAGACACTGCAATTGCCACATCTGTGAAATACCTGCACATGATTCAGAAAGAAGTTCAATCCTGCCTGCAGTAAACATGCAACTCTTCACAGATTTGTTTTCTATTGGACACATCTACATCTATCTATCTATCTATCTATCTATCTAATAAAAGTGAAAATGTGTATGTGGCGGAGGTGTTCACTTACATTGACAGCCGCCCACCTCCACAAACAGCTATAAACCACAGTGCCAAAGAGCCACCAAAAGCCCTCCTTCCAAGAACAGCAGATACCATGAACATGTAACCCAAACTCTGCATATGTCCTCCTCAAACACTATAGTGCCAACCACTCAAGTGAAGGCTTTCATTCAGGGACCATTTCATTCTAGATGTTCTGTTTTAACTCCAGAATGGACATCCCAGAGTTCCTTTCTATCTCCCCATTGGTGTGGAATTTGCATGACCTCACCCACTGCCTCTCCCTTAACCCTTTCCTATGGCATACAGCAGGGGTGCTCATTAGGTAGCTCGGGAGCTACTAGTAGATCTTCGGCCCTCTTCCAGGTGATCTTCGGGCCTCACCAGCCGGATGGGGTGCTCCTGCTATGCGCGTGCACACCCTGCGCGAACACGCGCTCCTGCTGCTGGCTTCCGCTCTCGCGGCGCTTCTTTCGCCTGCGGGGCGGGAGCGCCCTGCCTCTCTCTCCAGAAGCAGCTGTGCAGCCTCCGTTGCCGGTGAGACAGGCAGGGCGGAGCGCTCCCTTTGGATGCCCCACCTCGTGCTTTCTCCTTCCTGCAATGCCCCGCAGGCGGAAGAAGCGCTGTGCGGACGGAAAACAGCAGCAGGAGCATGCGCGGTGGCAAGAGCGGGCGTGCACGGCGGCGGGGGCAGGTAGATCTTTTGGACTTGGTTGTTTTAAGAGTAGCTCGCATGCTGAAAAAGTGTGAGCACCCCTGGCATACAGCAAACAGGAACTGATCAGCAAACGAGTAAGAGATTTGGGAATTCACCATGATTTATAGGAGTTGTAGTTCACCTATATCCAGAGAGCACTGTGAACCCAACCAACGATGGATCTGGACCACTTACTAATTAAGTAAATTACATTGCCTTTCACTCCAAAACAAACAATACCTTTTTCAAATAACCCGGGCATCGCCAGATACCCAAGTTAGTATGTAATATTTCACATATAATGTATGAGAAAATAATAGTGATGCATGCAATGATGTTCAAATAGTTGAAATTATATTTACCTCATTTTCCCTGTGAATTTGCATTTTGGCAATTAAATCCTTCAATGATGAAATAGTGCTTAAGAAAGCCTTACGTTCTTCCAGCCATGAATCAGGCCCTTGTTTATCAGAGTATATATCACTTTCAGTATAAGGAAATTCTGTTAGAGACAGCACCTGCACACCTTCATGATGTATAGCTCTTAGTAATCCCTATAAAAACAAAATCATAAAATTATACCTGCTGTTGTTTACTTTTCAAAGGACATCCTGTTGGAGCTCTCTCATACAAATCCACAATGAAAAGTTAAAGAGATTGTGAGCCACGGGATGACCTCTTCTCTTTCTCCTCCTCTTTCTGGCCTGCAACTTTTCATTTTTTAAACAAACCACAATTCCCCATTATGCCAAAAAACAGTGGTTTGCTTAAAATTGAAACAAAGAGGATATATGTTGATCTGAGAATATAGTAGGGACAGTATGTGATGAACAGGATATCCTTTTCTGGGTCCAACCAACATAATTTTAGGATATACCGTATTTTTCGCACCATAAGGCGCACCTGCTGATAAGATGCACCTTGATTTTTGAGGAGGAAAATTGGGAAAAAAAATTGGGGGCTGGCTACACTAACATGGAGGGGCGCTGGAGCAGAGGGGGTCGCGATGTATTTTTACGCTATATTCGCGCCCCCGCCTCCCCTTCCTCCTCGTCAGAGGCGCTTCTTCCTGATGTCACTTCGTGGCGCCTCTGACGAGGAGGAAGGGGAGGCGCGCCGTTCTTACAGCGTTCTTACAGCGCAAGGTCGCCCCCTTCCTCTTCGTCAGAGGCGCTTCTTCCTGACGTCACTTCGTCGCGCCTCTGACGAGGAGGAAGGGAGAAGGCGTGCTTACAGCGTTCCAGCGCGCGGCCTCCCTCCCCTCCTCGTCAGAGTCGCTTCTTCCTGACGTCACTTCGTCGTGCCTCTGACGAGGAGGAAGGGGAGGCGGCCGCGCGCTGTAAGAACGCTGTAAGCACGCGGCCGGCGAGGCCCTCCTCCTCGTTAGAGGCGCTTCTTCCTGACGTCACGAAGATGCGCCTCTGGCTTCGGGCCCTTCCTCTGCTGCTGCTGCTGCTGCTGCGGCTGCTGCTACGGCTGCCGCTGCCGCTGCGTCGCCGTGGGGGCCGCCCTCGTGGCCTCCCCCCTCCTCCTCGGGTCCGTGAGCGAGCCTGCCCCACGAGTCCCCTCTTCCGCCCCGTTCCTCCGTGCCACCGGCTGGCTGCAGCGACACGGCGGCGAGTATGGGCATGCGCAGGAGCCGCCCGGAGCTGCCGGAGGGGGCGCGAATATAGCGTACATCGCGCCCCCTCTGCTCCAGCGCCTCCCCCCCCTCCATGTTAGTGTATTTGCTCCATAAGACGCAGCTGATTTTTCTTCCTACTTTGGGAGGAAAAAAACTGCGTCTTATGGTCCGAAAAATACGGTATGTTGTAACGTTTACTCATGTTTTAGTTCATTATGTCTTATTAGATTGTTTCTGCCCCCCCCCCCATTTTGATGCGTAATTCCATTGTTGTAAGTTTACTGTTGTTACTGTGCATTATCTTGTATTATTTTTGATGTGTTTGTACTCATTTGAGCCATTGAATGTTTGCCTTTCTGTGTGTAACCTTGAGTCCCTTCAAAGGGAGAGGGCAGTCGAGAAATAAAGATTATTATTATTATTATTAATTTTTTCTCATAAAGTGTGCTTTTTAAAAAATTACAAAATGCATGCACACTTCTTTTAGAGAAAAAAACCCATAATCTTGACGATCACACACAAAAGTAATTGCACAGACACTTTAAAGCACGCTGATAATATAATTTAATACATTTAAACAAGTGCAAATAATTTACCTTTATTTTGTTTGGAAGAAAATCTGTTGAAGCTTCACTTTCATCTCTTGCTTCTTCTGATACAGTATCTGATCCTTGGGTTTGTGCAGGATATGCTCCGTGACTCCTATCTGAACTAGAATCTAATCATATCACCAAGTTTTAGAAAAATTCAAAAAATGAATGGCAGAAAAACTAGTGTTAAAGTAAGTGGAATCTACTTATCTATGTATGCAAATACAAACAGTAAATTCTGGTGCTAACATGTGTTTGTTAGAAGTAAAGCATCTGATTGTATGGTTTATTGTTGAAATTAAAAATGAAGAAAAGGATCTGACCAGCAAATGAGGAACTGCAGAAAGGCTACACACAAACATGTGAAACATTGGGTTGTTGTAGGTTTTTTGGCTGTATGGCCAGGTTCCAGAAGCATTATTTCCTGACGTTTCGCCTGCATCTATGGCAGGCATCCTCAGAGGCTGTAAGGTCTCAATGCTAATCAGGGTTGTCAACTGCAACATTCTTTCTCCCACCCAGGAAATTCTACAGATATATAAAGCCCACTTGCCTAGTTTCCAAGAGATCTCACAACCACTAAGGATGCCTGCCATAGATGTGGGCAAAACGTCAGGAGAGAATGCTTCTGGAACATGGCTATATAGTCTGGAAAACTCACAGCAAACCAGTGATTCTGGCCATGAAAGCCTTCGACAATACATTGACCATGGAAAACATTTAATAAATTGCAAAAACTTTTTATGGGACATTCCACTGAGTCTCAACCAGTTCCACCGAGAACCTCCTCTCAGTCCCAACCCCTGTCACAAGCACGATTGGCGAGAACGAGAGAGAGCTTTCTCTGCGATCGCTCCCCATGTGTGGAACTCCCTCCCTGAAGAAAAAAAAAATGACCCCACACCCTCCTCTCCTTTAAGAAACTTCTAAAAACGCATCTATGCACTTTATCATATGGAGAGGAGGAGGATTAGGACTGCTGGCTAATCTACGTGTAATAGGCAGTTATTATGAAACATCTTAAATGAAACACCGTTGTCAGCCATTTTTAATGTAAAATCTCATAATTTGTTTTTAGGGTGTACATTGTAATGTTTATTTATATTTTAGTTTTTATGTCTCAATTGAGTGTTTTTGTTTTATTTTGATACTTAATTCCTTTGTTGTAAGTTTTCTGTTGTTACTCTCCATTATTTTGTATTCTTTTGATGTGTCTGTATCTATTTTGAGACAAAGAATGTTTGCCTTTTTATGCGTAAACAGCCCCGAGTCCTTCTAAGGAGAGAGGACGCTCTATAAATAAAGTTAATCAACAGTCTACTTCTGGAAAAGAACATTCAATATTCTCTTACCACTAGAGCATCCATCTCTGGCGTTAGAAGTTGCAGACTGTGTGACACCAGGGATACCCTAAATTGGGGGGAAAGGGGAAAGTAATCTTAAAAGTTCAATTATATACAATTCAGTACAGCTAGACTGCTGTGAATAGAGCTCTTTTCAAAAGTAGCAGAAGTGTTTCTAAAAGCTGTGTCACAAAATTGAAGTGCTAAAGTATTATCTAGAAATTTCTCCTATAATCTACAGCATTCTAAGCTGTGCAATGCCTGAATGAGAAAGGAAAGAAAACTCAATCTTGTCAAGACCTTGGTGAAAAATGAGGCACTGAGACACTGTATGGAATACATACCTCCTTATTTCTCAGGGCTTCTATGACATCCTTCAGAGTGTTACATTCTTTTGTTAATTCTTGTACTACAATATACTGCTCTCTTTTAAGAGCTTCTGATTCTGAGATATGTCGTGTTTCCATGTCCATTATTTCAGCAGCATGAAGTTCTTGCATTTGGTCAATCTTTTCACTGAATTCTCTTATTATTTCTGCAACTTCTTCTGAAGAGCACCCATTCTGTAAATCAATCTGGATTCCTTCATTTTTAACAAGGGGCTCCAATGTCTGGTTACAGCTGTGAATATGGAGCATTTTTTCCGTCTGACATGATGCATTTGTTCTGTTGGTACATATTCCCTCGGATTTTTCAAAGTTCTTTTGCTTTCTCATTTGATCTTTGATTTTTTCTTCTGCTTGAACTAGTTTATTTTTGGTTTGCTCCAGCTCCTCTTGAAGATGAAGTAGACTTGATTCTTTTACCTATGAAGAGTTGAGGCACAATTATCGAATCAAAGTGTATGTGTGTGTGTGCTTTCAAGAACTGTGTTGACATGTGATAATCCTATGAATTTCAGAGTATTCCAAGGCAATGTGGTTTTGCAGTTCTTTCCTTTGAAACAAGGCTATAATACTGGATTTTCCCTGGTGATCCCCCACTCAAGTATTAACTCGTTTACTCTTGGCTGATCCCAAGGAGGGATCCTGGAGTTAAAAGAGCAACATAGAAGCCAAAAGGTTTGAACTGCAGGGGCAACATGAGTAATTAATTTATCACAATCACCTCACTAGATCTTATATAGAGGATGTTAGAGATTTTCCTATTTATTTGCTTCCTATCTTGGATGTTTGCTTATGCTCAACATCACACAGTAATACTTCTAAATGTTTCAGAGCACTTAGAAGTGGGGACGATGGAGAGGGCCTTCTCTGTGGTGGCCCCCCGACTCTGGAACTCGCTCTCCAAGGATATCAGACAAGCCCCCACTTTGGCAGTCTTTACGAGGAGCCTAAAACGTGGCTGTTCCAATATGCCTTCCCTGAATAAAGTAAACAATGCCTTGCTCTGATCAATTCCCTGCAAATGTCCTCAGAAGCACTTTAACTATCTGTTGGGTTGATTTCCCCATATCATCCTTAAAACCTGCCTATTTAGATACATCCTGCCTCTGTTCGCGCCCAGTGTTTATTTATTTTAAAATTTTAATGTATTACATCTGGCCCGACCATAAGGTTTAAAACTTTTTGTGTTATTGCTTATATGTGAGTTATATTGATTGTACTGTTTTATTATTTCCTGCTGTGTTGTTTTACTGATGTTTTATTGAGCTTGGCCTCATGTAAGCCACCCCGAGTGGTGGCGGGGTATAAATAAAGTATTATTATTATTATTATTATTATTATTCTTTAACCTATTGAGGCAGGTCAGTTATGTTTGACTGTTACAATGAAAACATCAAAGCATCTTTAAAAAAAATCAATGATAGTATTATCTGCACAAGCTTTTGTTAAATACAGCCCAATGCATATGATGAAATGAACTTAGATCACAAAAGCGTACTTTAGTTAATCTTTAATGTGCCACATTAGCCACTGTTCTTCCAAAATATGTGAGTGTGTGTTCATACTTTGGCAGTGTCAGTTTCTGGAGAAAAGTCAAATGCACTTTCATTTAGTAAAGACATACTTATTTAAAGCAAAGGATTTCAGGATATTATAATTTTCACCTCTCAATGCCATGAAATATGCCTTATAGCAAATGTACTGAAACTTTGAAATATCAGATCTACATTGATTAAATTGTGACTGCATACTAATAGAATCCCTAGTTATGTGGGATTTCTATGAATGGGCAGTCTTACAAAACACACTAGAAAAAATATTTCATAAATACATGTATAGACAATTTTTCATTTATGGCAAGCATTATTTCAGGCAAAGTGTAAGAAATTAAGCTCTTACTGTTAACTGCTCTTTTAGTTTCTCTGTCTTTTCTATGTAACTACTAAGCTCTTCTTTGGCAGCTGCACACTCAGCTCTGGCCCGTTCTAGTTCAGGATCAGAAGTCAGTATATTTCTTTCTTGGTTTTCATCCAGTTTTGTTTCCTCCTGCATATCAAACAAAAAGTGTGACTACAAACAGTGTTATTTTGGGTTTCTTCCCAACATACCTTAAAAATTAAGATTAAAATATATATAAAAGTTGCAGTTCTGTACCCACTTGATAAGCTGAATGAAGCTTATTTCTGAGCAGTTCCATACAGAATTGCACTACAAGGCCAAGAACCTGTGCAGTTCCATGTTTTCCTCCTGCATCATTTTTCAAGCCATAGGAGGGTGTGTTGCTGCTTACTCGTGGAACTGATTAAGACTCTTAAGGAGTGATGGAATCAGCAGGGGAGGGAATGAGGTTCACAATATTTTTCCTTTCCCTACAAGCCCAGAGCAGTTGTATCATCATAGTCTTATGTGCCTCTATCCATTTCTCACCAGGAAAAAGCAGTAGCTCAACACAGGGAGAAGGTTTGGGATGGAGCACATGGGAAAGAGAATAGTGAACCTCATTCCCTCCCCTGCTGATTCCATCACTCCTTAAGAGTCTTAATTAGTTCCACGAGTAAGCAGCAAATAAAAAAACAACAGACAGGTGCTAATGCTTCTAGAAAGATACTGGCCTAAGTGATATAAGCCACTGCTTGTGGAAGCTTATCTGTATTGCTGTCCAATAATGGTGGCTATCCAAATGCTTCTAAAGTGGTAGGGTTTTCATGTTAATTGATTTAAGGGAGAAGTTTTGTCATAGAATGAATACGGATAATTAGTAAGGGGGTGGATGAAAGCACAGAAACACATAATACAATCTTCCTCCATATAGTTTCTTGAAGATATTTTGGACATCAACACCTACAGCATTCTAGAAAACTGGAATGCAATACTCATATTTTAAAACACCCAGAGCAGTGGTTCTCAACCTATGGGCCCCCAGGCGTTTTGGCCTTCCACTCCCAGAATTCCTAACAGCTGGTAAACTGGCTGGGATTTCTGGGAGTTGTAGGCCAAAACACTTGGGGAGCCACAGGTTAAGAACCACTGACAATGAGGGAACCAAGTTGGGGAATGTTGGAGTAATATATGGAAAATGAAATGTGTTTATTACAAAGGTTAAGAAAGGTATTTGAAAGTTGTTTCATTTCCAACTTAAACACAATAAATAGCAAGTTAACATTCTGAATCTAAGACATACAGCAACACAAGTAAGCTTTTGTTATCACAACTTTTATCGCAAAGTTTGATTTTCATTCTCTCAGCAGCACATAACACAACATCTATCCTAAAATAACATTTTTGTTAGTTAATTCCTCATTTTTTCACATAGACAAATGGCTGACTGTAGACTACCAGGCTCAGCATTATCTCCTCAAGGTTTATATGAGAAAGGCCGCAATAAAAAACACTCCAATAATATTATATTGACTAAAGGAAGATAATGTTTGCATTTCTACCAACATCAAAGCTATTTTAAAACTTGTTAAGAGGAAATGTTTGAGAGGAACATTAAGTACTAACATCTGTATAATATGCCAACTAAATATCTTTTGTATTCAAAGCCTAGTAATAAATTCATAAATCAGTCCCTACAGCACTAAGACAAGTCCTATCTCTCAATGCAGCTTTTTTGAACTGTATCAGAATCTACTCTAACCTACTGATCTCACAACTATTCTAGAGGATCAACATATTTTCAGCATCACCCTTTGAATGGCACAGATCTTCCAGGACAAAATGAAACTTTGGAATATTTAATGATTATGTTAAGGACCAGTACCATGCCCTTTGGAATTTTCCTGAAAAATCATAAAAATTGATTAGAAAACCCTTTATTGCGGCAGCATAATGGGAGGAAGCTGTTGTCAGAGCATTAATAAAACTCATTAGAACTAGTTATAAGGTATTTGTTCATTAAGAAACACAATAATTTTGTTGAAATTTAAGATCTACCCCTTAATGAGATATATCCTACTGAATTCAATAGAACCTACTTCACACATCACAACAGTCTAAGTCTTCTCCGTCACTTGTAATCATATGAACACTTTCTTGGAAGTAAGTTCTACTAAAGTCTATAGAACTTATAACTTATGTAATAAGGTATAAGTTCTACAGTGCATAATAATTACTGCACTGTTAGGAGAACTTTTGAAGATCCATTAAATTTTGGTCCATTTGTCACTCTGTGAGTTGCATTTTCTACCATCAATAGGTTAATTCCCCCCATCATTTGTGAAAACCACCAAATTTCTGTAAAAATGAAAGTATGTTGAGATGACAGACCTGAGCAGTTTGTATTTTTCCTTTCTGTGAACTTTGCATTTTTTCCTTTTTGTGTTTTTCTTCTACTTCGACTAGGAGGTGCTGAAGTTCAGTAA
>JARBWK010000008.1:37178997-37231363 GCA_030556195.1 Anolis apletophallus | reverse complement strand
ATATCTCTCTCTCTCTCTCTCGGCATTACTTCGCGAACGAAGATTCAGGAAGGACTCATCCCACGCTTTTTACAAGCGCGTTGATGACTAAAAAGGCCAATCTGAGATAGGCAAGTTCGGTTGCAGAAAGCGCAGCAGAAAGTCTCCTTGGGTGATGTTTTTTCCAAGTTGCGGTTCTTTCTGCGTTGTCGTTTCTCTTCGAGACCCATTCGCGTGTCTTCTCGAAAGAGGCCGCAGCATTGTGGATAGTGCTTCTCCATGCCTCCCGATGTGAGGCCAGGGTGGACCATTGTTGGTGATCAATCTGGCCAAGCCTGAGATGTTGTTTCAGGGAGTCCTCATATCTCTTTTTCGGGGCGCCTCTCTTGCGCTGACCCGTGGCGAGTTCACCGTAGAGTAGTATCTTTGGGAGGCGGTGGTCCTCCATCCTAGAGATGTGTCCTGCCCAGCGCAGCTGTGTTCTCAATAGCATGGCCTCAATGCTGGTGATCCCTGCTTGCTCAAGGACAGCAACATTAGTCACATAGTCGGTCCAGTGTATATTTAGGATTGTGCGAAGACAGCGCTGATGAAAGCGCTCGAGGAGTCGTAGGTGTTGGCGATAGGTGACCCATGTTTCAGACCCATAGAGGAGAATGGACAGTATGATAGCTCTGTACACACTGATTTTGGTGCTTTGTCTCAGGTGCTTGTTGCTCCAGACTCTTTTGTGAAGCCTTCCGAATGCACTATATGCCTTTGATAATCTGTGATCTATCTCTTTGTCAATCTTGGCGTCTGAAGAGATGATGCTTCCCAGGTAGGTGAACTGCTGAACGGACTTAAGCACAGATGTGCCTATGCTGACGTGAGGATGGTGGTGTTCTTCCTGTGGTGCGGGCTGGTAGAGGACTTCTGTTTTCTTCAGGCTGACTTCCAGCCCAAACAGCTCTGCAGCTGTTGCAAAGCAGGATGTGAGCGCTGCAGGGCTGCTTCTGAATGGGCGACAAGGGCAGCATCGTCAGCAAAAAGTAGCTCACGGACTAGATAGTTTAGAGTCTTAGTGCGAGCCCTCAGACGGCTTAAGTTGAACAAGCTACCATCAGTACGATGGCGTATATATATGCCGTCTTCTTCTTGTAGGTCTGCCATAGCCCTTTGGAGCATCATGCTGAAGAAGATTGTAAATAGGGTTGGTGCAAGAACACAACCTTGTTTCACTCCATTAGTTATGAGAAAGGGCTCCGAGAGAGCATCGCCATATCTGACTTGACCGTGCTGGCCCTCATGTAACAGGACAATCATTTTGAGGAACTTGGGGGACATCCTAGACGTTCCAGGATCTGCCACAGACCTTTCCTGCTCACAGTGTCGAAAGGCTTTGGTGAGGTCGACAAATGTTACATAGAGTCCTTTGTTCTGCTCTCTACATTTCTCTTGCAGTTGTCTAAGGGCAAAAACCATATCTGTGGTGCTCCTATTTGCTCTGAAGCCGCATTGGCTTTCAGGGAGAAGTTCTTCTGCAATAGCCGGAACTAATCTGTTCAGGAGTATCCTTGCAAGGATTTTTCCAGCAATGGAGAGCAGTGTTATACCTCGATAGTTTGAGCAATCGGATTTTGTTCCCTTTTTCTTATACAGGGTGATGATAACTGCATCTCGGAGATCTGATGGCAGTTCACCTTTTTCCAGCAACTCACAAGGAGCTCGTGGAATTTAGCATGCAGTACATGACCTCCCTGTTTCCAAGCTTCAGGTGGGATTCCATCGATCCCGGCTGCCTTGCCATTTTCAACTGCTGTATGGCCTCAATGGTCTCTTCCAGAGTGGGAGCTGTGTCCAGTTCATTTTTCATTGGTTGTTGTATCATGTGTTGGATAGCTGAACCTTGGACTACTCGGCTGGCATTAAAGAGACCCTGAAAATGTTCAGCCCATCGGTTCAGGATGGAGGTTTTATCAGTAATTAGTGTTTGACCATCTGTACTGTATAAGGGGCTTTGGACCTGATAAGTAGGTCCAAACACTGCTTTGAGAGCTTCATAAAAACCTCTGTGATCACCGAGATCTGCACAGCGTTGTGTCTTTTCTGATAAATCAATCCACCACTTGTTCTGGATGTCTCTGAGTTTTTGTTGGAGTTTACTACATGCGAGACGAAAGGCTGCTTTTCTTACATGGCAAGATGGCTGGGCGAGGAATGCCTGGTGAGTGGTTCTCTTCTTTGCCAACAGCTCCTGGATCTCTTGGTTGTTTTCATCAAACCAGTCTTGGTTTTTCTTAAGGGAGAATCCTAGGGATTCTTCAGCAGACTGCAGGATACTGTTTTTGATGTGTTGCCAGAGCGCTGTAGGAGAAGAATCTGTAGGGTGGACTTCAAGTTTTGCTTGCAGATTTACCTGGAAGTTGTCTCTCACAACAGCCTGTTGAAGACTGTTGACTTGGAGTCTCCTCTTTAAGATGCCACCCCTCTTAGGTTTGAGCTTAAGGTGTAGATTTAGTTTACATCTTACAAGGCGATGGTCTGTTTGACATTCTGCACTGGGCATCACTCGAGTATGACGGACATCACGAATGTTTCTCTGGCGCACTAAAACATAGTCAATGAGGTGCCACTGCTTGGATCGGGGATGCATCCAGGTGGTCTTCAAGCTATCTTTCTGCTGAAAGATGGTGTTTGTAATAGTCAGCTGCTGTTCTGCACAAAACTCTAGCAGAAGGCGCCCATTATCATTACAGTTTCCAACACCGTGCTTGCCTAATACACCTTTCCAGGCTTCAAAGTTTTTCCTACTCTGGCATTGAAATCACCAAGGATAATGATTTTATCTTCTGCAGGGACCTTTTGTATGAGGTGGCGTAGGTCTGAGTAGAATTTGTCTTTCTCCACAGGGTCAGCTTGCATAGTTGGGGCATATATACTGAAGAGAACAGCATGTGGGAGGCGTAAGGAGATAATGCGATCAGAGTGACCTGTCGGCAACGTCTCGAGTTTAGAGGCGATGGAGTTTTTAATCATAAAGCCTACTCCTGAAAGATGTTTCTCAGTTTTGGGTTTGCCAGACCAGTAGAGTGTGTAGCCGGCACCGTGTTCTTTAAGGCTGCCTTCCTCATGGAGACGAACTTCACTAAGAGCAGCGATGTCAATGTTAAGCCGTGATAGTTCATGGGCTATTAGAGCAGAACGACGCTCAGGACGTCCACTATCTGCAGAATCTTGCATGGTTCTGATGTTCCAGCATGCAAGTGTCAGTCTATTTGCACCTTTGCAGGCAGGTGTTGGCCTTTGTTTCTTTGTCTTTGTTCGACCGCATCGGAAGATGCCCGTTGGCCGCGGCTAGCCAACCAGGTAGACGGGGATGAGCTTTCGTTAGGCCACCTTTTCTAGGCCCCTCTCCATACGGAGCAAGCAGTGCTCTCCTTAAAAAGGCTGCTTGGTCGTTCAGGATGCTGCCGAACAAGACTGTCATCTCCCGGGTCAGTCTCGAGCGACCAAAGTCCTGAACCGCCTGCATGCAGGGTTGGGTCTGCGGCTTCCAGTGCATCTTTACACCTACCGTTTCGTCCCTCGCCTATCGCTACAGGGCTTTTTCGGAAGTTGGATGTGTCCTTCGAGCCTGTGCAATGGATTTTTCTGGTGGAGCGCAGCGTGCACAGAACTGGCCTCACCCTTTAAACCAAAGGTTCATCTGCCAGGGCCTAGCAAGCTTGGACGGTGGCAGCGAGGTCCTCAGGTCGTAGGTTTGGTTCGAGTTTCCTTCTCTTAGATGGTTGACCTTACAGGGTTAGACGAGCACCATCTGCCCGGGTTTGAAATCAGAGTTTTCCTTCTCTTAGGATGGTTGCCAAAAGGCTAGAGAGCCCATCCTGCCCATTGACACTCTTTGTCAGACCCTTCGGTTGTGACCTGTCTGGTATGGGAGGCCCTACCGCCGGCTATTATGCCACCGCCAGCATAGCTCACAACTTCACTAGGGTACGCAAGCCTCTCCCCCACTGCAAGGGGGCGCCAATGGAGAGGCCCCTCTATATACTGCTATATCAAATCCAAAACAATGCTTTGAGCTGGAATGAGTGACAGTGTGGACACATATAATCCAGTTCAAAGCAGGCATTGTGTATTATCTGCCTTGGTATTCTGGGTTATATGGCTGTGTGAAAGGGGCTTTTAGTCCCCCTCTATATCTGCTATATCAAATCTCAAACGATGCTTTGAGCTGGAATGTGTGACAGTGTGGACACATATAATCCAGTTCAAAGCAGGCATTGTGTATTATCTGCCTTGGTATTCTGGGTTATATGGCTGTGTGAAAGGGGCTTTTAGTCCCCCTCTATATACTGCTATATCAAATCCAAAACAATGCTTTGAGCTGGAATGTGTGACAGTGTGGACACATATAATCCAGTTCAAAGCAGGCATTGTGTATTATCTGCCTTGGTATTCTGGGTTATATGGCTGTGTGAAAGGGGCTTTTAGTCCCCTCTATATACTGCTATATCAAATCTCAAACAATGCTTTGAGCTGGAATGTGTGACAGTGTGGACACATATAATCCAGTTCAAAGCAGGCATTGTGTATTATCTGCCTTGGTATTCTGGGTTATATGGCTGTGTGAAAGGGGGCTTTTAGTCCCTCTCTATATACTGCCATATCAAATCCAAAACAATGCTTTGAGCTGGAATGTGTGACAGTGTGGACACATATAATCCAGTTCAAAGCAGGCATTGTGTATTATCTGCCTTGATTTGAAAAGTGTTCAATTTTTTGTGTGTTAAGTATAACTCGATGTTTTTAAAAAACAAAAACACTTAAATTTGTTGCAAAGATTAATAAATAATTGCATTCTAAAAAGTTACTTTGTGTTAATTCTATGTAATGTAACTATATGAACATAATGTGATACGTAAACTTCTGGTTTGTTAAAAAAATCTTTTATTTACCTCTATTTTTAATCTGAGTGATGAGTATATGTTTGTTTAAACAATTATTGTTTAATGATGTATGTTTTAGGGTTCTTTACATTGATGTGCTGCCTTGTTAGCCACTGAGAAGGGCGGGGAAAAATGTTGCAAATAAATAAATAAATAATACCTTATACCTGTTGTTATAAAGTGATTTGGGGCGCCAAAATAATGTTCGCTTACCATTTAAAATTACCTTGGACCGCCCCTGCACACACTCTCCTAGCCTGTTCTGTTTCACAGGGTGTGTAAATATAATAGAGGGCAGGATAGGTGATATTAAGGAATGAAATTGTAAATTTTGGATTTAGGCATCTTAAAATGCCAAAACTTTAGGACTGTTATCGGCTGGTCTGAACCATACATTGTCCCAAGTGACTAAGAAGTTGTTTGACTGGCACATCCTCACTACAGTTTGGTTGGATGGCTGTAAACAAGACAACTAACAGCTCTCAAATGTTTGGGCCATGTTTGCCTCTAGTATTGTGCATGAATCTCTTGTTATACAGTACATAGTCTTCCCAAGCCAAGGCACACAGATGTAGAGGTATTCTGTAAGCAATTCCTCACAACATGAGGTTACTAAAAAATAGTTCCTTCATTCATGAAAAATGTGATCCTTCTACAAAGGATCTACCAACTAACTCCCAAGTAATATTTCTTGCCAAGACAAATGTTATTTTGTAGAAGAACGCTGGGACAGAAGATCTTATTGATTCAGGACATTAAATATATCATGGATCATTTCCCCTTTTTCCTCCCCTTTCCCAGTCATTCAAGCGAAAGGAAGAGGTACTGCTGGCCTCTTCAGCATCCTATTACATTCTCTGAATGTATGCTTATTTCATTTGTTCATGTAAGAGAAAACTTGAAAATGTTCCTGTTGCAATGATGAATGACTATATCTGTCTTTTCTTGTTGAAAATCATAATGTTGAACATGTGACACTGCTCCACTTCCCCTGACCCTAAAACTCTATTTGATACAAATTGTCTTTTTGAGGGCTATTCCAAAGGGAACCAATGTTAATTTCCTACTCTGGTAGTACTTCCATGTCACAAAGAGCATGTAGAACAAGCACAAATCTTCACGCGTGTCCTTACTGTATACTTAGCTATCACAGCAGATAGCTGAACAGTGGAAGCTCAATATCCATATCTAACTACACAAGTTATCCCTGTGCAGGAGATTAATCAGTATTTGAAATATCTCTAAAAATGGCAAGGGAAACAGTCAAAAGTTCTTTGGCTAAAAACTTCTAAGCGTAAGCATTTCCCCACTGGAAGTTTAGAATGTCCACCATCTTTCTCCAAATCAGCAGAACTTTACCTCCAGTTGTAAAGCAGTTTGGAAAACAATGGCGATAAGTGGGCACTGTTTCTGTTCTTGAAGTGAGCTACAATATTTATTGCTATCTAAAGAAAGGCATGCGTCAAAGTTTAAGAGCAGAAGAATAATAGAAGAACAAAAGACTTACTTTCATTTCTTTTAATGATTTTTTTTAAAAGAAAAACAAATATAGCCTCAAGGTTTAGGGTATGAGCATTTAAACCTAAATGGTAATAAGAGCTTCTAACAGCATTGAATCATGGCATCATTTCACAAAAATGGCAGAAAAAGAAATGTTCGCTGTTTTGTAGCACTTAAAAGTGTAATCTTAAAATCAAAGTATTTAGCTCTCTTTCATGGGCTCAAAATGTTATTTTAAAATCATTAGAACAATGTATTTTAAAAAACTGCATTTGATGGCTACACAAAATATGCTTTTTCTATTTTGCCTTGACAACAACACTTCAACTGAGGTGCTGCTTTCCAATAATAAGGCCTGAGGGAAGCTGCCATATGAAGGTCAAACCAATTTAGAGGTTTATGGAGTGTGATATCAATATGTTAGTAATGATTAAAATGTAAGGGCAAACACATTAAAACCAACAATTTATTCACTAAAGACACAGCGGTGCACTCAGCAAGGACTAGGTCATTTCCTCTCTCCAGTCATATTACATGCTACAAACAAGAACTGCTTGTGACTTATAGGAATGCCCAGTCTTTCGACTCCATTCACTGCACTTGAACACATAAGAAATGGTATAGAAAATAGGAAACGGATATAGAAAGCACTGTTAGCACTGCCATTCCACAGTTGCACCCATCATGTTTCATTTACCTATGGGGCCCAGATATCCTCTGGGAAAAGATGTGTGTGGGTGCACCTAGTTAAGTTTGCTGTTCTAAGAGTCCTCTGGAGAGAGGGCTTTTGAAAGAAATATACTGTATTTCAATTATTATTATTATTATTACCATTGTTAATACAAGGTTTGTGTTAACTGATTGAATTGTCTTCTTTTCAGAACTGTTGCCAGATATGCAGGCTCCAGATGAAACTAGCTCATTACTGACAACTGGGGGGGGGGGGGGAGAAGAAAAGAAAGGAATATAGATATTCAGGGTTCCCTATTAATGAGGTTGGTAAAATTGCTTTGAATTATCAACAGCTCATTGTAACATACAAAGAAAGCAGTCCTGTGTGGGTGTTAGAAGAGCCTCAAGTTCTCTCCCTCCCCCTTATCCATTAAGACCTAGGCAGTATCTGCTTCATGTTCATAATTGCTGGAATATCTTTTTAGAGTTAATCAGTTTCACTTTCCATGGAGCAATTACATTTGTCTGTCCTGGAATCTTTGCCCAGCAAAACGCGCAACAGTCCACTTGGTTAAAAGTTTTGCTACTTTCACAGAGTATAAGTAATAATTCTCTAGTGTTTATATGCAAAAGGCAACAATAAGATAATGTGGAGCTATCAAGTTGATATGTTTGATTACTCTGATGGGGCCTTTGGTTAACGTATAATGCAAAAAAAGTGTCTAGCTCCTAAGAAGCACGGCCCTACCTTAGAAAACACCTAATTCTCATGGTAGCCTAGAAACCTCTGAGAAAGGAAATTAAGGTAAGTTCAACTTGTACCTTCAAGATTCTAAAAGTTGAAAACATCTTTCTTTTTAAGTCATTCAATTTTTTTGAATTTTTCATTTGAAATGGAAGATACCACAGAATGAAAATATTGGACAGTATTCTTAAATCACTAATAGTACAGATCAACAAAAAATATCTTGGTGTTTTGGTTTTTAGGCCTGTTTCTGGGCTCTTTGGGGCACTGATTCAGAAAATTGTATTGGATAGGCTGCATCGGGTCTAGTTTCTTAGATATGTTTGTCATGGCTTTCTATGGGCGAGCATAGTTCTGTATCTCAAAAACTAGAACTGATAAGGGGAAACTATTGCCGTTTTTTGGAACGAGCAGGTCAAAAAGACCAAGAAACAGGTCTAAAATTTGAGACTCTAAAATGTGTGTTACCCAGTGTAATAATAAAAATAATTTTAGCATACTGGAAGAGTAGTAATAATAGTACCATCCCATTTTCCTCCTAAGACCCATAACAGAGGGGATATTTAATACATCTTCTTGGTCGGTTTACACTGTTAATTTTACTAGCTAAGATTAAAAAACAAAATTTATCTTATAGCCTAGGAAATTAAAAATTACCATGCTTCTGCATGATTAAACTGAATTAGATTTTTCTTTAAAAGAAAGAAAGACTACTGCATATGCAGTTCACCATTTTCCAAATCATAGAAAAGGGCTAATTCATAAAGCAAGGAATGCCTATTAACAAGATATGTTTATTTAATTTTATTTATAGTATAATGCATTATTTAAAATAAAGAAACAAAAAAAAGTAAAATCAGGTATTTAATATGTTAAATGCCTGATCATAAGAAAAGGTTCTTTAAAAATTGATTCTCAATGCCATCTGAAAAAGACCGTCTTAATTTAGCATAACATTATCCTACCCCTCTCTGCACCTGCTTGTCCTCTGAAGAGTAATGGAAAACATTACCAACTATACTAAATAGCAAATAATTCTGTTTAGCATAGCCATTGTAATTAATGGAAAATTGCAGCCAAACACTGACAGTGATTTCTGTGACAATTGTAGACATTTCTAGTTTCTCTTAGAATGACTTCCAGGACATAGCTGTGTGTGTACAGACAGCATTGCGAAACAATCATCACTATATTTTCATATTTTTGTGTAACATTTCCAGAATTAATCTTAGATTTTATGCCAGGTCATTTCACTGAGACATTTGTGGGTAAATGGGGATTATTCATTCCAATGTTACACTTCAGGCCAGACATAATAAAAATCATAGAATCATAGATTGGGAAGAGACCACATGAGCCATCCAGTCCAACCCCTTGCCATGCAGGAAAAACACAATCAAAATGGCACTAGTCATATACTTACAGGGGGAAATCTTTTTTTTTACCTATGTATACGACTTTTATGTGATATTCTATTGTTTACATATGAAATGGAAAACTATTAATCAAGTACATGTATCATCCTAAACTCAACTGATTTCATCTGCTTTGAAGGGGCAAGCAACACTTATCCTGACATGTCGAGGACAACGGACTTCGAGGCAGCATCGGTGCTTACCCTTTCCACAGAAACACCCTTGACCTATGCAGGAGTCATTCAGGAGTCATATCAAAATCAATTTTTGGGGCTCAAACCTTGTCCTTGACTTCTACATGAGGATATATAGTAGATAGAACTGAAGAATTCTAGTATATTTAATGTGATGTAACCCAATATGACTACATCAAATATTATTACATATTTATAACATTCCTATACATCCAGGACAATGTACTTTCTCATTTGATTCCTAGAATATGAATGTATATCTTGCTTTTATCAGACTTCCACATCAATATAAATTTACAAGAACACGCTTTCCCTTTTATTTACACTTTTGGATGTTTACAATAAATTGAGGAAAGTAGAAATATTACTAAACTCTACCATTAAATTAAATACTTTGATTTATTGCAAACGGATGCTTTCAGAGATATATATCAAATATTAAAAGGCGTTTCACTAAAATGAGAATAGATGCATAATAAATGTTAATGAATTACTCCCCACTGCTTTGGGGTAATTTCAAGCATAATTACTTATGCCTTTAAAATATAAATATTTATAAGATGACAAATACCCTAAGGCTTTTAGTCTGGTTATTAAGTTTCAGATTGGTCATTAACCACTGGATTTATCCATTTTTAAGAATAGATAATACTTAGGCAATGTAACACTTAGTTAAGGGAAAATGATAATGACAGAGAAAAGTTGAAACAAAAGAATCTTGACAGAAATTAATCTAAAACTCCTTGTCATAAAACCTTAATTAAAAGCTTTTGAAGAAAAATCTTTCTACAATTTTAATACAACAATCATGTTTTGTTTTTGAAAAAAATCAATACAGATCAGCCAACTTTACAGAACACTAGTAACCTCTTCTGCACTGAGCAACTCTTTTGCTTGCTTCAGCTTTCTAGAATAGTTCACATAGACTTTGTGTTATTTTCTTGTGGCCCACTGTTGTGGATGATAGAGACTGATATATAGAACAAATTGGTGGAAGGTTCTAGTCTCCTGGAAAATTTTACTATATACTCTATCTACTCATGTCTATGTTGACATCATGCATACGTTGAGGGCAGGTTTGGGCAACATAACTATAGATTTTGATATGACCCATGGATAAGTTGAGTGTTTCCTCACCACCATTTTCCCAGCCAGGTGTTTAACAAGCCAATATGTGGTACCACAGTAAAGAGGGTAGATTGATTGGTGCATCTTTTATGTTTGACTAAGCTTTCACCTTTTGCCACTTAATTCAGAGAACATGTAGCAACCCAGTTCCCTTTCGTGCCTGGGGGGCAGGGGGCAGCACCGGGGGTCCCACTTGCATTAGGGCCAGCTGCAGTTGATGAGGATATGGAGGAAGGGGCTGATGAGTTAGCTGGGCCTTCCTCTCCCACAGAGAGCTTGGCCTGGGATGATGAATGGCCTGACGGCTATGCTAGCTGGGAAGTTCAGGCTGACCCTGAGAGTGATGATTCTGATCATTATGAGAAACCAGGTGGTTACGGGTCGCAGGAAAGGATCAGGGAAACAGTGGAGGATGAGCCCATGGAAGCTGAAAGGGAGTTCGGCTCTCATGAAGATAGCGACCCAGGTGCTGGGAGGCAAGGACGGAGCTTTGATAGGAGACGGAGCATTGATTCCAGCAGGAGGGATTGGCACCGTAGCCTAGAGCGCCAGAGAAGCGCTAGATCCCGTAGCACAGATTAGCGCAGAAGCCTAGAGCGTCAGGGGCCTCGCCAAGGGGATTAAGTATAGGATCCGTGGGAAAGGACCCTCAGTAGCTCGGCCACTTCTATTCTAAGAGGAGTGAAGCGAGCGGAGTTCCAGGGAGCCAAGTTGCCGGCTTGAGCCTTGCCAAGAAGTTTCTTGGGATTGTTTATGAACTTTGCCTTGTTCTTTGCTATGGACCAAGTCCTTGATCCGCATAGTTTTGCGGAGCCTTTGCCACGTTTTGCCTTTGGATTATACTTACGGACTCTTTACCTTTTGATCGAACTTTTTGATACTTTTATGGACAATTTACCTTTTCACCTGTTTCTTATTATTCAATAAATAGTTAGCTGATTACCATCTCTGTGTGTGTGATTAAGGGGCTGGGCCGAGACCCTGCATCGTGACAGAACAGGAGTAATTTCTGAGATGCTTTAACATTCAGGCCCCAGGCTTTTAAATTGACCCAGATTTTTTGGGGTTAATTTTTGATTAAAATGTCTAGTCTTATACATGAGTAATTAGGGTAATTGGTTTTAATCTTATCACTAAATCTATGCAATGCTACCACAACTTTTTCCTATATAAAGCTTTCCAGTATTTCCAGTTTTTTTTTCAAGCTTTAAAAAGGCTGATTGAAGACAATATATATTGCACTGCCCCACTCTCTATGTTACTGGGGCAAGAAATCCGGATTTTATTTTGAAGTTTATAGGAGCTGTCCAAAATACAAAACCTATTTTGGGAAACAGGGTTCATCATCTTGGATGGCTTTAAAAATGTTAGTCTAAAATATAGAGCTCTCTTACTACCCCACTAATATTGCAGTCATCAATAGCTGTGTTCAACTTATCCTTTTTTATTAACATTTTATTCTGTTTTTTAATTTAATTTTGGCTCACCTATTCTGGTAACAAAAGGGGCATTGGAGGCCGAAAAATAATAGAAGAGGCCAATTTTCACATACTTATCTGCATTCAAAGATCAAATTTTTTGAATATAAAACTTGAATCATTCATAAGACATTGTTTAGAAGAACAGTAACTCAAATTAAATCTCAGTTGGAAAGTTATTGTTCTGTTTTGCACCCAAAGAGTAAAATGTTTCAACTTGCCAATAACAACCAAACAAGAATATAGATGCTAGCGAATGTTAAGAAAAGTCAAAATAGAAAGCTGCACATATACACTACATTCGAGAGCTGAAAATAAACAAATAAACCACCTGCTATCTAACACATCCAATCTATTCCCCATGTTTATTCTATTGGTAATGTTAACCAAATGGATGGCATATCAGAAAATAAGAATATGCTTCTAAAAATCAGGGCTGAGCAAACACATTTTGGCACAGACGCTGCATTTGAAGCACTGTATGTAGATTATTAAATTGAAGTGTACAACTGGCATACACTAAAGTTTCCAAGGAGGGGGTGGGGAAATTGCAGACAGGCCATAAAAATCCCCAAAATGGAAACCAAAACCAATCATTATTTACCATGGCAAGAATTTGATTTTTTGAAATATAGTGTGGCAATTTTTATTTTACTTAAAGGTCAAACCGCAAACAAAATTAGCATAACTGTTTTAATCATACAATGGAAAGCATCTTATTATGACTCTTGGGCAAGAATGCAAAACGCAAGAAAATTAATAAAATTCAGAATCATTTCAGTTATTACCATACATAGTTTTAACAGAACTGTAATGAAAGCATGTCAGAAGTACATTTCACCTGCAATTATTTTTCTACAAGTAAATCCCAGGGGAAATCTATTATTTTCAGATGGAAAATGAGAAATAAAAAATGGATTCCTAATTAGAACAGAGGTGTCCTTGAGAAACTAAGCTTCTCATAAAAGAAGCCTTTGTTTCTATATACTTAGTGGCAAAATGTTATTGAATGAAAAATCATTGTTTTATATAAAAATAGGCAGAATTATCAAAATCTTCAAGGCGGCCAAATCAGAAGCAAGATGTATTATTAGATTATAATAATATTTCAGTAGTGTCGGCTGTAGGGAATGCCCGCTATATAACTCCATTTGTAATCTCTAAAGGGCACTTAATTGGCCACATACATCAGCTTTATGCAGAGAATGACTATCAGGTTCTTCCTTGTTAAGAGGAACATACACACTCAGAAAAAAATAAGAGAAAAAACTGCTTTTGAAACTTGGGAATTTTAAATATCTGATTTTGATATGGTAAAGGGGCATGTAGTTTTAAAAAGTAATGAAGGGGTGTATATTCTACCTGTGTGAATATCCATGTAGTTTAAAATCATGTGTGATCAGGATTCTGCAGCATACAATGGGTTGACAAGTAGAACCCACTTGCCACAGTAGAAACTACTACTCTAACCTCTTGAGGGCAATGCAGCTGAGTACTTTGAGCATTCCAGCAAACAAACAAACACAATCCTGTTCTTTACCCATGCACCATTGTTTCTCCCACTGAATCTTCAAGAATGCACACAGACGTTTTAAAAAACATATAATCCATCTAAGATGATGAAGGATGAAAGGTAGAGTAGAATCCCAGAATAATGGCTAAGGGACAACAGATGAACCTAACGAAGAATCTGACAATGACCGTTTTCCAATAATGACAATGACAATATTTTCCAATAATGGAAATGGTCTAAATATACCAAATAAAGGAAAAATAATTTAAAACCAACTAAAAAGGTGGAATTATTATTTAAATACCCATTAAATACACATTTCACAAAAGTAGGCAGCATATTTGACAGAGAAACAACTAGGCAAAGAATTCTGTTCATCCGCTCTATAAAAAAAAAGAGAGGGGTAGTGATATATGTAAAGGAAACAATAAATGCAACTATAACATTCAAAGATCAGGAGGAGAGAATGGATCAAAGCAAAAATTAACAATCAAGAAACCTTAATATCTAACATATACGCCCCGACAGGAGCCAAATTGAAATTTATAAAACAACTAAAGAGGAAAATCCAAGCACAGAATTATGAAAATCTAAAAGTTTTGGGAGATTTTAATGGGGTATTAGACTGTGACCAAGACAAAACAAAGAAAAGGAAAAGAGGTAGAGATCTCAATGGTGGGAAACTACCACGCAACTTCCTACAATTAAAAAAAGAATTATTTCTACAAGATATCTGGAGGGTAAGGAACCCAAGGGCAAAAGGCTATACTTTGTATTCCGATCGTCATTTAACGTGTTCTCGAATTGACATGATTTGGGTCACAAACTCACTAATAACTAAAATAAACAAGGTTAAAATCTTGCCTAGAGTAAATACAGATCACTGGCGTTAGGAGCGAGATTTTCTAGATCTTGGCATTGAAAGTGGAGAATTACCCAAGCTTGAAGGTAGAACAGAACGCTACCTGTTCTAAAAAATACAGTAATTAATAATCACGGAATTTGGCTAAGAGAAGAATAGAAAACTGTCACGTGCTTTATGGATGAGGGCAGAAACAATTAATAACTGTTAAGTTTAAGTAAGAACTGAAAGTGGATAAAAACTATGTGGTTTGAGAGGGCATTTTGTCGATTCTCTACCCGACACCAGGAAGCTGGAACCATTAGAAGAATTAAGAGAAGCAGATAAAGACCTAACCTGGTTTCATTATGCTCAGATAATGGATAGTTTTAAAGAAGATTTAAAAAAGATTTTACATCACAAGAGACAACTTGGGACATAATAATGAAAAAAGAAAAAATCAATTAAGATATTAGATCATAAACTCTTGGAATGGGGACACAGAGACAGAGGTAGTGAAAGACAGTATGATTAAATGGACAGTGGAATTTGGACAATCTATCCTGCTAAAAGGAAATATTGGGGGGAGGGGTTAAAGTACTCAAGATCCACAAATATAAGAGAGAACTGGTATAAGCAGGGCCGGTTCGACCATTACGCCGAGGAAGCCGTTGTGTAGAGCGCCATCTTGTGGCGGCATCTGGGAGGGGCGAATTCTCCCGCCCGCCGGGCGCCGGCGCCCTGGCCCTGCCAATGTTCCTCGGGCAGGGCCGCTTCAGCATCCTCGCCGCCGCTCATGACGAAGAGAGAGCTGTCTGTTGAAGAGGATGGGGGTAGGGGGTGGGGAGAGGTCACGAGTGAGGCCGTTCGGCTCCCCCTCCCTTGCTCGGTGCAAACTGAACGGGTGCAAACTGAACGGAACGAAGGGAGGGAGGGGGATCAAAGCAGAACGTTCCGCGCTGCTTCCTTCTGCCCAAGACGCCTCCTGATCGCCTGAAAGGGCTCCGAAGAGAAGAGAGAAAGCCCACCTGGGAGGGAGAGGATGGGGGCCGAAGAGGGGTGAGTGGGGAGGAAGCTGTTGGGCAGCTTCTTGCAGAGTCCTCTCTTCCACGCCCCACACTAGCTGCTTTGAACTGGTCCTTCCACGCTATAGCCCAGAATAAAAACCCACACTAGCTGCTTTAAACTGGGTCCTGCACACAGCTATATATCCCAGAATAGCAAGGCAGGAAATCCCACAAGATCTGCTTTAAACTGGGTTATATGGCAGTGTGGACTCAAGTCCTTGCACACAGCTATATATCCCAGAATAGCAAGGCAGGAAATCCCACAAGATCTGCTTTAAACTGGGTTATATGGCAGTGTGGACTCAGGTCCTTGCACACAGCTATATATCCCAGACTAGCAAGGCAGGAAATCCCACAAGATCTGCTTTAAACTGGGTTATATGGCAGTGTGGACTCAGGTCCTTGCACACAGCCATATATCCCAGAATAGCTCTTTCCTTCCTTCTCTCTTTCTCTTCTCCTTCCTTTATTCATTCCTTGCTCTCCTTCCTTCTCTCTTTACTTCCTTCCTCTTTTTCCAGGGGCGGTCCTGCCTACGCACAGGAGCTTCTGGGCATGCTTGGGGCAAAATAATGTTCGCTTACCATTTAAAATTACCTTAGTCCGCCCCTGGGTATAAGATGTTATTTCACTGGCATTTAACAGCACAACAATTGGCCAAATACTTAAACAATTTAAAGAACAGCTGTTGGAAATGCGGAGAACAAATAGGTTGCTACTATCATGTTTGGTGGGACTGTAAAACAGTAAGGAAGTTTTGGAGAGATATGCACGTTCATATACAAAAAAATATTGAGGATTAAATTTGAACTAAAACCTGAATATTATCTACTGAACTTAACAGATTTTGAATTAGGGAAAGGTAATGATAAATTACTATACTATATGACAGCTGCTGCCAGAACTATTTTGGCTAGCAAATGGAAAGATAAAGTACTCCCGACCTTTGAAACATGGATTATTAAAATTAAGGATTATATGGATATGGACTCTCTGACGATTATGCTGTATGATCAGAATATAAAGAACAAAACGGACTGGCAACAATTGAGAAGATATATCAAAGAAAAGAATATAATACAGAGACTTAGAGGAGGAAAAGAATCTCAAAAAGTAAGGAATAGAAAAAGAAAGGGGAAAGAGAAGGAAAATATCAAAGAAGAAGGAAGATTGCATAAAAAGCAAAATAAAATACAAAGAACAAGAGACTCAAGTTTTTCCCTGTGGAATGGACTGGAAGTCCACCTACCACTTTACCCGCACACTGCTCCCCCTTCTCATGTTTTTTCTTTATTCCTTCTCGAATTCATTCTCTTTTATTTTAGGGATTACCTTCACTAATTATTTGGCCCCTACCCTACACCAGCACTTTTTTCTTTCTTTTTTTCTTATCCCCCCCCACCTTTTCCCTTCTCCCTTTTTTCCTTCTCCCTTTATTTTATATTATCTACTATTTTAAATCAAATACTCAATGTATGTACAATTTGCACAATAAAGATGACTTATTAAAAAAATAATGTTCTCTGAAAGCTTCTATTCTAACATTAATGCTTCTGTAGGGATATACAGCACCACTACCTCAAGAAATTTTACAGCTGCTATCTTGGTAAATTGTATTTGGGAACATAATTTTAGAAAACAATATATTCATTCCCTTTTAATGCCCATATAATTGACATTTCCCTATTCGTATTAAGTATGTAAATATGTTAACAGGAGCTCAGTACACTAACTTCAAGCTTTTCGCCCTGATTTTAATCCAATTTAAATACAAGTTCTTTATTTGGAGAAACTTGCATCAGAATTTCAGCTTTGGTATGTGTGATGCAGCCTGATATTTTCCAGCCTATGTGGTCTCTCACTGTATGACTGAAAGGATTTCACTTTGCTCTAAAGCAGTCTCGTTGATTTCCTAGTAGGCAGACGGACCTGACGCCCTGCTCATTTCCATTTAATGGAATGTTAATGGCTATGTTTAAAATATAACTTGTATAAAGCAATGAAAACAAAGGTTAGAAAGCATAATTATTTTACTATACCAAAGATTTACAGTTCTCAAAAGATATTTGCACAATACTGATGGCTATATCATTACCTACTCTCATACAAGGTCAGTCTCATAATATTATTTATTTGAAAAGTGGTGTCTTACCTTTACATTGTCTGGATGAAGTCCTCCAGGATATTTGTCCATGTACTGACATAAATCAGTGTGCTTTAAGAGAGAAAACAGATGGAGAGGGAATATATTACTATTGTCTTCATATGACTGTAGAGATTATTTTGTCTACTGGAAGTCACTATCCTATCTGGATAATGAAAATGAAAAAAATGAGGAAAATACATATTATCTATGCTTCGGTCTCCATTCTGGCCATCCGACAAATAACATTGCTTATAAAGCAATAAAATGCATTTCATTTCTTTCTAATGACCTGTACTATTATAATAAAGAACTGTTTCAGGTACATACAGAAAATCATCACCATCAGTTGGCTTTTTCAGGAAAGATAAAAACATTCTTATAATGTTAATAGATTATTTCATATTTTAACTGATCTTTATTTGTTCTAAATCTAAACCTTTATTTCACTCAATGTTATTTTAGGCATTTGTCCAATAATGTGTGTATATGAGTGGGACTTTTAAAGCAAATTTGAAACATGATACCTTTATAAACCCTTTAAAGGTATTTTCCAGTCAATGCTATTTTAGCATGATGCTAAGCCTATATATCTTACATGGGTTTTTTTTTCATTGAAGCTAGCACTCTTTCGGTTGTTCTCTTATATATATGTGTGTGTGTGTGTGTGTGTGTGTGTGTGTGTGTGTGTGTGTGAAAATAAGAACACCGTAACACTAATCAGAAATGCTTCAGGACAACGTATTGATTTTAAAAAGTTAGTAAGAATAGCATGTCTAGTTGAATTATCTATACCCTATAGTGGCTACATCAACTAATATTGGTAGAATATAGTGGCATGTACACAAACAACTAATACAGCAAATTAGAATGATTTTTATCTTCAGAAAATACTTCGCTTTGACTCATCACACCACGGAAAGTTGGCTTCTCCCAATTCGTTCGGAAGACTACCTACGTCACTCTGTGACCTTTTCTTTTTCTTTTTATTTTCTAAAACTGTGCAGTGATGTAGCCATGAAGTCTAAAAACTTTCTCGCAGTAAATGCATTTGTCTGATTGCTTCTATTTAATGCAAAATAAGAAGATATGAGGAATTTAATCTTATCAGATTTCTAAACGATGGATTTTTGATTCATGAGAGATGGTTCTTTCTCCTTTGATGTTCCAAACAGAAATGGTGGCCACTTCTATCAGGAACAGTTTAGGGTCACAATACTACCCCAGACATACACACACACACACACACACACACACACACACATTTCAAGTTATATTGTTGCTAATAGGATGCATTCTGATTTCCTGATAACACACAAAAACAACACTTTGACAGAAAACTCCATATTATTCCAAATGCAACAGTTAGAATCCCATGTGCAACTACTCTGTTTCCATTATGTTTTGCACACGGATTTCGAAAGATTACTGAGCGGGATGGAAAGGACATTATGTGATGAGACCCGTTCAAACTCGTTCTCATACTATATCAAAAATTGAGTATTTCCTAATGTAATGAGGTCCTCAGACGTTTACACAAATTTGTTGTGCAGAGTTTACAGTGGATGCTTCAGTTGTACTTTCTAAAAAGGAAAATCAACATGTTTAGCTAGTTTAGCAAATGCTGATTTGTAATTAGTAAATCTTTGGCTTTGATACCTATTTTATATGACAATATACCCAGGGATGTATAAACATTTATTGGGCCAAAAAAGGTACAGAGTAGAAAAGTTTAAGAAGCCCTGCTATAGTCCATTTACTTGTTATTCAAAGATTTGTGAAGAACCTGTCCTTGCTATAAAAAAACAACACTAAAGGTGAATAAAATAAAATAAAATAGAAGCATTCATAGAAGAACTCATATCACAATATTCTCTAAAGTATTATAGTACAGTAAGTCTCCTCTAATGCTTTTGTAACACTACATATTTGTGTGGCTATTGTAGAAATTATTCATAGTTTAAAACCACAGAACTGTATAGTAATACACACTTTTATGTCAATTGTTACTTAAGCCCAGAAAGGCAATTCAGTGTAGTATTTTCCTTCCATGTGCTAGTTCAACATAAACATTTTTAAAAATCAACACACTGACTCTAATGATCAATTCTGAGCACTAATCTTTTCATGTTTTCTTTCTGCTTTGTTTCAGATAATAGCCTCCAATAGTTTTGCCCTGGCTTGAATCATTTGCTGATTGAAGAATTAGTTACTATGGGTTTCGACATGGTCTAAATTAAGGATTTGTGCAAGGTTATTGGATGAATAAAACTATGCACCCTATATGTTTTTAATTTGTATACTGTTTTATGTGTTTTATTGATTAACTGTTACTCGTTTTAACTATGAGATATGTTTTCACTGTTTATTGTTGGTTTTTACCGGCACTGAATTCTTGCCCGAGCTGTAAGTCACCTTGAGCCCCCTCGGGTGAGGAAAGGCAGGGTAAAAATGAAGTAAATAATAGTAATAATAATAACAACAATAATAGGTACATTAATTTTTTGATATGTTGATTTCCTGAAACACTACAGCTTTAACAATGTTCATGTTGTATTTTACCAAGAAGCAGCAATACTAGTCTATGGTGATATTTTCAGTGTATCCTGGAGCTATTTCCCAGCTTTCCAGCTTTATACTTACTCCTTTAGCCAACTTAGTCTGAGGCCTATCACTTTTTGGATGATCTTCAGGATTAGCCCAAAATTGTAGTTAACAGTTTGCTACACTCTCTTTGGCAGAGCTGCCCAGAATACTTCTGCTGAGCAGAAGCAAAGTAAATCACTGCCAACCATTTTGGGGAGCAAAGTATAGTTCCAAGTGTTCTGGCCTTGACTGATGTTTAGTGAAAGTACACAGAGCACTTCTGCTGAGCCATTGCCACTCTATCATACTGTAGTATGAAAGCAAGAGCAGATCATGTGGGGGCTGTCAATTTGGCTCTACATAGCCAAGGTGTACTCTAAGCACCTCTGCCATATAATTCTACAAATATTCCCCCCAAACACAGAGAAATTGCATTTTAAAGAGTAACTCTGGTTTCCAGTTTATGAAAATGTTTCACAACCAAAGTGCCCAAAAATAAGATGAAGATTAACTATGACAAAAGTATGAAAATGAGTCATTTTTCATGCATACTGCAGCAAGGACGTTTTGATAACATTTAACTGATTTGAAGTGAGATTCAGACATACTAAGTAGGTAGGAAATTAAAATAAACTATTTTAATGCAATGTAAATAGCATTACGCTTTTGGGGGGAAGGAACTCAAGAATCATGTTTAGAATAAAAAGGGGTCAAACATTTGGAGATGCCTGGACTTCTCGGTTAGCCCCATACCCACCAAATCTTTTGTTTCTGAAAGACAAGTGGAATAAGGGCAGAAAGTTACTGGACTCTGCAGTCTATAGCTGCCCTGAAGACATTTAGGCATTAAAACCAAGCTCTTTTCCCTGAACACTAATTTACCAACACTCTTTCTTGCTTTAGATTCAACACATATTCTACACAACTTACACCCATCTTCATACCTCTGGTTTTATTTATTTATTTATTTATTTACTTCACTTGTATACCGCCCTTCTCACCCTGAAGGGGACTTAGAGCGGTCTCACAATTTGATGGCATAAAATATACATACAGCAAAATAATCGTAAACATTAAAACAATAAATTTAAAATAAACATTCAACATTAAAACATTTATTAAAAATCACACAGTCGAAACTCATAATCCATGGCCATTCCAGTCATCATTGCACTAATCTGTAGTAAGAAATGCTACACATCTGCCTAGATGATCCCCACTAATACCTTCAATCTTCAAACATGTGAAGAAGGATGGTTGATTCATCATGATAACTACTATAATGGGTGACAACCACCCACAGTAAATATTACTAAGGAAACTGATTATAAATGTGTGTGCATATAATGTCCAGCATTTCCACGAAGGATGTTTGCTCCAACTTTTTGTGAAAACTCATTATTTTGCAGCCAGTCAAGAAAAGAGGAGCCAATAACCATTGTAGGTAACATATGGCTCTTTTCTCTTGCTAATGCTTAGTGAGACAAAATGCAATGCACAATCTCACTGCATGGAGATTTTTATTTTTTTTAACTAATTGCAGCAAATTAAATGAGCAGGGTAACATAGAAAAGACACCATAAATGTTTTGTTTTACTAATGGATACAAGAAATGTGGAACTGCTGATTTTAATACCAGTCACACATTATATGTATTGTCTAGTCACAGAGGGTTCAGGGATGTGAAATAATTCGCTGATGCATCACATAGGACTAAGTCTCTATACATATGTATAGTATCTAAATAAACCACAGCATGAACATTAACATTTTAGTTAAAACACACATGTCTTCCTGTTGCCATAGATGTTTAATTTACACATTCAGATATATGTGTTCATATATTATAATCACTCAAAGCATCAGATCATTTTCACAAAATGATGTTATGCCTTTCTCTCCTCTTTGCTCAGTAATAATCTGCTATTAATTAGCACACTTATATTTTCAATAACATATATTCCACTTCTACTCTCTTCCTCAGCAATGATAAATCTACATGTGACTTAGCTGTCCCATGGTTCTACCTAATTGGTTTCAGCTGTCATTTCTGAAACTGAAATGCATGGACAGCCTGAGGCCTATGAATGAACAGGAAGCATTTCCAACCACATTCCCATCATGTCAAACTAGCAATGTGAAAGAGCTCTTCCATTAAAACAAAAACTGTACTATTTGGCTTCTGGCAATGACATCATGCAGCAGACAGATTGTATTGTTTTAGTGAGGCAGCAAGACTGTTGCAAGCCATTCTTTTCTGCTAAAGAGATTGCACACATTAGTTATGCTCTAGAGGTTCTACTGACTAGAATAGTTTCCCCATTGTCACTAAGAAATTCTTAAGCAGACGATACAAAGCAAAGAACCATAAAGCTATAGCTCAGGCAACAAATGTGCAACTATCACACAAATATACATTTTCAGGAAGGTTATTCAGAGCAGAAAGAAATATAATAATGTAGAATGGATTTTCTTTTTGTAATTATTTCCATTCATGAAGCAAACTGCACCTTAAAGCAGTAACTAAAATTAATGGTACGAAAAATCAGAGAAACCCACCACAATACGTTACATTACTCTGAAGCGTGCATAGTATTAGAGTAAAAAATTATTATTAGAAATATTTACTCTACTGTTCTTTAAAAATAAATGCAAAATGACTTATAAAATTACTGAAATAATATAAACAATTCTGAAGTGACTGAAGCAGTAATAGTAGGTTAAAGTAATTTTAAAATAAGAGAGATAAAAAAAAATCTCTCTGAAAGTGAGGAAGACTGGAAAGGTCCAAATAGCACACTTGGATTTTCAAAAGAGAATGAATAGCATATTTCTACAGAGGAAATCTTATAACCTGGATGCAATAAAAAGATTCACATATGGAAGAGAGAAAGGATATACTTTTTCAGAGCCTGGAGGGTCCTTGAGGAAGTCCCACCAGGATTAAATTAAATTTGCTGTTAGTAGTTATCCATGTGCCTTCAATTTATGGTGACACTATGAATGAATGACCTCCAAG
This sequence comes from Anolis apletophallus, assembly GCA_030556195.1. Classification (NCBI taxonomy): domain Eukaryota; kingdom Metazoa; phylum Chordata; class Lepidosauria; order Squamata; family Anolidae; genus Anolis; species Anolis apletophallus. The sequence goes on along the minus strand of JARBWK010000008.1, from coordinate 37,208,152 downwards.
ATCCCCTGTCATCAAATGTTCTGCTGAGTTCTTGCAAACTATAGAATTTAGCACACAGACTCAATGAGTATGCATGCCAAATTCTTATATATGAACTAAGCTCCACCTTCTTAGTCTCAGACATGGTAAACAGTTTCGGTTTTGGGAGTTTAACATTTGGGTCAAGATGAATGGCATAGCCAGTTTTTCTGTTGGGCTGCAACTGATCACTCCTTTTCATCAAATGCATCTGCATAGCCTTGATAAACTGTTGATATTTCAATGGGACGCATCTTCCCTTCCTTATCTAAGATATGTTGAATCAAAATGCCTGCTACCTCCTCCATTCACAAAGCAGAATACCATAGTCTCCCAGTCTATGTGTGGCATTCTACTTTTTGACCAGGGCAACCCCAAAATTAGGGGGTAATTAGTGATGGGGGATACCACACACTGCAAAGTCTCTGTGTGTTCTCCTACTTCCATAGTCACAAATTCAGTCTTGTATTCAAGCCTCCCCCCCCCTCCCCAAACCGGCTTTGGATTCATCTAACTGGATAAATATAATGGGGCTCCCTAACTTCTCCAGCTTTATCCCGAGTGCTGGTATATTAGGCAACAAATACACCCTGAATCCACAAGGGTATTTAGGACAGCTTGTTTACTCATCCTATTATTATTATTATTTTAGTTTAACTCGCATCAACAGTACTTCACTATCTTTACTCATCAGTGGTGTGACACCCTGGTCTGTAGCAATGCCGCCAGGCATCATTTACAGCAAGTTGGAGCAGTTCTCCACCAGCTTGGTTGGGGTCCAGTTCAGTGTCCACTGAACTCGTGGTCATTTCTCGGCTCTCTTGCCAGGCGTTCCCCTTTGCTAGACTGGCTATATCTTTTTCTCTTCCTGGTACAAGTTTTCAGGATTTTCCTTTCTTCTTATTAGGGTTGTTGCTGGCTACTCCTCTCCAACATTCCACTGCCCGTTGTACCTCTTTCCTGCAGTTAAAATAGCATGTCTTTTCCCCTTCTCATTCTGTTGCTTTACTGGCCTCTATTCTGGTTTTTGAACCCCCCGCTAGCACTGCAGTGTTTCTCTCAGCAACATAATCTCCCACTCATCTTCTCATCTGTTGCTTTATATTCTCCACCATGCTAGCAAAATAAATCCACTCCTCCAACTTGCAGGATAGTCTCTATGTAAGGCACAGTCCAGCAACTTGCGTCTTAGGCCTCTCTTTAAATACTCCTACTTGGTGGTCTCCAACCGATCTATAATATTTTCTGTGATCACTTTAAACACTAGTGCATATTCTGACACTGTGCGAGGCCCCTGCATATTTGCTCTCAACTTCACCAGTGGGTCTTGAAACCTTACTTTCAGTGCCTCTAAGAAATCAGTCAGGCCTCAAACCCAGAGCCCTTCCAACCCTGGCTGCTTTACCTCCAATGTTAAGGAAATACTTTGGAGCACTGTCTCGATAGACTCTGCCTTAGATTCCAAGGTACGGAGTTGTTGAGGGATTTCTTCAGGCCTCTATAAGGGCTTCTCCCTCTTCTTCCTTCTTACTGTCACTTCAGGAATAAAAGCAAATCTCATATTCCATATCGTCGTACTACACTTTTGGCTCTCCAGGATGATCCACATAGGCTCAGTCAATTCGCCTTCTACAACCGACTCCCACGTTTCTTTTGCCTCTATATAATCCAATTTTATTAATTCCAGGTCTTCCTCCACATTTTCTGGTCTCTGCTCTGGGGATTATCTGTTCTTCGATACCCACAGAAAACCACATTTAATAATCTAGAGCTGATGTGATTGTAGTAATCTTTCATAGTAGTCAGCCTCTCCCCTCCCGACATCCCCATTGCCTCAGCCCTATAAGAGAGTTTCACGTGACTGGTTGCTCTCATTGCCGCGTAGATTTGAGGCAACTGTGTAGTAATGGTGAGGCTGCTGATCATATTTGTGTTGTTGAGGACTGGTGGTGGTTCATGGAACACAGGTTGGGAACCACTGTTGGCCTTCTCTCCGTTTAAGACATTTAACTGTATTCTGCATGAGATTTATGGGAAAGCAGACAAACTGGACTTCTGCGCATGAACAACACTTTTCTTGACTAACAAGCAATACCAATAAAATGCAGGCTCTCGTGATAATTTCACACTTGCAAGGCCCACCCTAGAAACATTAGGGACGACAACTTTTCAGTATGTACTGGCTTCACTTCAAATGAGGTCCTCTTCAGCAGAGTGAGAACATATATTTCCTTGCCTGTCATCAAGCCCTTAGGTAACAGCAATGAAAAATCTGGTAAAGTACACATTGTGCAATCCAGATTTTAGAATAAGGAGCAATGGGAAAGTGTACCATTAATCAGGGATAGAGAGTGTGCCACTCTCCATAAGAACATAAGAACATAAGAAGAGCCATGCTGAATCGGGCCTCAGTCCATCTAGTCCAGCATTCTGTGTCACACAGTGGCCCACCAGTTGTACACAGGGATCTCTAGCAGAAAGGAGGGCAAAACCCTCACCTGCTCCCGACCCCCCACAACCAGTACCCGGGGAAAATCCTGCCTCCATCAACACAGAGGTGGCACTTGGATGTCCATTTCAGTAACTACTGATTCACTTCAGGAATAAAAGTCTCCAGAACTGGTTTGACTGCAACTCCCATCAGCTCTAGGCAGTAATGCTTAAGGATTGTGGAACTCCATATGTTAAACATATGGAGAGTGAGGTGGAGTTATACATCAAAAGAAAGTTGCTGTTGCGATGAGGAAAGGGCACTAGTTTCTAAGAAAATGCAGTTTGTATGGCTAGTGCTTTGCTAACCCAATCATTCTGTGGATGGGAGAAGGCAATCTTGCAAAACATACTGAAACACCAGAAGACACATTCTCTACCTTTTTGCTCATGGACACCTTCACCGTGGTCTCCCTTTTCTAACATTACAGCTGTTTGTTGACTCTCACCAATTTATTTATTTATTTAGTTAGTTAGTTAGTTTATTTCTATCCCGCCCTTCTCCTCACAAGGGGGACCAACCAAAATCAGGAAAATACTGTACCAACTATTTAAAATTTCAGAGCTTCAGTACAACTGTCAGATTTGGTAACAAGAAATCTACCAGTATCTAAAGAATCTACCCTTTGTCTCTAAATTATGTCATCCAGTAAAAAAGAATCAAGCATGTCCTTTGCAATATAAGTAGAAGCAAATAACAATTGAAATACGGCTATGGTTGTCAAGGAAACTATGAAATCTTCAGCTACTAAATTGAGGATTTTAAAGAGAAATGTTGAAATAATCCATTATAACTAAATTTAGTAAAGCAATGTATACACTTTGTCAATCCACCTCAAGGTATGGAGACTCTTGTACAACGGGGTAATGGCACATAAATTGAAACTGAATATAAACCCAGTAATCCAACACCAGAAGAACTCACCCAGTTATATGATTATTCAAAGGACAGCTTGATAAACGAGAGAATTCTCCTCCATACTTGTTTAGTGTTAATGTGCAAGCTCTGAACTCTGGCTTATTCCTTCTCATAAAAACAAATCATAAGCCAAAATAAAAAAATGGCTTATGACTCGGGTCTAGTGTATTAGGAGAGAAGCAAGTCAGAATTCTTGGTTCACATGTCACTCTAAACAAACCATGGTCTGTTTATTTAGTCAATCTGCTTTTAGAAGAAATTGGTTAGTCTAGCGATGCTTTTCAGCACAGTGGTGTATTCACAGTAGCCTGAATTCTGTATAAATCTAACTTACTTTGATGTATATGATGATTACTTTGATGTCATTCCCTCACAGTAATTTAAGAAGTTATGGAAAGAGACTAGTAACCCATGAGTTAAGGAGAAAGATTTTGGTATTCTTTGGGCTATTGAAAATGTCAATGGCACATTCACTAGCAGGGGCAAAAATGAACTTTTGAGTAGCCCCTCAATGGTCTTAACTTTACCCACCACTTAATCTAATGTTATTAGATGAATGTTCTGAGAAGTCCTGCATAGGATAAAGATTATAAATGATCTTAAATTATGCATTAGTGTCCTGGATGTTGTTGCATGTCTTCAAATAGTTTTCAATTTATGGCAGCCGTAAGGCAAACTGATCATGGAATTTACTTGGCAAGATTTGTTCTGAGGAGGGTTGCCTTTGCCTTTTTAAAATGCCAAGAGTGTGTGACTTAGTACTAAAGTCTCCACGTGGATTTCCATGGCTGAGTGAGGATTTGGACCCTGGTCTCCAAAGTCACTGTTCAATGCTCAAACTACTACAACACTCTAGGTGACACAATTATTGTCCCTTGCAGCCAAATACCTAAGGAAATACTAGCTGTACCCGGCACGCGTTGCTGTGCCCTATTTAGGAGATGCGAGAAAGTCTGAGTATGTAAGGGTTGGAATTGTTGTTAGTTATGGTGTTGTTGGGGCCATGGCTGTGTCGTTGTGGGTTGTTCTGGTGGGTGGGATGTTGAAGTCCTGGGGAGTTGTTGGTGTGTGCTGTTGCTGGCGTTCTGCATAGCTTGTGGATATACAATGTTTTTTGTCTTTCCGTCTGCTGTGTTGATGTAGAGGTTGATGTTTGTGTGGGTGGGGTACTTTGGAAGTGAGTGGAGGTACTTGAAATCCCATTATCCATGGTGTGTCCTCCTCTGAACTGCAATCAGATGGAGTGTGGGTCATGAGGGGCATTGTGTGCCAAGTTTGGTCTTTATCGGTCTTGGTTCTGGGCCACAGTATTCTGTGGGGAATGATGGGTTTTGAAGTAGTACAAATCCCATTATCCATGGAGGTACTTCAAGTCCCATAATCCATGGTCCACCCTCCTCCAAACTGTAGTAGAATGTAGCGTGGGTCATAAGAACATAAGAAGAGCCATGCTGAATCGGACCTCAGCCCATCTAGTCCAGCATTCTGTATCACACAGTGGCCCACCAGTTGTACACGGGGATCTCGAGCAGAAGGGAGGGCAAAACCCTGACTTGCTCCCGACCCCCCACAACCAGTACCCAGGGAAATCCTGCCTACCTCAACCAACTTGTCATAGGGGCTCTATGTGCCAAGGTAGGTTACTGTAAATTCAGGCCATACACAATGTCCCATGAGCTGAGGCCTAGTCAAGAACAGCAAGTTAATGAAGCCTTACTGTCAATTCAGGCCATACACAATGTCCAATGAGCTGAGGCGTAGTCGGGAGAATCAAGTTAATGAAGCCTTACTGTTAATTCAGAGCTTAAACAGCATTCCATTAAGTGAGGCCTAGTCTGGGAAATTAAGTTAATGAAGCCTTACTGTCAATTTTGCGTGTGGTCTGTGATTTGTAGGGGTGTACATTTTCTGTGGGAAGTGAATTAGGTGTTTGTGTTTGTGCCTCATCCTCCTCTGACAGTTTATTATGGGTCGGAATGTTCATGTTGGCTGGCCAGTACAGGAGTTATGCAAATCCGCCCTTATTGGCAGCCAATCATCTTGTCAGAATATAGAGGCTGGGAGAGTCGTTGGCAGCCCCGGAGGATGCTGGGAAATGTAGGTTTTTTTACTCATTGTTTTGGGGGCCTTTTAGGTTAGGGCCGGAAGTTTCTTTGCTACAAACGTACCTTGCTTGAGACCTATTTCTGTTGGCAAGTTTGGTGTTTCTGCATTGTAAGGTTTCTCTGTTTGGGACAGTCGTTCCATGACGGGAACCCTTTATATAATAGATGTACGTGGTTGACGTCTATTTGATTTGAGAATTCTAAGATAGAACTTTCAACTTTTCACATGATTATAAAAATAATTTAATCTCCTTGAATAATTTATGTGAATGTTAAAAAAGAACAGAAAGAATAAGGAATGTGGTTTTGAATTAAATGTACATTCTAGTCAATTCAAGTTTTATCTCTATATTTTCAAAACAAGTAACACAACATACAACACTACTTCTTAGATTTGTGTCCTGCTTATCTTCCCCTCAAAAAAGTCAAAATGGTACAAAATTGGATTCCTTTGTGGTCTCCCATATATGCCTTGGCCAGAGCCAGACTTAGTTTGAAAGTTAAGTGTGCCATTTGAATATGTGCAGTTCTATTGTGAAGACAGCAGACTGTCCACTGAAACAGCCCTGGCAAGGCTGAGACTGATGAGTATCAACATATATCTATCTTCACTGTTTTATTTGGTAAGTTACTTTTCCAGGCAGCTCTGGTAATTTCTCTGAACGTATTTGCTGAACTTTTAGCCATTTATGTAACAAACACATCTAATAATGTTTACTATCTGGATACACACAAGATGGAAATAAATGCGACTTCCTTGTACAAAACCAGTATCAATGAATAATTGTTAGAAACAAAACATTACAATTTCTCTTTGATGCTCTCTCTATTTTCTGTAATGGAAAAAATATATAAATCAGAAAAGGGTTTAAGTGAATAAAGTTTAATGTAACAAAGGCAGTTTCTGTATAAGATTCCCACATTTCAGGGACAGAAGGATATAATCTCTCCCCACAAATAGCCAGAAAACAGAATCAAGTCAAGATCACTCTCTTATCTGAATCCTTGTCATTACATGGACAATAAGAGAATGGCATTCTCATCCATCAAAGAATGACATTGATAAATGAATGAAAACTGAGCCATCTGTTTGTGTTATGATAGTTGTAACCAAACCTTTAAACTATACATAGATATCACAATGGCTCTGACATAGTGGTATCCAGTATGCAGCATGTCCATCTTGTTACGCTGCGTAAGGAAAACCAAAGAAAGTTTTGTTGTTGTTGTGCTAATAGATAATACAATTCAGCTGTAGGGAGCTGAAGATTTCCCTACCACAGGAGGTCTGTCCCTGTGGTGATGGGAGTAATCTTTGCTCAGGTATTATTGATCAGTTGTGGCCTTGCTTGAATTATCAGTGAAGGGCCTGTGAAATTAGCCAAGGTGGAACCAAGAAGGAATGCAGATAGGCTGCATAGGCCAAGGTACTCAGAAAATACACTGCATTCACCCCTGAAATCTAGGAAACACCAGGGAAACTGACTCCCCACTTGCTTCCATTAGCAATATACTTCTTTACTTTTAGCTGGGGATATTTGCTTTTGCTCCTTCCCATACAAAGGAGAAAGATCTGTCCTTAGAATTTGAACCTGAAGTTAAACTGGGCACCCAAGTGAAGAGGAATGGATTGTGCCAGAGCAAGAACTGTTTGTGCCATGGGTTGAAAACTCCACTAGCTGCATGAGTGGCAATGTTGGGAGTGATTGGACATCACACAACTGAGTGCTCTTTTCTTCTCAATTTTCCTTCTCTGGTCGAGGAGGAAAGTTAAATTGGGTGTATTGGGGGAAGAGGCAGATCTTTTTTAGGAAGAAGTTGGATTTTGCCTCAAATTTTGAAGGGGGTGGGGCTTATCTGAGACTGACTATCTGTCCTCCTTCTCTTCTCAGCCAGAAAACTCCTGCTTGACCACATGATTCACAAATTCTGAATGTATAACTGCCATGGAATGAATTGATTTGGAAAGCCAATTTCTTCCTCTCTATTCTATTGCGTCCTGTACTTTTAAGTGTCTTGGGGTGGCAAGGGTCACAGATGCTATGAACTATGATGTGATTTTAATGCTCCAAGCACTATGTTGCCTTGTGTTCATTCACTGAAGTAAATTGGATTATACCATTCCAGTTATGCTGCTGGAAATCATATTGTCAAAATATGGGGACAAAGCAAGCTGCTACAAAAATGAGGGGCATGCTCACTGTAACCTTGTCACCACATTTGACATCACGCACACACAAAAGTGATACTTTGGGTTGGACAAAACACACTGATAAACTGACATGACTTCAATGTTTGTTTTAAATTGTTGGGTGTATATAGCATAAAAATGTTATAAGTGATATTGGGAAATGGGATTGAATAAATCAGGGCAAGATGTACATTGTTTTGATTGCCAAAAATATGATACCTTGTGTACAAGCAAACTCTCTACTATGCAACAATGCTCCTATCTGGTTTCCATCAGTCAGTGTGGCTCTGTGTTAACCAGAAACCCATAAAATAACATAAAGTAAATTCATTTATAATCTTTCAATTCAGTTTCTGCTACGTATTTTCAAACTGCACAACTGCCTATAACCCAATGTTGACAAATATGACTGAAATTATCTGCCCTTGTTTACAAAACAGGCATACTACATCATGTTCCGATTTTCTAATAATAATAATCTGAAATTCTACCTATCACAATAACAAATATATAACTTCCCTATATCTTAAAATGGTTTACAAAAAGTATAGTCATGCAGATGATTCCATATTCTATTCCAAGCAAGTCTTATTTATCCAGAGTGCGGTTAATGGGATAGACCTCTGCTTGACACCCTTGAGAACTGCTGCCATTCAGAAAAAAACATCCTGAGACAAAAAGACAATGGCTCTCATACAATGGAGACTCCCAATGTATTTAATTTAAATTTTTACATGTCCTAAGGCTGGCATAAATATGTAAATACAATTGACAGTATGTCCTGACAAACATTTGCTTAGCTAAACCAGCATAAGAGACTTTGATTCAACAAATTATAAAGTGGAGCCCACAGACCTAATGCAGATTTTTTAGCCCACTGGCCTTTCCCAAACCTTCTTCCAAATGCTCTTATTTGCTTTTAGGTTATTCAACAATTTAAGCTCTTGAATTTAAATTTGAACTTAAATTTGTATAACTCTAAACATATTTTGATCGATTTGTCTATTAATAACAATATTTGAAAGACTTTCCAGCAAGTGTTTTCAGTTTTTAAGTCTTCCCATAACCAGTTGTTCCCGATACTAAGTGATTCAAATGTAACCACTGTAGGATTTTGGGGCAGGGGGCACTGACCCATTTGGAAAATACATCTAAACATTGGGCATCTTTAAAATGAGCCATATCAAACACATAAGCTACAATTTTCTACAAAACTTTAGCTTTTCAGTTTATCAAAATGTATTTGCCAACTATAAACAGTAATCAAGAAAAACTTAGAATGCCATGAAAGAAATTAACAATATAGTTCTGCTCACTGTTCAACCAAGAATGGTACTTTAAAATGACTAAAGAAGTGTTTTGCAAAGATATATGACGTACACAGAATAATACACTTTGTGTGCATAGATGTAAAAAAAAGCAGAACAAATAAAGTGAGAGGTACTAAGATTTCAAATTAAACAAGCTTGTTTGGCTATGTGTATCCAGTATCTATCTCATTTTACAATACACCTGAAGCAGCAATTATGGCTTTCATTGAATAACAGTTTTCAATTATAAAGCTCTTAATTCATTTTTGGTACATAAATATTAAAATCATGATGGAGGCTATGATCTCTTTTAATTTCTCATATAAAGAAAGGCATGGTGCTTTGACTCTGATTATTGATAACAGCATATTTACATACCCATGCAAAGCACTCATTAGCCTTTTGAGGCACCCTGCGGCAAACCTGCACACCAGTGGCACTTAATGGAACAAAGGTTACTACCGGTAGACCAATCACAGTTCAATGAAGCTGCAAATTTCCACATTTTCTAGCTTTTTAAGAACCTTAGATTGGCGCCTTCAGTATAATACCAGATCACAGAAATACACAAACACAAACACTACATCAACATTATATAAATGAACCTTGGCTCTCTATACTTCTTTCTCCTTTCTCCTAGTGTGTACAAAATCAAAATGTCCTGAGAAATTCAAACTGACAGTGTTAAATTTGTTATTTTTGCATAACTTACCATTTTCATGCTAAATAAACATGAAAACAATGTAATTCATAGCTTGATTGATTATTTCCCATTTTAGTAAACTATAGTCTATCTCAGGCCTGTCCAACAGGCGGCCCGGGGGCCGTACACGCCCCCCTAGCCCCTTGGCTACGGCCCCTTACCCTCCTGCAATAAATAATATATTTTTAAAATATTTTTAAAATATTTTTCAATTAAAAATATTATTTTTTATTATTATTTTTGGTCCCGCCCCTTGGCTTTCTATTGGCTGCCTCCTCTTCTCCTGAGGGAGGGGGCCAATGGGAGGGAGTGATGTCTCTCGGGCCCCGCCCCCTTGGCAGCAAACAGGAAGAGCGACCCGGCCGCATGGCTTTCCCCCTCGGCAGCGCCGCTTCCTCCTCCTCAGGATTGCTGCCAGGGAAGCAAAAGGGGTTTGGGAGGGAGGGAGATGGTCTGAGAGAGAGAGAGAGAGAGAGAGAGAGAGAGAGAGAGAGAGAGAGAGAGAGAGAGGAGGGGGACCTGCCCTGGGCACACCTCTCCCCAGCGCAAAGGGAAGATCTCTCTGTCTCTCTCAGACACACACACACACAAGCCCCTTCCTTTCTGACCCCTTCATTTGCGTTTCATTTACTGTCTCTTTAATGAGAAGGAGAGAACCGGCCAGCCATAGGAGAGGGGAGGAGGAGAAAGGGAGGGAGGGGGGAATTGAATGAGAGGGAGCTCAAGGAAAGGCCTCCCACCCCCGTTCCCCCTCCTCTTCCTCCCCCAGAATTATTTACATTCTTTGCAATTACCTAAGTTTACTTTGATGACTTGCACTGAATGGAATCAGCCAGGGGTAAACTGGCAGAATGAAAGCACACAGACCTTTCAACTGCAAGGCCATTCAATGCTGATCAATGTGGCCAGTCATATATTCCAGTTCAAAGCAGAGATTGTGGGATTTTCTGCCTTGATATTCTGTATGTTAATGCCCCTCATGTGTTCCATCCATCCCTCCCTCTCCCCTTATTTAAATAATATAATATTTAATTGTATATTAATGCCCCTCATGTGTTCCATCCATCCCTCCCTCTCCCCTTATTTAAATAATATAATATTTAATTGTATATTTATGCAATGCCGGGGGCGGGGAGGGGGCGGAGCCGGGGGAGGGGCGGAGCCAGGGAGGGGAGGGGCAGAGCCAGGGCTTGGCCCCCCAGGTGATCAGTGACCGGAATTCCGGCCCAAGGTCCGGTAGAAGTTGGACAGCCCTGGTCTATCTATAACAAGGCTCCTCAAACTTTTTAAACAGAGGGCCAGGTCACATTCCCTCAAGCTGTTGGAGGGCTGGATTATAATTTGGAGGGGGAAAAAATGAATTCCTATGCACATTGCTCATATCTTATTCGTAATGCAAAAAACCACTTAAAACAGTACAATAATTAAAATGAAGAACAATTTTAACAAATATACTGTAAACTTATTAGTATTTCAAGGAGAAGTGTGGGCCTACCTTTGGCTGATGAGATAGGATTGTTGTTGTTGTGTGCTTTCAAATTAACAACTCACCTAGCCAAATAAACTCAGAATTTCATGCAATCAAGATACAAGACTGGCTTATCAATGACTCAGTTAATGTGAAACAACATTTCAAGGCAAGTCTGCCAAACAGTAGTATAAACCCTGTTCACCTGAATACTACAGCTATAGCTTTATGTTGCAACTAGCACAAGACAATGTAGTTTACTTATGCAAAACTTTCTGCTACAAAATATTAAAAGTGGTGACCCATCAACTATTCTTTATCAAAAAATACATGAATTCTCATTTTCTTTCTTTCTTTTACAAAATCAACTCCAATATTAAGTTTTAGTTGGTTTTGCACCAGTTGTCTTAAAGTCAAACATCCATACCATTAGACGGTATCACTTATATGTAAATAGACAAGCAAAGTAAGTTTTCAAGAGAGAGATAGCCGCAAGTAACAAAAAGATGGAAGAAAAACTATCCCAAAGAAACATTGTTTAGGCACACTTCACATGATCAAACTGACAGATTTGTCACTAGAAAGAGGGTCCACTAAAAGTTTTTTTTGTCATGTCCGGAGCAACTTGAGAAACTGCAAGTCACTTCTGGTGTGAGAGAATTGGCCATCTGCAAGGACGTTACCCAGGGGACGGCCGGATGTTTTGATGTTTTACCACCCTGTGGGAGGCTTCTCCCATGCCCCCGCATGGGGAGCTTGAGCTGACAGAGGGAGCTCATTTGCGCTCTGGCTCTCCCCAGATTTAAACCTGTGACCTGTCGGTCTTCAGTCCTGCCAGCACAGGGCTTTAACACACTGCGCCACCGGGGGCTCCGTAAATATAAATTATACAGCTTTGTTAACATTCAAAAATACATCCTATGCAAATACTAAGCCTATTTGAGAGTAATTTGCTTCATATAAATTGTAATATTCCCAACTTCATCTGTAGAAGTTGGGAATGGGCTCGATTATTATTTCACATTACAAAATAATGCAGTTCAAATCTGAAGCACTTTTACACAAATACCATATGTTTGTCTTAAGAAAATGTAGGAGGACTAATTAGGAGTTCAAACCAAAGACTTCACAAAGTATTTTTCTAAACCAAATTAGATCATTACATTGTGTACTGTGCAAATTGAAGTTTTAATTAATAGCTGAAATCCATAACAGGGAATAGAAGGCACGGAGTACAAATTAAAGTCATGCGGTTTTTTTCCTGACACTGCTTATTAAAACACAAACTACCAAGTGCAAAGAAAGACACTTAAGGAGCCTTATATGCTGTTGCTTCCCACTTCTGTAAGCCTGGAAATAGCTATGAATTAACAGCACTCCAATAAAATAAGTCTGGAAACATGATATTGAATACTAAAATGTATTCCATGTCATGTTAGACCAATGTATAATTTTGTAAGGTTAATATACCGTATTTTTCGCACCATAAGGCGCACCTGATGATAAGACGCACCTAGATTTTAGAGGAGGAAATTTGGGAAACAAAAAAAATGGGGGCTGGCTACTATTTGAGACACTAATATGGAGGGCGGGGAGGCGCTGGAGCAGAGGGGGGGCGGCGATATACTCACGCTATATTCGCCCCCCCCCCGGCGGCTCCCGGCGGCTCCCGGCTGCGCCCGCGCATGCCCAGACTCCCGCCGCCGTGTTGCCGCAGCCAGCCGGCGGCGGAGGAACGGGGGCGAAGAGGGACTCACGAGGCGGGCTCGCCGCTCACGGACCCGAGGAGGGGAGGCCACGAGGGCGGCCCCCACGGCGACGCAGCAGCAGCAGCAGCAGACTTCCTCCTCGCCAGAGGCGCATCTTCTTGACGTCACTCGGTCGCGCCTCTGCCGAGGAGGAAGGGGAGGAAGGCCTTGCCGGCCGCGCTGTAAGGACGGCCGGAAGAGATGCCCGAGGGAGGGAGGGAAGGAGGAAGAGTTCCCTCCCTCCTCGGGCCTCTCTTCCGGCCGTCCCACAGCCCGCGGTCGTCGAGGCCTTCCTCCTTTTCCTCCTCGCCAGAGGCGCATCGTCGTGACGTCACTCGATCGCACCTCTGCCGAGGAGGAAAAGGAGGAAGGCCTCGCCGGCCGCGCGCTGTAGGACGGCCGGAAGAGAGGCCCCGGGAGGGAGGGAACTCTTCCTCCTTCCTCCCTCCCTCGGGCCTCTCTTCCGGCCGTCCCCACAGCGCGGCCGGCGAGGCCTACCTCCCTTCCTCCTCGGCAGAGGCGCGACCGAGTGACGTCACGAAGATGCGCCTCTGGCGAGGAGGAAGTCCGCTGCTGCTGCTGCTGCCGCGCCATGGGGGGCCGCCCTTGTGGCCTCCCTCCTCCTCGGGTGCGTGAGCGGCGAGCCCACCCCGTGAGTCCCCTCTTCCGCCCCGTTCCTCCACGCCGCCTGGCTGGCTGCGACACGGCGGCGGGAGAGTCTGGGCATGCGCGGGCGCAGCCGGAGCCGCCGGGGCGTGAATATAGCGTGAGTATATCACCGCCCCCTCTGCTCCAGCACCGCCCCCCCTCCCTGCCTGCATCTTCGCTCCATAAGACGCAGCTGATTTTTCTTCCTACTTTGGGAGGAAAAATCTGCGTCTTATGGTGCGAAAAATACGGTAGGTCAATCTTGCAAATAGGTGTGCAAAATTTACTAGCCATATACTGCTCTGGCCCTGACAATAAGAATTCCTTCTCTTCTTGTTATGCATTTCTATATTCTGTGCTGCAGAGCAAGCTTCCTTTCTCTTACAACCCACATAGCAACTTTTCTCCAGGCTCTCATCTATATACAATAATTCATTGACTATGGCTAACAGGTGATATATACAACTGATGCAAACAAAAATGAAATTAGACACAAAATTAATGAATACACTAAATTAAAAGCTGAACCACTTGTTTAATCATAATTCAAAAAGAGAAGTACAATGATGGATAAAAAAACACAGAAAACACTAAAATACCAGGAGAACTTGGTGCTGTAAGGTTTTGTACAACTTGTGAGGAGTTAAAAATATTCCAGGCAAAGAAACCTTTAGTGGCAAGACTTAATGAAATTGTTTCACTGAGCACTAGGGACCTCATCCCATGCACTCTGGGTTCTCTTTCCATACACTTTGAAATGAAGTTCAAAGGAGGCCATCACATGATGTAAGGGCACTTCAAGTGGGACTCCATGGGACACAGTTTCTGCCGCACATGGAAACCCCAGAATGCATTTCCAGAAAGACTGGAGAAAGACAGAAAGACAGAGAAAAGAAGTGGGATGGCTGGCCATCTCAGAAGACAGACCTCAATGGTAGGAAACAAAGTAAGACAGTTCCCTCCGCTTTTCCCCTGCCAGTGGGATGAGGTCCTTAGAAAATATTGTGTGAATTATCCAGATCTACTTCATCTAACAGCAGCCATTCTGTTTTGTGGCTTAGATCACAGAACATTAACATAATGTTTACTTACCACAAACTCAAATACCAGTGTCAATGTCTCTTTTGTGTGAATGATATCATGAAGCAGCACAATGTTAGCATGTTTTAGACCTTTCAAGAGAGAAGCTGAAAGACAAAATTTATTTTAAAAGTTGTTAATCGATACACCCACTCTAAAAAATTACACTACAAAAGGTTTACACTGACAAAAAATTACACCACAGATACCTTGTGCAAATACTTTGAAACCTTCACTATTACAGAATTTCATCTCTTCCAACACATAGCCTCTATAAATTTTACCTCCAATCCTACATACAGACTATATTTGTTGCATTTCATCATCCCCACCCATCTAACTCCAAGTGCAAAGCCAATATGAATCCAAGGCAATTATGAAAGAGAACAATTTCACTATTTTTAGGTATTTTATCCAACTTGAAACAAATTTTTTAAAGTAGCAAATGTATACACAATATTCTTATTAAAATATAATATATTACTGTATTGTATTTGCCCCAGACCTGACAGACTCAGTTGCCTATGCTAATATTTTTATACACAAATATATTATTCAATGTTTTAATACTGTAGGAGCCAAACCAGTCAATTCATGCAAAAATTATATCAAATCTGTTGAATGCCAACCTCAAAACCTTTTCCTATTGAACCTGTAAAGGGTTGTGCCCATATATTTTTATTTTGCTCTATAATCTATATTTAATGCTCACACTCTAATACATATTTAATGTGCATATATAATATTCCTAAGATATGGCATATTTAACCAATGTGACATGACAAGTCATGTGTTGCTGCAGATGCCAAAATGCCAGTGGTAACTTGTCACTTCACACATACATCAGAGAGAGACTAGCATCTACGAACAAGGCAATATAAAGTTAAAGACAGTGATCCGCAACTGAATTGTCACATTCAAATAATAATATTTCTGGGTTTTTTCCTCCTTTCACCTCTTTTATTTACCTTCTTATCTCTTATATGAGTATTTATTTTAGGATTCTCTATTAGTCCCTTCAACAACAAATTTCCAGTTCAATTTTAAAGAAAATAAGAGAACCTGAGACAGACTGAAAGGGACTGAGAAATGGGGCAATGACAAAAGTGAGTGGGAGTCTTTCGGGTAAGATATAATAGCCCCAAAAGGCCAAATATGCCCTGATTAACTGTACCTCAGGGATGGGAAACTCCAACTCCATAGATTGGATATATGGGTTTCCCTGTGGGCATTGGATGTATTGTGGGTACACTTCCAATATGATCCTATTAATGGACCAGGCAAACCAAAAATAAATACTGTATTTTGCATCACTTTACTTGCAGCAATTGTTTTGTTATTTATGTCAGAGTAGAAATGTTAAAAATGTTTTTGTGATGATGATATCCAGACCTCTTTATAAACATATAGGACAGCGGTTCTCAACCTGGCAGTTGCGACCTCCAGGGGGTCGTTTGGTCTTTTCAGAAGGGTCGCGAGGCCGTCTCCCCCAGGCCCCATCCCCTGAGTTTGGTTCCTGAGACTAAGAACTACCCTAGCAAATCTTTTGTATTGTTATCCCAATTGTCTGGCTCTTGACTTTAAATAATGTACAGGGTCGCGAGGAAGGCTCCCCCTGGCTACATGCTTGTTTGGCCCCATCCCCTTCGCGAGGCCTGGTCTTGACTCAGGGTCGCGAGCCAGGCGAGGAAGGCTCCGCAAAAAGCGAGGCCTGGTCTTGCGCAAAGCCTCCCTCGCCTGCCTCACTCTCTCGCCAGCCTGCAAGGGCATGAGCCAGGCAATGGCTCTTTCACACGAGCCCTGGCCTTGCGCAAAGTCTTCCTTGCTTGCCTCGCGCTCTCACTGGCCAGGCAAGGGTTCCTTCGCGCGTGGCCTGGCCTTGCTCAAAGCCTCCCTTGCCTGTCTCTCGCCACTTGCCAGCCAGCAGGGATGTGAGCCAGGAAAGAGTCTCCATGTATGGCCATGCAGTGTGGCAGATCCTCCCGCACCTGGCTCTCACCGCCTGCCGGGCTTGCCAGAGGCACGAGCCTCCCTGTCGGATGTGGGCCCAGACTCCTCCAGAATACACAAGCAACAGCAACTCCCTAGTCAAGGTATGTATATTGTCCCCAAACTTCTCCAGTATTTTATGTTGGTCATGGGTGTTCTGTATGCCAGGTTTGGATCAATTCCATGGTTGTTGGAGTTCAGAATGCTCTTTAATGGCATGGGATCTATACATCCAAGCAACTGCAACACCCAAATGTCAGGGTTTATTTTCTCTAAACCTCTGCAGTATATTTTTTTTGGTCATGGGAATTCTGTATGCCAAGTTTGGTTCAATTCCATGGTTGCTGGAGTTCAGAATGCTCTTTAATGGCATGGGAACTATACATCCAAGCAACTACAACTCCCAAATGTCTCCAGTATTTTCTGTTGGTCATGGAAGTCCTGTATTCCAAGTTTAATTCAATTCAATTGATGGTGAAGTTCAGAATGCTCTGTGATGGCAGGTGAACTATACATCCAAGCAACTGCAACTCCCAAATGTCAGGGTTTATTTTCCCCCAAACTCCACTAGTGTTCAAATTTGGGCATATTGAGTATTTGTGCCACATTTGATCCAGATCCATAGTTGTTTGGGTTCACAATGCTCTCCAGATGTAGGTGAATTACAACTCCAAAACTCAAGGTCAGTGCCCACCAAATCCTTCCAGTATTTTGTGTTGGTCATGGGAGTTCTGTGTGGAGGTCTCAGTGGTCTGTGGAAGTCAGAGTTGAATCGGTTGAAGGTACTGCAAATCCCATTGTATGTTTTCCATACTCCCCCAAACCTATTTTTTTCTGATTAATCGTGATGTGTTAACTCTGTTGAATGTGTAACAATGAAAACACATCCTGCATATCAGATATTTACATTACGATTCATAACAGTAGCAAAATTACAGTTATAAAGGAGCAAGGAAAATAATTTTATGGTTGGAGGTCACCACAACATGAAGGCCCATATTTAGGAGTCACGGTATTAGAAAGGTTGAGAATCACTGATATACGAGATAATGTAATAAAAGGAACTATAAAATGCTGCTCCCATGGTATGCCACATCTAATATCAATCCAATCCAAACCAAACAAAGATTTAGGTCAATAGAGGAGTAACATTATTGACAAGAAGGTGCACAGATTTTAGATTATAATAATAATAATATAATAATAAACTTTATTTATACCCCGCCCCGCTCACCATCTTTTAAAAAAATTTAAAAATTGCGGCTGAGGGCCCGTGTCCAGGCTACGGGCCGGATCTGCCCCGGGCCGCCACTCAGGCCATCTCCCGAAGTTTACATGAGGCCAAGCCCGATAATACATAACAACAAAATACAGAACAGCAAAAAATAACATCACAATAAAATAAGTAAGACATAAAAGTAAATAAACAGTGCAAAGTAATAAGATTTTAAAAAACCAAATCATAATGGGCGGGCCAGATGTACATAAAATGATAAAGCACTGGATGAGATAGAGATGACCAAAATATAGGAACTCATGAGAACTCATAGTGGAGATAAATAAATAAATATTATTGCCCCCTTCCCCCCACTCCTCAACAATTAGCGTGATGGTTAAATAAAACTTCAAGGAAGATACACTTGAAATAATAATAATAACATTAACAACAGCTTTATTCTTATACCCCGCCACCATCTCACCAAAGGGACTTGGGGGCAGCTTACTCCCTCTCCCACTTCTTCAGAGAATATCTATGGTGGGACACAAGAAGACACTCTAGGATGCAACACTCAGGTGCAATGCTTCCAAAATTCCTAAACTGTGGTAAAGGAATGGGACTAGGATGTAGGATCTATACAGAACTCTTGCTCTTTCCTAACTGATTATGGGCAAGAGTAATACTGGCATGTATTAAGCGTAATTAATTCTAATAATTGTTCACTTTTAGTTGGGTTTTACACTGATCTAGAGTGATTTAGGCTGATTTCAGATACAATTAAGCAGTGAACATAGTTAACATATGCATAAATAGCCACTAACCATGGAAAAAGCAGTAACATTCTTGCACGAGTGTGCATAATTCTAGGGCCATGATGACAGCCCCAGATTTAAATTATTAGTCTGCCTTTCTGCCTCAATGCAAACTGACACAGTGCTAAATACAATGTATGTAAGAGACAAAAGAAAACTACAAGCTGTTATAGTATTTATAGGTTTTTCTATTCTTCATTGTTCAGGTATCTCCCCAGGCCTTTTAGCTCCTCTTAGTGGTCATTACTTTCTGTTGAAAACCACAAATAGGTCATTAAAGCTTGAATAGCACATTGAGCTCACCACATACTAAAGACTGACTGCTGACACCCCTCATCCCAATCTTTTATTAATAGTACTCATCACTATACCTTTGAAAGAGTGTACAAAACGATATATTCTCTGTCTTTCAAAAAGCCTTTCTTTTACACTGGAAGGATTAGAAGCAGCCTACCCACCACCAAATTACTTCAATGTTAATAAACAGTTAAAACATTTTGATATAAAAAGAAAATATTTACAGTATATGAAAAGACAATATAACACATGGCTGACATTTATATAGTTCCTTGGATTACTTAAAACATTTAGTAGACTACATTATAATGTAATATTTATTCTTTACAGGCACACTTTAAGGTAAATCAGTATTTATTATAGCCATATTGCAGGCTGGGACTAGGGGGAAGTTAAAAGGCAGATTCTCATTTGAGGCTTGCCTAAGGCCACACCTAGGAACGAGATATCTGAAATGGAAGCTTCCTAGTTCTTAGGCAATCCACTATGTCATGAAGACGGTTATACAAAGTAATCCAAAAATAGTACCGCAATTTCATGTAGTAAGAATGCTATCATAACACAGGTTGCAGAAACAGTGACAGTTATCAGGCACTTCACAACTAAAATTTAGTTACTAAATCATTCATATTCACTGCAATTTAAGATGTCACGTCTATTTGTCTAACTGTGATTCATATGTTTCATTTTGTACAGCCTGCTGATGTGGATAGGTGCTTGGTCATATGAAGCCAGTCAAGTGAACACTTGATTCTTGTCTGTGTTTGGTGACAGAAAACAGTGAAAGAGCTTGGGCAAAATAGTAAAATGAAGTACAATGATTTCTTCACATAAAATCACATTGGATCTAGCGTTTAAGTGCCTGTTGAAAAGTTCCTCCTTCCACTGCTCTAAAATATGTCTTCCTCAATTAATACGAAAGAAGTGCAATATTGATGCCCAAAAACAGAACTTGGTTGGATGAGAGGATGCTAAAATAATGAGAGGATCCTGCAAGACAGGAATAATCCTGTCTTGCAGGATTAATCCTGCAAGACACTGTCTGAAACCATATGAGCTAAGCAACTTATTTTGGATGTGAGTTATATTTTCCTAAGAAGAACCAGATTTGTTTGGTCGGGGGAGGTTCTCTAATCACAGATTAGAATAATAGAATAACAGAGTTGGAAGAGATCACATGGGTGATCCAGTCCAACCCCCTGCCATGCAATCTGTCAGGGGTACAATCAAAGTACCCCTGACAGATGGCCTCTGTTTAAAAGCTTCCAATGAGGAGCTTCTATCACACTCTGAGGCAGGGACAGCTCTTAAAGTCAGGAATTTCTTCCTAATGTTCAGGTGGAATCTCCTTTCCTGTAATCTGAACCCAACCCATTGTTCTGTGTCCTAGTTTCCAGGGTAGCAGAAAACAAGCCTGCTCCCTCTTCCTTATGTCAGTCACATCTTTATACATGAATGTCTCCCCTCAACCTTCTCTTCTGCAGGCTAAACATATCCAGCTATTTAAGACGCTCCTCATAGGGCATGGTCTCCATCCCCTTGATCATTTTAGTTGCCCTCCTCTGGATACCTTCCAGATTGTCAATATCTCTTTTCAACTGTGGTGAGGACTAACCAAAGCAGAATAGAGAGGCACCATGTCTTCCCTCAATCTAGACACTATATTCCTTTTGATGCAGCCCAAAATCCCATTGGCTTTTTAGCTGCTGCATTACACTGTTGGCTCATCAACCTGTTGTCCACGAAGACTCAAAGATCTTTTTCACATGGACTGTTGTCGAACCAGGCATCACCCATACCGTATCTTCCTTTAATATTTTGATATTGAGATGAGAGCTATAACCAACCACAAGTGATGTTGGCAAGCAGAAACAGGTCCATCAAAAGCTTCAGTTTGGTTTGGTGGTCACACATTACCACAGTAAAAGGCCTTAAACATATGCAAGATAGATTTATTTTTGCAATGCATTCTACAAAGGCTTGTCTTAAGAGTCTTCAGAAATTACAGTTGGTTCAGAAATTATGCTCCCTCCCCTGGCCTCCATTTCCACTACAAGGAAATTGGTGAATGTCTGTCAAAAAGATAGTGTATCATCTAACCTGTAACAGTTGGACTAGTTATTAGTCTGTTTTTGGGCACAATTCAAAATTTGAGTGATCACTGTAGTGACTGTCTCCTTCCACATTATTCTTAATACTCCCTAAGATTAAAAAAGAGACACTGTTCTGTATCTCATTTAGAGCAGAAGCTGTCAGTGAGCAGCTTTCAAGCATAATTGTATGTCGGTTGTGATGGCTGCTGTTAGTAACAGCTGGAAGTAGATATTCTCCCCATACACCTAAAAGTCTCAGATGTTGAACAAACCAAGTGAGAAATGAAATAGCACAATCAACACAGAAACCACATTAATCACCATAGCACATCTATGCCATTTAATATGATAGTAATGGTTATATTATTTCCCCCAAAGTTATATACAAGGCACACCTAGAATTTTATAAGCAAAATCATTTATGTAATGTTAATTTGAAATGGCTTTTCTGTCCTCACAGCAAATGTAAAGATAAACAGATGGTTCTGTTTTAATTCAATTCCCCAATGCCTTTTGAGCAACCATCCTAGCATATGATGCAAGAATCTAAAATTAGAAAAAATGCCCTTATTGTTTATCTTGATTCTAGATGCATGTTTGTTGACTTTGGGATGTTCTTGTTTTTTCAATGCCATAACATTTCAACAATTAAAACATGACTACAACAATAAAGAAATAAAGCTTGTACAACAGAAGGTAGAAGCTCAAGTTCACAATGCTGAACATTAATTTGGGGGGGGGGGTTTATACACACCTATATACACATGTGGTATTACATATGTCATATGATGAGAAGTAAAGTTAAAGTTCCACAACTGTGGCCCTCTTCAATATACTCAGTAAAATAATGATTAGCAAAGAACAAATTTGTTTTCATATACAAAATAGTTGACAGGTCACTTTCCACTTTTTTCATGGTAAAAAGGGCTTTTGTATGATACATCATTAAAACCTAGGCCCATTATTCCAAATTCAAGGCTTTCAAAGATGATATAAAAGATTCAGAAGGACTCATCCAGGAACAAATTACAAGGCTTTCAAAGATGATATAAAAATTGAATTCCAGGAACTGCATTCTAACGGACACTATGTAATTTGGATAAAATGCTAGTTAAATTCATGTTTGAAGTCTCCTAAATAATGAATTAATGATTCTGTCACACTCATAGGGTGACCAAGTGTACCTATAATCAAAAATGAAAAAACAAGGATAGTATGTTTCAGTTCATCAATAAAATGGTACTGGGACTGTGGGAGATTATATCTACTTGTAGAAATTTAGATGGTTTATAATGATTTATGGCTGAACTTTTTTATAAAACCAATAGGAAGTTTTAAAATAATTTTAAATCAGGCAGAATAGTGTGTTGGCCAAGTGCTCTATACTCTAGCTTGTGGGAGCCATAATGAAGACCTCATACCATCTGCAATCATAAGGCTCTCTAGTATCTTGTGTTTGCTCTCCTCAGTGCTTTTTGAGGGACTATCTCAGGGCCCTTCTACACAGCCATAAAACCCAGAATACCAAGGCAGATAATCCACAATCTCTGCTTTGAACTGGAATATCTGAGTCCACACTGCCATACAATCCAGTTCAATGTGAATTTTATACAGCTGTGCGGAAGGGGCCTAGAATATAACATAGCACATAGATTCCCACAGGAGGGCAAGTGGATGCTGCATAATTATATATGTTTTAAGGACAGCCACCAACCAGTAATATGACAATATTTATTAACATTATTTTCATTCCACCTTTCTCCCAATAAAGACTCAAAGAAACTATGAGCAAACATGACACAATACACAATTTAAAAACAAAACAAAAGCATGTAAATATCAATATAATTTTTAAACAATAAAATATTTTTGTAATGAAACGTAACAATAAAAACTACACTTAAAAACTACACAGCCCCCTCCCCTGGCCTCCATTTCCACTAACATGGTACTACACCTGGGATTTTTTTCCCCGTTGATGTTTTGTTACATGTTTTTCTGTAATGTGTACTTTTCTGTAAAGTGCAGCTGGGCCTAAGCTATCAGTGTCCATCCTTCCACAACAGAAAAAAATACCTTCTATGACTACTGAAGTTAAATACAGGGTGAATCCAAAGCTAATCCAAACTAGTGTGAACCCACTGAAATTATTATTTGTTATTCAGCATCTCTGATTGTTCCATTTATTTCAGTGGTTTACTTGGGAATTACACTGGATTTGGCACAAGATCAGTATGGGATTTGAAAGCTATAGATAACTGGACAGAAATATTTCTGACAAGCAACACCGTGTTTCTCAAATTATTCACAAATTATCTATTGACAGTCTGTGTACTTTTCCATATTATAAGCAACTTTGTTGAATGCATGAGCTAGCATTCGTGGACATCAGCCAAGTTAAATTCATCCTTGATTGGGGTACTTCACAGCAAGAAGTTGTTAACATAATACCATGAATGTGAACTCCCACTAGCATGTCTTGCACCAACAAATGCATATATTGTACAGTGTCATGTATATCTGATACCAATTATTACATAAGCCAGCAAAAAAGAACAGATTTGTTTTATTTCATGTGAACTCCCACACAACACAGTCATTTTGATTTTAAAGTAGCAATTCTCCTCCTAAAGGGAACATAACCATATAATTTAAGAAACGTAAAGTTCAGCATCAACAAGAAAGTGAAAAGAGGATGCATGCTACAATTATAAAAAGGCAAGAGAAACCTAGAAAAGAAGCAAGTTACCTTCTCTGATGGCAGTAAATGGGGTGCCTTCCTCTTCTTGAAGTCTTATCACCTTTAATGCCACCAGCTTTCCATTTACTCTGTAGCAAGAAAAAAAAAACCAGAAGTTAGAGTTCACACAGCATTTTGATAACAGCCATTTTATCTACAAACATTTATTTTCTGCCTATTAACAATACCAGTTTCTTCCCCCAAACAAACACCAGTCTAGCAGTTTTGACATTTCCACATTAGCAAGGAAACCAACATTTATTTACATAGCTTTCTTTTTGTTTGGTATTTTGTTTGTTTTTTTAGCATAGAAAGGAGTCTGTCTCCAAGTAATATTTTCTGCAAACAATACATATTCATAACACACTGTTTAGTGGTTTATACTTAAATAAACAATTACTTATTCCAAAGCCAAACATTAATATATAATTGTTTCCTTTTATCAGCAAACATATCCTACAAACTACTAAATTAGTTAAACAAGTTTGAAGGATTTAGCTGGAGTGTGTCACTCCACCAAAGGAATCCTATAAATCGTATCCTATAAATCTCCCCTGGAAGTCTGAGAAACTATCCAGTTAAGTAGGACCAGAGAAAACATGCTGTTGTGAGGTTGGAAATATATTAACACAATGCTACACATGGGCACATGCAATTGGACTGCATTTTCATAGGTAACTTTAATCTTTTTAATATAGTATATACATATTTTATACTTTTAAAAATATAATTTGGAAATCAACAGCCAATTACTGCTCTTTCTCACAAAGTTTAAAATTGTCTTTTCGAAATGAGATGCAAAGTTTTTTATCACATTTTCAGACTTCAGAAAATAAACTAGCTCAGCGAAAAACAACATCTGTATGCAGTTTTGCTTTTCCAGCTGTTTCCACTGATGCAATTCTAAATCCTCTCATGCCTCCTGAAATGAACAGATGCGGCCATCACAGCATTTCCTTACAGCCGAAAGAGAAATTTGATATGCTGAAAATTAGCTGCACAGCCTATTAAATCTCTTCATTCATATATCTGGATGGTAATCATACTTTTTTCGCTACCACCTAGACAAGGATCTTAATCTGTGTATTCAGAGCCTTGGGTTATTAAATGGCATTTTAAAAAATGAACAGAAAAAGCAGGAGATGAAGAGTATTTGTAGATTAATTAATGTAATTAAGGCATTATAATATGAAGTCTCTGATGTCTTGACTGCTTCATTTTTTCTTTCCCCCTTTCTGTTATCAGACATCAGCAAACTCTCTACCATCTACCACCAAAAGTGTTTGCCTCCATTGTAATTCAACACCATGTTTAAACTCTCTTTAAACACCCTAAAATGCACCTTTCTCTAATCTGATGATCCATAAACTTGGAATGCACTTCCAGAAAGATGACACATCTTTCCTCACCCCTTAAAACCTTCTTTAGTCACAAAGATTTGAGAAGGCTATACTGTAAACTTGTAATGTCTTCACATTTTAAGGTGGCTACCCTAATTTAAATAAAACAAAATCTAGAAAAGAGCTATACCTTTATTAGCCAACAAAAACACACAAAACATTTTATGCAAACGTTTAAAATTCAACTGCTTCTTCATCACTGCGGTGGTGCAAAGGGTTAAACCCTTGTGCCGGCTGAACTGCAGCCAGTCCGTCAGCTCCAGCTTCCCATGCGGAGACATGAGAGAAGCCTTCCACAGGATGGTAAAACATCCGGGCATCCCCTGGGCAGTGTTCTCCGCAGACAGCCAATTCTCTCACACCAGAAGCAACTTGCAGTTTTGCAAGTTACTTCTGACACAGAAAAAGTCATCAGGTAAAAGTTTTTTAAAATCCATGTGTGCCAAGGAAAGTTATGATGATCACAAGCAGGACCATAAGTACTGGCATTGAAAGTTGACTGATTCAATAGTCTAACCTATTGTCTTACAAACTGGCAGGATCATATGACACTATTACTATATTGGAACAAAGTAGGATTATTGCACCTAATGTCAACTACTGTCTCCAAGTCAATCCTAAAAAGGTTTACTTGATTATTCATTATCTAACACATATAATTTTTCACTGATACTTTATAAGATGCCATCAATTGACTGTAAGATGCACACTAATTTCAGTACCACCCACCCCCGCAATTTTAAGATGAACCCCTTTTTTAGAAATGTTATTTGGGGGGGGGGGGTGTCTCTTAGAATAGAAGAAATACAGTGTCTACTTTTGCCAGTTATTTTATCTATTCAAACAAAGGGCCCTTCCAGACAGGCCTTATATTCCAGGATCTGATCCCAGGTTTTCTGTTTATCCCAGATTATCTGGCAGTGGGGACTCATATAATCCAATTTAATGCAGAAAACCTGAGATCATAGGTTTTCTGCCATAAATAGCATTAAATAGGAGTATGGTGTCTAGATCCAGGGAAGTCATGCTACCCTTCTGCCTTGGTCAAACCACGCCTGGAATACTGTATCCAATTCTGGGCACCGCAATTGAAGGGAGATGTTTGACAAGCTGGAATGTGTCCAGAGGCGGGTGACTAAAATGATCAAGGTTCTGGAGAACAAGCCCTATGAGGAGCGGCTTAAAGAGCTGTGCATGTTTAGCCTGCATAAGAGAAGGCTGAGAGGATACATGATGAGGGCCATGTACAAATATGTGAGGGAGGAGGGAGCAAGCTTGTTTTCTGCTCCCTGGAGATTAGGATGCGGAACAATGGCTTCAAACTACAGGAAAGGAGATTCCACCTGAACATGAAGAAGAACTTCCTAACTGTGAGAGCTGGTCAGCAGTGGAACTCTCTGCCCTGGAGTGTGGTGGAGGCTCCTTCTTTGGAGCGATTTGAAAGTGATTTTCCTGCTTCTTGGAAGGGGGTTGGACTAGATGACCACGATGTCTCTTCCAACTCTATGATTCTATGATCAGCTCCTGGGATATAGGGCCTGTCTGGAAGGGCCCTGAGCTAAACCATTATCAACAAAACACAATAGAATCTTAAATATGTCTGCATTATTTTATTATTTTTTAAATATATATATATAAATATACTTACTTGCTTTTGCCTTTATATACTGTGGCATATGAACCTTCTCCTAGTTTTTCCAGTTTTTCATATGAGTCTGCTTTTCCAAATTTGGGACTAGTTGGCTGAGTAAGAAAAGAGGGGAAAAGGGGGGATACATTGTTCAATATTCACATACGGTACTAATATTAATTGCATCCAACCATCCATGAAGGCCAAATGTTATTACCAAAACTAATGACATTATACCTCAGAAACGTTATGCTTGATATTGTCATTTATCAAGGGCAGCGGCTAATGATATCTATCTAAAACATCACTCAGCACTCCAGATGGTCCTTGCCTATTTCAACCGTATCCCTGTAACAGTGGATACATCAGAAGGCTTAGTTTGCGGAAGAATGAAATCGGGATTTGTTGCACAGAGTTCCTTTCAAGTGGTGAAAAGAATTAACAGCTGCACAAAGAAATACGATTTAGTAGATATCAAAAGTGGGCATGCTTTTGCATTGTGTGAAACGCTGCATTTGCAATCTTCCAATTCCCAGAAGTTTTCCTTAAGTTTTAATAATATTTAGTTGTTAATTAGGACTGGGCAAGCTCCGGGCCTCCAGGTGTTTTGGACTCCAACTCCCACAATTCCTAACAGCCTCAGGCCCCTTCCTTTCCCCCCTCAGCCGCTTAAGCGGCTGAGGGGGGAAAGGAAGGGGCCTGAGGCTGTTAGGAATTGTGGGAGTTGGAGTCCAAAACACTTGGAGGGCCCAAGTTTGCCCAGACCTGGTTCAAATGGTGCATGTAGTTCAAATGGGGTTTGCAATTCCTATTAAAGAAGTCAGACAATATTGCACACAAGCAGCCTAAGCGTGATCTTATCTCAGCACTCAAGGTTTATTTACTTCATGGTTTTCCCAAATTTTGTCATGAAAGGCTTCAGTTCGGATACCTGGCTCAAAATGGCCGACGGTCCCTCTGCTACAGGATTCAAAATGGAAGTCGATGCCCCTGTATTGTTTGAATTAGTAGGGCAAGGGTCTTCTTTTGAAGTTGATGGGACCTGTGGCAGTTCCACGTCACGAGCGTCCATTTGTTGACGTTCCCAGAACAAGGAGGCAGGTGCTTGGTACAAAAACCAGTACAACTTCGCCTCAGAAACCACTCATTTGAGGATTTTTAGATTTTAAAGATCCAATATATTATTAACTCATGACTGTGTATATAGAAAACAAATCACAATTGAAATCATTATTGCTTTCACGGGCCTCCATATAAATACAAATATAGAAAGTCACAAAAGGGTTTCAATATATCTGTAGCATTTTGAACCAGGCTTTCCACAAAAGGGTTTCAATATTTAATAACTCCTTTATTTGTTGTCGAAGGCTTTCATGACTGGCATCGCTAGGCCGCTGCGAGTTTTCCGGGTCGCTTGGCCATGTTCCAGAAGCGTTTTCTCTCGATGTTTCGCCCCCACAACCTCCGAGGATGTTCTTTCTCCCACCTTGGACATCCCACAGATATATAAACCTCACTTGCCTAGTTTCCAAAAGACCTCCCAACCTCTGCGGATGCTTGCCATAGAAGTGGGTGCAACGTCAGGAGAGAATGCTTCTGGAACATGGCCATACAGCACGGACAACTCACAACAACCCAATCATAGCAGTAGTGAAGCAGGTTTGGTACTTTTCCGAGCATAAAAAGTACAGTCAGAGAGTGATGCTACTTGCGCGTCAACTCTGAAAAAGAGGGTTTTGGTGCCAATAATCAGACAGGCACATGCTATGGAAGACTAACACCCTGATTAAATGCATTTTAATACACTCTGTGCCATTTTAAACCATATAGGCTAGATGAGTGGGAAACAGTGCAGCTTGAGCTATGAAAGTTAATGGGATTCTTAATGTAAATGGAAAACACCATTGCGCATGGCAAAAAGTCCGACCTTCTTCACTGCTGGCAGGAAGCCCGGAACTAATGTTGCAAGTAAAAGAACAGAGAGGCTCAGCATTGATAGCTTGCACTGTGAGAAAGGAATACCTTACAGATGGCTATTGTTCTCATTTTTAGTGATGACAGAGAAATGATGCAAATGATTTGTGCAATGTTTATTGGATTAATGAAATGTCATGTAACAACAGTAATCACCAGCCAATTATGATTGTTCTAACCATGAAGAAGGGTGGGTTTAACTGGATGGACTCCATTGAGGTATAAATGTCTTTGTATGAGATGTAACGGGTCTTTTGCCCCTATCTGCAGCTGTGTTCTGCTGGCAAAACCCACCAGCTGGTGCCAGGAATAAAACCTTTT